>JAPSGF010000031.1:6452531-6520031 GCA_035772895.1 Perdix hodgsoniae
GAAATGAGTGGGTCTTCCTGTAATACCACTAAATTGCCTCTGAGTGTCTCTATAGTTCATCTCCTCCTAGGAACCAGCCAAGCAGGAATAATGCAAGAGAAATGAGTCACTGAAATTTATTGGTGTCAGCTTCGGTTTTGTATTCACAACGTCTTCTACTGTTATTTTTAAGGATATTGCAGATTGAAACAAGGGAGGATCAAGTGTCCCAGTTGTGTTTAAAGGAAGTAAATCTTTAAGAAATGATTGCAGAACAGATGTTAAATAAATGATTTTGAGTTAAGATCTGTGACAGAGCACTATGCCTAGGGAGATTCTTTAATAGCAAAAATCTTACTGTGACTTAGGCCTATAGCTGAATAAAGGCAAAACAGACTTTTTAAAAATTGCTTTATCTACATAATACAGTAATTTAACAAATTTAACAACAACAACAAAAAGGTATAAAAAAAAAATTGTTGAGTCTCCAACAAGAATGTGATTTTAAGCCAAAAAATCACTTTTTAAAAAGTGCCTTACCATCTGACAGGTGAAGAACTACGCTGAGGGCTTCAGGTTGGAATCTGGTTACACACAGCCCTGAGATGGGCACACTGGTTAGAGTGTAACTGGGAATTGTGTGTACTTTATTGGAGTGGAAAATAGACCTTGAGAACAAGTCTACCATTTACTATTTGGCTACTGCTGAGTTTTTAATACACATATCTATACAAAAGAGAATGAATTGTTTGTACATGTAATGTTTTAGGAGAGAGCTATATGTATGATTGCACAGAGCAAGATATAATTGAAGTAAAGGGCCTAATGAATATCCTAACTCCTTTATACAGGAAAAAGAAAGAAGGCAAGGCATACTAGGTTTTGCTTCAGAGGTGCACTCATTTTTGTTAGTTCCATTCTGTAGCATATACATCCACATACATGTAAGAGTTCACAGCTTTGAAACTGAAGTCTTGCTGGTTTTCAGTCTTGCATAAATCAGTTTATCAGGATGAGGCGTTATGACCCTCCTGTTTCAGGGCAGTTCAGTTCAAGGGCAACACTTAAGTTGTGAGACGTACACATACCTTATACCTTGCAACTGAAGCAGCCATTCATGGGCATAGCAGCAAATCTTCTGTTTGTTGAAGCAACTGAAACATTCACTAAATGAAATATCTTCTTATTGAAATGTTTTTTGCTGCTGTATTATATACTGACTCGCTTTTGTGTCAGTTGTATGCAAAGATCGCTATGGAGAAAAATGAAAGCTGAATTTGTGCTCTTTAGTCTGATGTTTACAGTAGAAATATTTCCCAACCTCAAATGTAGCACCTCTCCTCAACTCAAAGAACAATTAAAGCATTCATTCAGACCTGGAGATTGTAAATACTTTTGTTGTTAAGGCAAAACTAATAGTGTTACAGCATAAAGTGAAGTACTAATGCAAAATAGTTTAGCTCTTGCATGGTAGTAGCAATGGCTATAGTACATACAAAAGATGCAGCTTGTTTCATGCCTACAGTGAAGGTTCTGAACTTCCTGATAATACAGCAGGATAGCAAAGCATTTTAAAATAGAAAAGTATGTATTCATTCCTCCCAAAGAGACTTATGTACCCTTCAGAGAGGGACATAATTTGGTCTGTACTATATTGAAAAGTATCTTGTTCATTTCTTTTTGAAAGAACTCTTGTGTTCATCACTTGAGGCAGAATGTGTTCTGTAATTGGTAATAAATATTATAAGGATTCATTCTAACATTTTCACATACTGATTATAATGAGTACAACAGTGTGGCTGAAGAAAACAGGAGATTTTAGAGTCCTAGGCCCTAGGAAATCATTTTGTTTTGTGTCTGTCCTGCAGCCAGTGCATCCCTGTGCGTGGAGAACTATGTGGGGATCTCAGTGACCCTATGCAGGTGTTCCCTGAGCAGGCCAAATGCACAATTGTCTTGAATTAGAGCTGTCTCCCATCATATGGGCAAGTTTACTAGGTCAGATTTCACCTGTCTGAGAACTAACC
The DNA here is from genome assembly GCA_035772895.1 of Perdix hodgsoniae. Lineage (NCBI taxonomy): Eukaryota > Metazoa > Chordata > Aves > Galliformes > Phasianidae > Perdix > Perdix hodgsoniae. The sequence continues at coordinate 6,454,538 of JAPSGF010000031.1, forward strand.
CAAGGCAGTAGGCATGGTCAACATACCAGGCCTTCCTCCACCATTCCCCACAGACCTCTTGAAGTCCTCTGTGCCAGGGGCTGAAACATCCTGCAGCTTACATTTGTTACTTCTCTTTGTATAGAGAAGTGCCTTGGCAATGGTCTCTGTCTCTAACCTAGGAGCCTAAGACCAGAAAGGCAGCTCTGCATCAGGCTGGCTAAAGCACAGTTTGAGCAAATATCCACGTCGTTACTGGAGTTCCTCACTCTTATCAGGGGTGGGCTGCCTGTGTTGGTGAGCAGTATCTCTGTCACTGATGTGAAAAAAAAGGCAGATAGAACATCTTGCAGTGCCAGCAATGGCACAGGACAGCTTAAAGTAAGAAAATAAGGATGCATGTGTTTAGAGTGCACTCAGACATTCAGGTGGGCAGTGTTACTTGACCTGGAAAGTGCACTCTGCTACTTTCAAACTGTGGAAACAGCTACGCTGTCCTGCAGCCTGACAGATGGAAGCAGGGTCAGGCAGAACTGAAGGAAACTTGACCTCATCGAGACCATTATGAGCATCATACAACACACACCAGAAGGGTAGTCTTTTAATTGTATGTGCATTTGAACTTCTCGTACTCGTGTTTACTGAAATAATAACCCATGCACATCCTTTTCTGTGAATTTGGTCTGAGGAAAAACTTCAGTTTGTAGATGAACAAACTCTTAGTCATCCACGCAGAGAGCAGTTCATATAGTTTGTGATGCAGGTTTGAAATGTCATGGCTCAGGAATGCACTAGAAAAGAGGAAAAGTAACTTGAGAATGTCTGCCACATGAAGAAGTGGATGTTCTGAGCACTTCTGAGCACTGTGCTCTCCCACTGGAGTTGAAAGTCATTCTTCTTGAGTTTATTCTTTTTTGGGGAAAGACTTCATGTGTGCAAACACTGGCACACAAAGTTCACAAGCAGAATTTATGAGAATCAGGTGATAGCTTAAGTATTCGGCTCCTTGAGATGCACATGTGATATGACCCAATGGTCCTGTCCTGCACAGCACACAGGACCTTTATATCCTAGCCTGAATGACTGTTGAAAGCAATAGGAAATATTCATGGTTAAGGGGCACAGCACTTCAAAATACAAGGCTTACATTTGTGCACACAATGGCAGTCATCCAGAAATTAAGCAAACATGTCAGAGATAAAATTTGCAAGTCACACTGTAAAATTGGAGAAGGAATTTCCAAGAGCACTTACGGTGTATTCTACAAAGTGAACAAAACATGTTTAGGCACAGGCTAGAACATTCATGCCACAGTTAAATAATTGTGTTCTACAACATTATGAGGAAATTTATCTTTTATTAAAAATTCAAAAAATGTGTAAAAAACAGATCTGCAGAAGGAATTAATCCCTTGCCAAATTTCAGGTTTTAAATACAGATTATTTGATTACGGAAGACTACTTGAAGCTACTGATGTGTCTTATTTACTTCATGTAATTTAAGAACCCAGCTGATATTTCTTAATTTGGTATTTTATGAAATTTCCTCCAGGAACAAACCCTCTCATTCCAGATTTACTCCAAGTACAGGTTTTTCTGTGGCCAAGTTATAAGCTCTTGACACAAGTTTAACAACAGCAATATAAATATATTACTATGGGAATCCCATTCTCTTTAATTTTTCCTTTTTATCATGTTGCAAGGACAGACACAAAAAGCACAAGCCTCTTGATAAGGAATTTTAAAGATACAAAGACAAAACCATGCCAGCGAGATCCTGCCAAGGGCTGAGGGACTAGGAAATCTAGGTGCAAGCAAGTGCCATGGCTCTTTGGAGAAGATACAGAATGTCTATAAATTCCAAAACGTTTTTCCCCTATATCTTGGATTTTCCCCTATAGCTTGGATTTCATTCCTGTATTTTCCCCTGTACATCTGAGCAAAAGGTGATAAGGTAAAAGCAGCTAATAATAGTGTGATGGTGCAAAAGTGAATTCTTGTATTTCACCTCTGAGCTTTTAAAAGCTCTGACACAGATGACAGAAGCATATCAGCATTAGACATGCAGGTTTGTCATATGCTTCTTCTCTTTACTGACCAGGGATAATTTAGATATAGAATACATAACAGAGCTTGATGACTGAACACTCATGCAGCTTTTATAATGATAATACTGGAGTTTTTAGTATTTTTAGATGTGAAGTGGATGCTTAAAGCTGATGAGTTAGAGTCACCAGTAAGACAGCTGTGGGAATGGCTCTCTTGTTTTGAGCATCCCCTAACTTTACAGGTGTAAAGTTCCACTATTTATCCAAACCTTTGTCTAACAAATTGCCAGATAGCAGCAGGCAATCCCTTGCTAGCGATATTGCACCTATCAGTGGGATCTTATTATTTACTGGGACCTCAAAGAATCAGTTGTGAGGCATGCCCTCTTGATCTGTGGCTATCTGAACACAGAGCAAGAAGGCGGTTCCTAAAACTGAGACTTATGCAAGCATGGGTGAGATGCTGTTAGCAAGATGGCTCTGCTACCGCCTTTTTGATAATCTAATGCTTGCTCGCTGTCTTTCCTAGCTGAAATTGGTATGCAAGAAAAGATGCATCAAAGTCAGCAATTAAAGAGGCTTCATCTAACTTGCTCAGACAGTTGAAGTAGCCATGTTTGATTTTGCTTAGAAAATCATTAATACCTTAACAGAAGGCAGGAAGCTTTGATCAAGATGTGATAGATACAGATCAATATAATGTGTAAAGATTTTATTCAGCTGTGGTATTGACACCTGGTAAAAGAACTAGTTTATGGCCAGTTCTCTCAGAAAGTTTGCATAATTGTTCAATACCAGCCTAGTGTTCTACATTCAAAATAACACAAGCAGCATTCATGTTCTGTCTTATATTACCCTATTTTTATTTTTTTTTTCCTGCAAAGGTTGTTTATCTGTGTTTCAAGGGGTCATTTAAAGGTACTTACCTGTCCAGCTTCACTGCTGGGTATACCAACATGTGTAGAACTGGCCAGGGACGAGAGGAGCTGAGCTGTGATATTCGGGCACAGCAGAGCAGTCAGCCACACCGTCCTACCTGCGCTGAGTGGGGATGGGAGGTTCAGGGACTGCCCCAGCATGGATCCTCACCTTCCTGAAGGCTGCTGTCTGCCATGCCTGCTGGCACAACTGTGCATGCTCCTCCTTTGTATTTTGTCAGGATTATCTCGTTTAAATTAATCACTCAGTATTTTCTTACACCAATGGCTTTGACAGAGCGACGAGGAGCAGCCAGAGGCGTCACAGGGCGCAGGCACCCATCACCTCACACCACCTCAGCCAGGGCCCAGGCACTGGAAATGCACTTTTTGTCTGACTGAGCTTACTTCAGTTACTTTGCAGCATCCTAGCAAATTAAATTCACATCCTACCTTAATCCAGAACTAATTCCTTACTTATCAAGTTATTTTCTGGTTTGAACACCAGGCCGTGGCCCACACTGCCTGGCTTAGAGAGGCTTGCTGTGCAACAAACCTTGCAGTCATACGGCACAAACCACTCCCAGCAGGAACATGCCGCTCACTGCCCTTCCTTTGGGCTGCAGAAGGAAAGTTTTGGGTGTGGGAACCGAGGCTGCAGCCCTCACCAAGATGACCCCTGCTCCTGGCCATGGCAGCAGGCAGCCACACTGCACGACGGGTGCTGGCAGAGGAACTTCCCCGATGTGATCTGTAAGTAGCCTTGTGGAGTGAGGAATATGTTTCTTCCCTTTGGACTGGAGTTGATTTGTTTTTGGGACCTCAGTGAATATCTGAAGGCCTCAGTTTGTCCACAGTCATTGGTGCTGGACCCATCCTGTGCCTAAATGTGCTTTCCTGGCTCTGCAGCCCTGACACTGACACTGCTCTTACTTTCCTGGCAGGCTGCATTTATAAATTTGTCCTCCCTCAATATCTTTAGGTGTATCTTTTCTTCTTCCTGAAGCTGTGAGTACTTACAGAAGCTCCTACGGCACCACCTAATTCCTCTGAGCTTTGGCTGGAGACCTTCCTGGCACAGCAGCCCTTACCAAAACTATTAGCTTGTTTTGAGTGTAATAAGGAGAACTGTCTTTTTCAAATGGATTTTGGAATTCTTGAGGAAGTTCAAGGAGGGATGGGGTCTCTTGAATATGTTTTGTCAAACCAGTGTTGCTTGAAGCTGTTCTCTTTTGTCCTTGTTTTGTTAATGCACTCATTGTTCTAGGTCTGTGTGGCATTTTCCTTGGAAAGCAGGCATCTGCAGTTCTTTATCTAACTTGAAGTTTAGGTCACATAAGTGTGTTTGGTGTTCTCTAGGGAAAGAGAGCTTTAAAGAAGGCTTGTTTTTAGTGAATAAGCAGGTTAGCAGTAATAATGACAGTATTTAATAGAAATGTTAAACACTACAGCAAATATGTCTGTGTGAAGTTACACATCAGCGTGATGACTTGAGGTTTGAATTTGCATCGGGCTCAGCTCTGCAGAGCATTGTTGGGCTCACTGCAGTCAGGAGGAGTCAGACACTGCACTGCTTAGCAGTGCCCATGTCCGTCCATGGCTTTAACCCTTCCCCACTGTATGAAAGTAGTACTGTTGCTGAGGTGGATATTGCAGTGGATACAGAACATTTGTAATGTACTTTGAGGATAAAGGCTTGGTCATCTGTGTGTTGTGATAACTGGTACTTTTTTTGGACTCCAGCTTAAAGATTTTGTTTAAAAAATGCAGACAGAAATGTGAGGCTTGCCTGGTTCTCTTGGGGAAAAAGAAAAAAAATCATACAAAAGATGAGACAAAGTTATCATCAGAGAAAAAGGAATAAAATCTAGAAATATATATATATTTTTGAGAAAGCTTGTGATTTTTATGGTAATGATTAAAGGGATGATAGTGGTGTCTTAATCAGCAGAACTCAGATATTGCAAGGACTGTTGCTCAATATAGAGAATCCATATACTTGAAGACTAGATAGTACCTATTTTGAAAGCATGCTCAAAGGAGCAGAAAAGCTCAATAATTCAGTAAGCTTGACACCTCAAAGAGGCTAGGAATAGGCTGAATCCCTCTTCCATAGTAACTAAAGGAGCACTTATATGCATATATACTGCACCTTTTCAAAGCACATTGCAGCTGCAGCTCTGATGTGAGCAGCCTGGCCCCCGACGAGGGAGAAGGATACATCCTCACCTCCTAATGGTAATACCTCACCTCCTGCTGCCCAGAACAGGGAAGTTTTCAATGCCAGATAAGAGCCCTGCATTGCCCAGATCCGGAGCCCTAATAATGACAGTTAGCCATCACTTGGAGTGAGAATAGTCCTGTTACTTCCAAATGTACATGCTTTGGCTTTTCAACTAGAGTAAGATCCAAGGCTCAGATGGGATGAGTTAGAGAATGAAAGAAAGACCAGAAAGTACATGAATTAACCCCCAGTTATCCTGCTTTCCATGTCTTTTGAAGTATTCCACTTTTTTTCCCTTCCCAGAAAAAAACACTGGGGACAGAGGAAGAGCAATAAAATATTCCCAAGCAACCTCTCACAGCTACAAATAATGAATATTTCATATTTTGAGTTATTTATGTTTTGTGTGTTCCCAAATAGCATTTAATTTCTTCCCTTCTTCCCCTCTCTAGCTGTAATTAAGTCTCATCCCTTGCCTGTCAAACTTCATTGCCCCCTTTGTAACATCTTGCTTCCAGGTGAGTTTCCCTAGGTTTACTCAGTCCTTGTTTTGGTTTTAAAAGTAATGCAGAAGAGATTTTTTTTTCCAAGACTGTCTGTAGTCAAGTTCTGACCAAACGACTAGCAGGGTATTTCCTCTTAGTGCTTCTCCCTGACTCAGAATAAGGTAAAATAAATAAGAAACAAGCAGAATAATTCAGAGGAGTTATTTCAGTTTGTCTTCAATGTCACCTGCTTTGTGTCTAGTGTGAAAATGGTAGGTATAAATTCCAGCTTTAACATCTAGTCTTCCCACACACTGATTTTATTCCTCTATAACACATCAGTCATTCGGCAATAGATTCATCTCAAGTGCTGAGTCCACTCCTGGAGCTGGAGCTGCGTGTGGCCGGCATCTCCCAGCTGGCTGGATCTGCACGGCTGGGTCTTCCAGTACCTTCACTGTATCTGGAAATTTCCCACACCTTCTTTACAGAGCAAGTCTGTGTTTGTACTGCTTGGGATGATGGTGCAAGCCAATAACCTGTACTCATTTCAGAGTGTTAATTGTATATCAGAATTTGTTGAATGTAATGAATTTTAGGCATGTGTACTCCACAGTGGAGAGCCAGATTTCTCTTATGCTGCTTCCATTCACTTGATATGTCCAAAGACAATCTTCAGGGTCGGGTTCTTGCTTCTGTCAGCGATTTCTCAGTAAGACAAGTGTACCTGCACATTTGAAATATAGGGCCTTGAAATATAGTAAGCCTGATATTTCCAGAGGGAAAAAATATATAAAGTACAGCATCACATACTGTTATTGTTAGCAGTGTGGATAGCTTATACAAGCTCTCCTTTGGTAGCTGAAACACCACGAAGAAGAGGATCCTGGTATATGATGCCACACATGTTAGGGGAGCAGGAGCAGGGGGAGGATATAGCAAGGATGGCAATTGTTGACTGAACTCCTCTTCCATCTCTGCATGTCTCCACTAATTGGGGTCCAGAAGTCCTCCTTGTTCAGGGCCACTGCTGGGCATAGTTTCCTGTTAACAAACGTGCTGTTGTGTCACAGATGGCTCCTGTAGGTAAAAGCTGATGAGAACAGTCTGACTGGCACTGTTTATTCATTTCTACATGGGTGTTGTCACAAGCAGCAGTCTAGTAAAGTGGACATGTCTTTCACTCATTTGTATTTGAGAAAATACATTTGAAAGACTCTGTTTTACAGGTCTTTTGAAACTGTCTGTCCAGGGTGAAAAAGTGTATAGGATTGAATTATAAAAAAATGGCAATCCATGGTGGCCTACACTGGATTTCTAAGCAAGCAGCATCATTTATAAGACTTATGGTTCTTTACAGTGCATTATGTGCTGTGCTACACATTAAGACTACTTGGTACCTTTCTGTCAAAGCCTCCTCCAATATTTTCTCCTGATTAGGAGCAGCTGCTCTTCATCGCAGGGTCTTTGTAGCTCTAATAAAGCCTGATTTCTCCTAGGCAATCTGGAGGTATTCTGGGACCACGCAGAGGGCTGTGTCCTCTCACTCCAGCACTGGCCGATGACCTTACAAGTAGAGTCAGTCAACATGCTACAAAGCTTCCCTTGCCGTTTATCAAATAACAAAGCAAACCAAATTACATAGTTTCTATAGCAGACCACTACAGTATGTAAACTGCAAAGGCGGCTTACACCACTTGCTCATTCTGCAGTGCCGACAACATGAAAGGCCCTTTCGTTCCAGAGCCCAGAGCCCATATTTGCCTATCTCACCTATTACCAGGCAACAAAGGGGCTGCAGAGGTTGAGCAAGCAAATGGAAAATGAAAATGGAGGAAACAACAATTGCCTGACTTCGAAGAAATGTTTGTCTAAAATGTATGCTGACATGTCTCGAGCTGTTGGTAGGTGCCAAAGGGCCCCTTTCTCAGGCTTAGGAGCTGCTTTCCCTGTGCAGCAGTACAGGCCAAGGAAGGTTGAGGCAGTGTCTCCTTTTACTATGTAACGTTTTTATCCTCCTAAGCTGTGAAATGCTTGATAGTTGTCATGATCGATCACTTAGATTAGTATTTCATCTCGGGCATTCCCAGTTGTGCACATCATTACATCTGTGTTTTCAGAGATGTGGAGCACTATTGCCAGTACTGCCAAAATCAGCTCCCCTGGTTTTGGAGCAATTAGGGCATACCAGCAGGTGAAGTTTGCTATTACTCTGACAATCTACTCAGAACCATTAGCAAGGTAAGCTGTGGACAGACCTCCTCTGGAATGTCTTACTGGGCTTGGCTTCTGTCAGCTGAGTGCTGGCTGGCACAGGCTGGTGTAGCGATAGGCTGCTCACATCACTGAGCAGCTTCTGCTCCTTTTGCCTGAGCTCCAACAAGTGGCTGTACCCCTGCTAAGATAGGAGTTACAGGTGTCTAGTGTTAGTCACTTGCCTGCTGATGGAGCTGGATTTGAGAGGAAATACTTGAACTCAGCCTAGAATGTAAGGAGTGGAGTGTTGTTCCCTGGAGAGGAGACGTGGGCACACAAGAACGAATTTAGGAAAATATCCTGAAGATGAAGTGATTGGAGCATCTGTCACACAGAGAGAGGCTTAGAGAGCTGAGATTGTTTAGTCTTGATAAGTAGGCTTGAGAGGAACCTCCTATGTGTGGATAAATACATGGTAGCAGGGGGAGAAATGAAGGGCCAGACTCTTCATGGAGATTTCTGATGAAACAAAAAGAGACAAGGAGCATAGGCTGAAGTACAGCAAATGCTTTTTTAATATAAGAAAAACCTATTTTTACCAGAAGGATCATCATCAAAAAAAGAAAAAAAAAAAAAAAAAAAAAAAAAAGGAACAGGATGTTCAGAGAGGATTTGGAGTTCTCTGTCCTTGGAGATATTCAAAACTCAACTGGACACAGTCTTGGGCACTATGCTCCAGCTGACCTTGTGGGAGGTTGGAGTGGGTGATTTTCAGAGGTCCCTTCCAACACACCCACTCTGGATTATTCTGTGGTTCAGCACGAGGTGAGTGCAGAATCTCCTCTGGAACTGAATTTTAGTGCTGTTAAAGAGCTAAGTAGAGACAGAACATGGCTGAGGAGGCAAAACATCCTTCCCTTTGAAAAAAATCATCCACTGAGAAACTTTTTGGCTTTTTTTTTTTTTTTTAAATCAGCAAAACAGGTTTTTTTAATGGAAGGAGCTTATCTAAGCAGAAAACAGAGAATCATTCCCAAGGAAAGAGAAGCAAGGGATGAGTGCAGAGGGATGAATGGTGATTGCACAAGAGTTGGCAAATGCAAATATTTCCAAATATAATGGCATTAAATGTTCATTGTGAAATTAGATCGGCTTTTTAAGAGCTTCAGGGTGAAATAAAACACAGTATTCAGCTAATTAGACAAAGTTAAAAGATAATGTTAAACACTTTTCCTTCAAAAAGTATTTGTCTGCACAACCATGCATTTTAATATAGAACTGCTGGAGATGGCAGTGTTATCGAGTGATCTGCCATTAAAGGAATTATAATTCAGGTCTTTTTAATTCCCTATTGTGGAAATCTTTAAATTAGAACATATCTAAACTGAACAAATCTGTAGTTCTCCTAAGAACAATGCTGACACAGTTCTCTGATGTTCATTAAAAATTGTTATGCCTTGATTTCTATATAATGGGACGTGAGGAAATTTGACAATACTTTCTGGGTTTGGTGCTCAACCCAGCTCCTTACTAAAGCATCTGCCCAACATTAAACATGTAAGGAGTTTAATGGAGATGGTGAGACTCATGATGGGCAGAGATGGACTGAAACACGATGGCCTCTAGTTGCCATCCTTTACTTTGAGCATCATGAGTCAAAGGCTATCTTTTTTAAAATATAATTCAAGTCATTAGTCATCAAAAGTGTATTGAGTTGAGAATAATAAAACTGACATGAAATGAATGGTTGCTTTGATAACTTGCATCTGTGCATTTAAAACCAGGCCTTAGTATTGCATATGCTTATCGGCTGTTAAAAGTGCATTGCTCAGCAACTTTGAGGCTCTTTAATAGACTGTAGCAACAAGAAGGCTTGCTGATGAATCTCCTCTGTAATTAAAAAATATATATTAATCAGAGGCAGGAATGTTGTGCACTTTCAATAGATATTTTATAATCATTCACTAACATAAAGCAATTTAAATATGTTTTTTTCTTGAGCCAAAGGAATGTAACGTTTAATACTTGTAACTTTAAATACTGTAAGACAAATACTATGAAGAGTAAATATGTCTATTCTGTTCTAACTGTTCTTTTTTTTTTTTATTGCTAAAACTTTTTGATATTGAAGGCACTGGTGCAGGACTGCAGCATAATTTGAAACAGGCATTTGGTTAGTATTGGAAGTTTCATGTCTTTTATTCATTTTTCTTTAGCTTGGATGAGATTTGCTCTCCTCCTTCGAAGGACATTATCACTCATCCAAATTTTTTGTTTTGCTCTTTGCAGCCCAGATTCTGGTGATACCAAAAGGCCCACGATGTGCTTATCCTTAAGTATGCATTTATGCCCTTTGCTTAAGCATAGCATGTACCCTATGTAAGCATCCACATGTGTACTGGTGTAACTTCTTGAATTAAGGGCCAGAAGCATATGGTAATTTGATTATAAAATGTACTTGTCTATCCCTGGGGCCCATAGGCATGCTTTCAGCATTTAGTATAACATTTTCAGTATTTGCTGCAAACGTAGTCACCACAAAACAAATCTGAAAATAATTCCACAACTCATGCCACATGTCTGCAGTTCCACACGTACTGTGCGCATAGGGAAGCAATAAGGCACTCTCTCAGACCCTCTAACGCGGTAGTGCTCAGCCTTGGGGACAAATCTCCACGTGAGCAGGGTCACCCCATGTTCAGAGCTTTGAAGAGGTGCCTAACTGTCTCGCAATCTGTATAACATAAGGATCCACTAAGATGCATTTGTTCAGTTAATTAAAAGTATGTTTTCAAGCAGTAATTGTGGGGTCATGCACTGCCGTTCAAATATTTGATTTCATTTAATTAAAGTGTGTTACTGTTCCTTACAAATGCATTCTATCCTAAGAATTTTATCTTAATGCTTTTATTCAGGATGTATCTGGATAATATTGTGCCTGGCATGAACGTGGTTATTAGTTTACTGGAACTTTTTTTCAGAGTTGCAAGAGAACTTTTTAGCCTGTCTCAAATTAACAGAGAGCTCTTAGAAGGAACTCATTGTTCTGCATTTGTTTGCTGATGGAAAGACACCCACCGACATCTGTAGAATCTGGTCTGGGTGTAGAGATGAAAAAGATGTTACAAGTGATGCGAAAATGGAGAAAATTGAATAACAGTCTTTGTAAAGAATCTGCCTAATGCACTCTTGGTTTCACTGGTCCAAAGATGAGCTGTGTTACCAGTCAACAGCATCCCAAACCAAGTGCTCATCTATATTTTGTATGATTTTCTACCTCCATGCAACTGCACAATAATTTCCCAATCTATATACCTAACAGAAAAAAAAATGGATGTTAGATAAAGTTTCATTTATCAAATATTAACTCTAAGAGAATTATGTGGTATTTTCTGTTAAAAAAAAAATCATGCCCTAGACAAACAGTACTTGATTTGGGACTACTTTTGTTGTTGCTACAAAAAATAACAAGTGAGTAACTGAAGTTTCAGTAGGGAACAAAGGAAACTGTAAGAACTTGCCTTTTTGCTAAAACCAGATTCTATCAAATTGAAAATGGCTGGTATTGTGAAAACAGCAAACTCGCAGTGTGTAAAGAAACTCAGTTTGGGTTTTTTGTTTGATTGAGGGTGTTTTTTTCCCTTTATAAAGTACTTGTTTTGGACAGAAAGAGATTCTTCCAAGAGTAACTTCTTTCACCTTTGCATGATATGAATGTAATATAAAGTAGTCCTGGGTTCTTTGGGTGTGATGATATTAAGGATTTGGACAAGAATAAAAGCCATTGAGATGAAACATCACATATCTGGAGTAGCCTGTCTGCAGTAAGAACAATATTGATTGCTGTGGCAGAAAGCTGTGATATCAGGTCACCTTCCAGCCATTGATTGTTGATTGTCTTCTTCCAAGCTGCCAATGGTGACTGCATTAATTGTGCTGCTGAATGTAGTGATTTCTTATGTTTTCACCATTTTACCTCTATCCATTTTCCTAAAATGATTGAAATGTAACAACCATAAAAAGACTTGAAATAGGAGCTAGAGAAGTTTAAAAGAATAATGTTTTTTAAATGCTGATCGACGAAATTAAATAAAATTAGTGTCATTACATTTCCTCTGGCAAGACTTAGGCAAATTTGAGAGCAAGGGCAGGAGAAAAAAAAAAAAGAAGTAAGAAAGAAGCCAGGAAGAGATGTAATGGGCTGCTAGGGAAAGATCTCTGGAACATGGCTAAAAAGGAGGAGGTGGTCTGCAGGCCTTTGTTAAATGTTTTATTTTGGCAGTTTGTTTCTGTTCAAGTTCAGCTCACTGACATCTATCTGTCTTTACTGCCTATGTACGTACATGCTTGTATTTTATCTGTTCTTCTTTATATACATGCATGTGTGTAGATGTACAGGTGACAATTTGTGACTGAAAGGCTGATGTTTTTGAGTTTATAAAACAAGAACAAGTGAAAGGCTGTAGAAGCTCTCATAGTTTGCAGCTAAATAGCTTTTACAGCAGAGAGCTATGGCTGGAGTTACAGGACTCCAATTGTGGTCCTTGTGTGACTATACAGAGCATTCACCTGCTACAAAATCAAGGGATGTTCTCAACTCATGGTTAACACCCAAATTCCTCAGCTGGGATAAGTGTTCTGTTGCACTGGGCATGTATGCATGCACATACCCAGAGATGCTATGTTCCAGCTTTGTGTGTAATAAGCAGCACTAATTGTGGGTAAAAGGAAAGGAAAAGCTTGCTTGACTGTATTCAGGAGTGCATCCACAAATCCCTACAATGAAACATGGATCATGAGCATGGGCAGCACATCCTTACATGCCCTCCCCTCCAGCTGGAAGAATTCCACAGAGGAAAGGGCTTCAGTTTTCAAGAGGAGAAAGCTGGAACACAGCAAGGCTCCAAAAGACATCAAAGGAGAGGTCTGCATACCATCCTTAGTCCTGGTATTGGCAGTTTGTATGCTTAAGTCCTGTAATTTGGCTAGGTCTGTGATTTCAAAGTATGGATCATGGAGTGCCGAGCAAGCCACCAATTAGAGCCATCTTCCACTCACCTGCAGCACTGCACTTATCCCACTGTCCTGAAGGGAACATTGCACACCCAAACAAATCCAGAAACAAGATCTTTGCCTATCCTTACTATTCTTCCAGATTCTTAGCTCACATCAGCTACGATAAAAGCTGTTTCCCAAACCAAACATGTACTGTTAGATAGCAGCAGCATTGACAAAGTGTCTCATTTGAAATCATCGAGGCGTCCATGATTCCATGCAGTGAAACAAAATTCAGGATTTCTTTAGGTATTGGTTTTATTGAATTATGTACAATATAATATTGATGTTGTGTGTTAACCAGCTTCTTAACATAGGAGCCTTCACCATACGTTTTTAATATGAAATGTACTCTTACATTCATTCAATTCTTAATATATTTAATGGTTTGCAAAATAAGGGGGATGGAAAGTATTCATTTTTCACCATAAGTGAGCTCTTACAGAGAGGGCAGGCAGGATTTCAAGCAGAGCTTGCTGTGCTGGTGCTGTAAGTCCAGGCACCTTACATGTGCCAGAAAAAGAGCATCTGTAAATGTTGTTACAGGGAGATAGATGTACCATGAAGTTTCAAAGGCCTGGAGAAGCATGTGGAAACTGCCTCTGATAATACAGCTGACAAATTAGCAGTTTCTGGTGAGAGGCTCTTTTAGAAAGCTTTCCTTTTCTTTTTTCTTTTTTCTTTTTTTTTTTCCCCCTTTTACCTAAGTCTGGCCACATGGATTTTGGACATGTGGGAAAAGTAGACTTAAAGAGATGATAATTCAAGTTGTTGCAATAACAGCTCCAAGACCCAATTTGAAAGGCCACCCCCTGCCCCCTCCCTTAACTGGCTTGAAATGCGATACCTTTCATAAAAATAGTGGGAAAGAAGCAACTCTCCTAATCCCTGCCTTTGATGGCGGTGTGGACTATTCCTTAGGGAAATTTGTCCAGGGAGGCTGGTTTCAAGGCTGGTGCTATGGGCCAGATACATCTGGTGTATTGACCTCGTATTCATTTTCTTCTCTACGTTGATCATAAACCAAATTTTAGTACCTTTGTATCCATCCTTCCTACAGACAGCTGCAGCTTTGGGATGGTGTTTTGTTTAGATATGGTAACAGCTGTCCAAGTGTCACCATTTGCCTATTCCTTCAAATTATACTCACTCAGAGACGGTTCTTTCTTTCTTTCTTTCTTTTTTGACAGAGGATTTATTAAATAAAAATGAGCATAGCGGTATTGTTATCTGGGAAGATCAGATGTGTCATGTAAGCTGTAGGGTTGGGCACCTGCCATCAAATATTTAAGACAACATCTTAGGATAAAGTGTAGCACGATTTTTAATTTTAAAATCCCTTCTTGCAGCAGAAAAAAAAATCATCTTAGATTCTTTGTTTCTAAAGAAAAGAAGACTTAAAACTACATTTGATAATCAAATTCCTCCACTCTTTAAGTGTCTATTTAAAAATAAGCAGTAATACTTTTCCCCAAACTTCAGTATATTTACCTTTATCTGTTCTTTTTGTGTGTTTTGAAACTACTCAGCCAGTCTTTATATTCCTCAAATTCTTTACTGCTAACAGTTTGGGATGTGGATAAAGTACAAACAAGTGTCACCGCAGTGCTGTACGTAGTGCTCTATGGAACATAAATTCTGAATTAACGTCAAACTAAAGAGCTGCATGCATTTTAATAAATGTCCTCAATGACTTCGTTGTTTAGTAGCCAGACGAGGAAAGAATGCATACGGATTACAAGGTGTTATGAGCCTTTGTAGCAAAAGAAGTAAATGGAGTTGTTCACTAAGGTGACTGGCTTGTGTTTTGACTCAGAAAACTGCAAAATGAGTTAGAGAGGGAAGAACGGGATTTGCTGTTCCTGTTCAGCAATGCCTGTCTGCTCATTGCAGCCGGGTGGGAAGAAGTAAAGATTCAGCTCTGTTTCATCTGATCCTGTAAAAGAAGCAAAACAGTGGTGCGTGATTTTGATGCAGAAGGACATCTGTAACTGACGAGAGGTTTACCGACGTATTTAATTTCAGTAGCAGTAAAAAGAGCCTACTGCTCAAATCATTAACTGGCTAAAGCTCTGGCATTCCTTCCTACGACTTTACAAGTTTACATTAAGCGTGCTTTTGGTTGTCAGACTCCTGTTGTGACATATTGTTTGAGTCAGACTTCATCAATCTACAAAGCATTACTTGAGGTCTGATGGCATGTGCGCACACCCAATATGGTGTGTACAAATGGCAGTGATACAGGATTCTGTAATTACTACTTTTCTTTTTGACCCTTCAAAATTTGGGGCATTACATTTCTGACCTGAATTTTTTCAGAAAGCAATTAGTTGCTTTATCTGCATACAGGAGATAAAATATCATGGTATTGACGATTTTTCATGTGCAGATGTTTTGCTTTTGGCACATCTGTGTGCAATAAATCCATTTTCTGTGTAGGAATGGTATTTTATTGTATGATTTAATATGAAACCTTGAATAAATAGTTTAAATTGAAATTCCTTGGGAGCAAACCAGAATAGCAATAGCTATGGGTACTGCCTATATCCTTTTTTTGCACATTAGTACAAGAGCCAATGGCTTTCAAAAAGCAATAGCTTCACTACTATTGCTTGACACACAAACAGATAAATGTAAAGCATTCTTACACAGTCCATCAGCATTTCAATTCTTTCTTTTGTTTCTCTTTTTCCATCTGTGCTGGCCCAGCAACTTGGGCTTGCAGCTAGAGCATGGCATTGGCAGTGAGGAGCAGAAACAAGGGCACGGCAGGTGGACCAGGAGCGCCAGCTGTGCTCCATCCACGTCCTGTCACCCATCTGGGACCCTGGGGCAAGGCAAGATCTCCTCTGTTGTGAAGCCTATGTAGATTACATAGGTTTGTACAGCTGAAAAATTGTACGTGGATATCTGTAGTGAGCAGTGCCAGGCAGAGCAGGGTTGTGAGGGAGGTGGTTAACGCTCAGCCCAGTGGTTCAGCCAGCAGTAGCTCTTGCATTCCCTGTGCTCAGCTGCCAAAAAGCCAACTGTACTGCCACATTAGCACTTCTGTTTGAGTGAGGATAGTTCAGAGGCTTGGTGTTCATTTCTCTCACTGGTCCCTACAAATGTGGTGATTATTGGGCAGTGATGCCCAACTTTTCTGTCCTTCATCTGTTTGCATATGAGGGGTCATTGTTGGCTATTACATATATAAATATATGTGTACGTATAAGCAGAGCTATTCAGAGATGTTTGTTTGCTGGGGGTTTATCTTAGCTTTCTGAAGTATTTTATATGTAAGGTCTGCGTCCTGGTGCATGTTGAGCATGCATCATATATCACAAATATATGTTTCTAGACACCATTCTGATTTTTTAGATAATGCTCTAAATCCTTGTAAACTGATCCCTGGTAATGTACTCAGTAGTAACTCTAGGCATCAAAAGTTATTTTTTAAAAAAGAAATGCTGGTTTAAAATAGAAACATGTGCCTCTTTTGAAGTGTATGTTGTTATCAAGTGGTACCGACACCAGTTTTGTGCCTTTTATTCTGTACAGTGCAAGGCCTGTGCCTCTGTGCAGGCCTGCCGTGGCTGAGGAGTGCTCTTTGTGCAGCTGACCAGCAGCTCTCTTCCTCAGCTGTTAACACAAGCTGCATTTTGGTCAAGGCTGAGCAGCTACCTGGAAGCCATGGGTACCAATCCCGTTTCCAGCCTTGAGGGCTGTTCTGTTTGCACTGAGTCTCCAGTCCTTGCCCCATTACTGGTCTGGGGCTGCACAAAAGACACCCAGGTGGGCCACAGCATCAGAAGCTGAGAGGCAAGCAGGCCCCGTGTGTTACCAGCAGCAGCAGCACAGCCCTGCAGTGGCAGTCCCTCTGACCTGTGCTCCTGGAAGTAGAGGGGAACTTCAGCAGGTTTGCAGGACGTTGCTCATAGCAATAAGAGACCTTAAAGAGCAGTGTCAAGAGAGATGTAATGACCCGGTAGGTGGAGAGCCAGGTAAGACAGTGCTCTTGGTTTCTGTCTCAGGCGGTGCCAGATGCTTGCTGCGTGACCTTGGGTGAAAGACTAATTCTCTCAGTGTCTCAGTTTACGCATTAGTGAAATTAGAGTAATGATACTTACCTATCTCACTGGGGCTTTTTGAGGCTTAATTAATTGATATTTGTAAATCACTTTGCGAACCTCTAGTGAAAGTTGTTAGAGAACTGCCAAGTATTTATCCGCTGTTTTTTCTCCTGCTAGTCTGCAGTCATCCATCTATTATCTAAAAGCATGCTCACAACTAGCAACCGATACTAGCCAAATTGTTCTTAAAGGGAGATGTATGGAAGCTTTTACAAAATTGCTTTTGCAAATTACCATGCTTTTTGAAGTACCATGTGTGGGGATGCAGTGAAATACAGTGCAGACAAGTGTTGGTGTTACTCACTGAGCCGACTGGGGCTGTGATTTCTTGTGTAATATCTTTCAATGAATCCAAATGTGCAGGAGTATTGTGAATAATGTGAAATATTGTGAACATTGAATTTCAAATGGACCTTTCTTTTAATTGATTTGCCTTTGGAAAATTCTTCAGGGCTCCTGATTTTTTTTCCCGTGGCTTTGATTTCAGGTAGGCCTGTTAGTAACTGGAATGTGTTTCAGATTGGGGCAGCAGATGAACATAGAGATTTATTACCATCACTTATTTTGCTCTTTCTTCTCCATTTGGGGCACCCAGTGGGCTGTGCCATGCTGTGGACTCTGCAGGCTCCCACAGGCGGGAGTGCCATGACCAAGCAGCAGGAAGTGTCTCACTTGCCCCCATGTCCCCTCTTGCTCTAAGCCCTCCCCACCTATTCTGCGGCTCACAGGGGGCTCCTGGTGCATCAGGGACTCAGGCCAGCATTCACCGACGGAGGCAGGAGAGGCATGGAGCTCCCAGCACATCAGCTGCACCAGTAGGGGCACAATGCCACCAGTGAGCATAAACCACACTGGGACTGCTCTGAGGTGAGCTGTGACAGCACATGGCATCGCCATGCCTGTTTAGCTGAGCACATGCTAGTATCAGGAAGGGGAAAAGTTTAATGACACTGAAATAGGAAAAACTATAAAAATGGAACAAAATTCCCATCCCCAGAACTCTGAACACAGAGCCAGCCTTTACAAGCCCGCTGAGCCTCTGATAACTTCCGTTCCCAATAGTACATCTCATCTCCTGTTGGTTTTCTTTTTCAGTAGCTACAGCTGGAGGAAACAAGAACATGCTAAGGGTTTTATTTCTTGCTGGAATTAAATGTAGAGATACTGATATTTCCTGCTGGAAATAAACTTAAAAAAATAAGATCAACACAGCATTCCCAAAATGAATGGGACTGCTCAGCTCTCTTGGCTTGCAGGCACCCTGTCTCTTCCTGTGGCTGCAGGAAGCCGAGCTCCTGGCTGCCCTTGGGGAGTTCTTCCTGAATCCAAAGCAGCTGAGGGCTATCCTTGAGACCTGAGCATTGCATGTGGCACTGAGCAAGAGCCCAGCATTTCACATTCCCTCCTCTGCATCCCAAAAGTTTGGTCTCCTAATTTAAAATCAACATGCTTCCACAGAATGTGGTTTGGTGTTTTTTTTTGTTTTGTTTTTTTGGGGGTTGTTTTGTTTTGTTTTTTTCTAACAGCTGGTGCATTCTAATGAAAACGATCTCATTGGGAAATTCCCAGGCAGATGTAATACTGAGGCCTGTGCTCCTCTGGTTCCATTCTGGTATTTCAGTAGCATCTCTGAGCTGCCAGCTGAACATCAGCCCCAACTTCTGCAACGTTAAAGGTGTTACAGGCAACGTATGGGAAGGAATGTGGAGAATCCTGCTAGGGGATTGCTGCTGTTGGTACTCATTATTTAGCACTTGGTAAAACAATGGTTCTGGCTGTAACTTTATTACAGGTGAATACAGCGTGAGAATTAAAACAGTATTATTTTACTCAAAACTGAATCAAAAGCAAGGGTCAGGGGACTTTTTGTAAATGGCATTTATTACTTTGTACTTTATATGCTGTTCTTCCTTCTGTGCTCAGCTTTCTTTTTCATTTGTACTCTTTTTCTTTTATATGGCCATTCGAAGCTTCCCATCTCTCCTGCTTTGAATCCCCTTTATGCAGAAATGTGTTCATACATCTTAGCATCTTATCATACACCTGGTGTATGCCAGCTCTGCCCCTTCCACATGGATCTCAGCAGAACATCTGGTCATCGCTGACCATCAGCTGGTGATGTCACCACTGCCGGTGTCACAAAGACATGCAGTGTGTTGGCATGTTTCACATCAGGTCACAATGTGTTTCCTTTGATAGTGAAATATTTGCTTGTTGTTTTTTTTTTTTTTTTAACCTAAATCTTTTCAGTGATGCAGCATTGGCCTCAGCACCAAGTATGGATGAGTTCTGTAACTGAGCTGCTGCTCAGGGTGGGAGCAATCAGCTCAGTTGTGATGGGAAGTCCTTAAGTTGGCTTTGCTGCTGGTGCAAATCCATTTTGCAATTGCATTCTCAGAAAACTGCACATAGAAGTAAGCACTGCTATGGACAGCTGAGACATGGGGAGCTTTGGTTTTTAACTACTGCTGGTATTGCACTTAGCTGGCTGGAGACTGAGTGATGCACCAAACGCCCAGTTTGCTCTAATGGAGGGATTCATTTTGAATAGTTTTATTTGGATGAGTATCTTCCAGGGACTGTTAACAACAGGGGGAAGTGCACAAAAACACCCTCATAATACAACCTCATAAGAATGCTTTTACCTACTGTGAATTAATACTCCTGCCACTGTTGTTTGCACTGAAATGTAGTGCAAGCTGGAAGAGTTCCCAGGCTAGTCTAGAGCAGGTAAATCATGTGCAAGATTTTAATTTCCTAACATTAAACAAATGGCCTTCAGATGAATAAGTAGAAATGTAAATAGCAATCTGGTAACAATTTGGTGATTGATTTTTAACTTTGATTTCTTTTGGAAATTTATCCTTCATTTTTATGAAAGTCTTTTATGGTAGGTGCAGTTTATTGGCCTTCTTAATGATGGCTGGTTTCACTATAGAGAAGAAACAAAAGGAAAAAAACAGACTTGAACTGTTCTGGAAAATAACTAGAAAGTAGGAAAGGACAAGAGAAAAAAAGTCCTCAGATCCTAAATAAGTGATAAGGCAGTACTGAACTCTTGCTTCCATTTAGAAAGGGGCAAAATGCAGAATGTTCAGAACAAGCCCTCCAAAGCTGACAATGCTGAGACATTCAAAGCTCAGACCACACAAAGTATTGGATGAAACACGGCTGTGTTTTCTACCCTGTTTTAAAGGGTTCTACTGGTTTCAGTTGCTCTTGGTACCTAATTTGTGGCAATTCTTTGTCCAGTGCACAGTGTGCACCTTTAGTGTGTTTTTCCACACTAGTCCTGCAGCCAGCCTCAATGCATCCTGCATATTTGTATTTTCCTGTTAATGAGTTTGTTGGGATTTTTTAGATGGTGGGAATATGATCATAAGGAAGGCTTGGTTTAGGGCATCAAGCTAAAAATGTGAGCTAACTTCATGGTCCAGCCATGTCAGTGGAAGATCCCAACAGGAGATGTTCACATCCTATATTGGACCTGCGTCTTTGTGCTTCCAAGTGGAATTTCTGCACTTCACAAAGCTTTGGTATTAATACAGTAATCTTCCCACAAAGAAAGGGCCTCCCAAAGTATCGCATTTTGTCAGTTTTGATAGAAGGTGTTTATGAGGGAAGGGGAAGGATCAGATTATTCAGTGAATTAGGCTTAGACACAGACCATGGACAATTATACAGATGAAAGAATCCCTCTCTTGAGATTTCATTCTCGTTCCCAAGTACTTCTGATCACAGAAAAGTCGTGTAAGGGTGTGAGACTGTGAAGCTCACTGCAGGACTGAAGCCCTATCTCATCGAGGGCCACTCAGGTACTCGGCAAACATCTGTTGTTGCCATATCTGGCCCAGTATCTAGTTATAATGTATTAAAAATGAACACTCTGTGAGAAATGAAACAGGATTTTTATCTGTTGGAATTTATGAAGCAAATAGCATGCGTGCATGTGCGCGTGCAGGCAGTGTTCCCCAAAGAGCGCTGCTTAAATGATTGTTTGCAAAGTTGAACAGCTATAGGGAATTCATCTGGAAGCTGGCTTAAAATACAATTAGCTTGCTGTGCAAAAGCCATCGTGATAGCTCTGGTGCTTCCTTATTGACTGAGACTGCAGGGGTAGCAATGAAATTATAAAATAAATCTCCCGACCAACCCTCAGTGTTCATTTGAAAGAGGGCATTCAGCTACAGTTCCAAAATCAGCTGCAGTATATTCTACCAAAGTACTTTGACTATAATTACTGGGATCCTGAATGAGATAAGAGTGGCAATTTCATTATCAGATAACGTTAACATATGCTTAGAAGGATTCCAACTTGATAAGAATCGTGATAATGTTTTCTACTCAGTGAAAATATCAACATCTAAATATTTAATACAGCCACAGAGAATGTAAATGAAGTAAATTTTCAGAGTAAAATGAGACGAAGAGCCTCCCCTAGTGCCGTGCTTTCCTTTTAATTTTTGATGACTATTTGTTCTTCTGAAGCTTACATAAGCGCTATCACAAAATCCTGAAGCCCTCTTCTTCCCTTCCTCAGCGATACAACTGAAGGCACGCTTAGCTCACATGTTAATTCAGGAACACGCCTAACTGCTACTCTGCTCAACAAAACTGTGCCACAGCTTTACGATGTGAACTCATTTGTGAGCTGAGAATCCTCCGTTCATTTTGCTCATGAAACCCAGCCGTACTTTATGTAAGAATGCGGAGAAGAAAGACAAACGGTTTATCCTCTAAGCCACCCAGCATCCTGTTCCTGATATTTCAGTAACATATGCTAACATATGCTTTCCTCAAAAACTTCAAAAACATGCTTTTAGCAGCAATGAAAATAGTACCATACATCGAATTCAACTTTAAACCTCATAGTTTACCTCTAATACCATTACCTCATGTATAGAAGAAAATGTAAATCTAAAATATGCTGGTGATTATAACCTTTCTTCCTGACAGACACTGCAATATAAATGCACATAAATTGAATTTCTTCTTTAAAGAAATCTGAATACCTTTGGAGCATTTTAGCAAATCATCTCCAGCCCTTATGGCACAACTTCAATGGACTGTGGAAAAGTGCTCTCCCTATGGCATGACTCCTGCAACAGAAGGACACAGCAAGGCACAGACATGCCAAGAAAAATAGAATGTACTCCATTGATATTCAAAATTTATTTTATTAAACTTTCACAAAAGACTGAAAAACTGGAAGCTGGTTTTATTAGAAAAGGCATTCAAATATTAACTCTATGAGTGCTGTTTGCATTGCTCATCTGGAAAAAATAACAATGGAAGATACACAGTTTGACTTTGCTCCCTCAAATTGTTGTTTGATTCCTTGTGTTAACCATTAAATCAGAAACTGTGAGAGTGGATAAGCTGTTAGTAGGGGATCCTGATGCCGATTCTTATCTGGTAGATAAGAATTCCTCAGAGGGTTTCTCTCTCAGGGGAGAAATGAGTGCATTTGAGCAATCTTGTGCTAATTAGCAAATATGCTAATTGCTGGATAACAGCCGTATTTCAGCATCCCATTTCTAAAGGAACATATGGCAACATTCCTGAATACCGTCAGCTGTTGGTGTTTATCTTAGAATAAGGATGGGAAATAAAGATGCCAAAAAAAGTATTTTTCATTGTGGCAAATACTAATATTTCCATAATATGTTGGAAGGATAAACTCACTGAAGTTTTGTAAGTGTTGGGCAGAGTGGAGAATGGCCAAGGTTTGCTCTGAGCTGGCTGGATTGCTTTGCCTCAGTCAAAACAAGGCAGGTGTTTACTTTAGCAAGGTGAGATGCTTCAGTGCAGTAATGTTTTTAGCCTCGTCCTGCATAGTGCAGTGCACGTAAGTTACGGCAGTCTGGGGGATTGAAAGAACTGCACATTGATGGAGGCTTGTCACATGATATATTTTAGGATGATCTACTGCCAGGTAAATTCGTGGTTTAGGAAAGTT
Organism: Perdix hodgsoniae; assembly: GCA_035772895.1. Lineage (NCBI taxonomy): Eukaryota > Metazoa > Chordata > Aves > Galliformes > Phasianidae > Perdix > Perdix hodgsoniae. The sequence goes on from JAPSGF010000031.1 coordinate 6,477,512, forward strand.
ACCTCGGTGATGAAATATTACCCTTAGCCTTCGGCTCCACATATGATACAGACTTTCCAACTTCAGAACTGTAGAAATTGGTAAATGCTGCAAATTATCAATAAACATGATGTGTGTGAGTGTCAGCGCTGCCCCGCTCTGTCATTGCAATTAATGGTCTGTGTGAGCTTTGATTCCCTATAAACACCTGTTTTTGGAGCATTATAATTTATGCATAAACATTTATTCACGGCAAAAATCAAGCACGTGACCTAAGCCAAAAAATGTTTTTTAATAAAGAAAGCCTGTTTTGATGCTTTTATGTTTTATTTATGTTTTAAAGAAATAATTTTCCATAGAAATGTTGTGAAAGAAGACATGGGCTATTTGTTTTTATGAATGACAGTGCAGGGACATCCAGCATGCATGGCACAGCCACATGGTGCTGGATAACCAAAGCACTCCTCCAGAGTCCTGTGCCACCTGAGCACCATCCAGGTCTTCATCATCAGCTATGCAACCGTCCTCTCCATTTCTCCACCCAAGTTAGGAGAGGCAATGGGTAAAAGCCTCAGAGCTTCCCAGTAGCTTAGGGCCAGATTAGAGTTAAGGCTGCAAATGGTTGTTAAAATCTGCCCTTTAGACTCCTTCTCAGTGAGGCAATGAAGGCGCTTCAGAGTCTGAGTCTCATCGAGAGCCATTGGGATTTAGACCCTGTGTGCCAGAATAAGTCTCTGAAGGTTCAGATAGTCATTTTGCTTATTGAATGCATGCAGAAATTTTTGTGCTCTTTCAGACACCTCACTGCATTTGGGAATCTGACCCCAAGACACATGTGAATGTCCTGTGCTTACAACATGAGCTGATGCTGTGCCAAGTCACCTGGAACACCTTATTTGTTTATGCTAACAATTTAAGTAAAACTTGAGTATTCAAACAAGTGCCTTTTAAAATCTAAATTAATTCCCTAATCCTAACTATGGCAAAGGTGGGAGAACAAGCACGTGTGTTTCTGGCCAATGCTCTGCTTTGGTTGCTGCAAGAACACTGCTGGTGTTGATGCAGCAGTAGTTCTGCAGTAACATGGGCAGGCAGGGAAGCACTGTAGTAGGCAGGGAATCATTGTGGTAGGCAGGACACTGCCTGGAAGGTTTGCCTCGCTTTCTGGCCCTGCTGCATCAGTCCGTGGCTGAATACTGCCCACTGATGATGCCCATAGTCTGTGCTGCAGTGATTACTGTGGCCAAAAAAAGGTTGATAAAGTTGAAGATGATGGCTTCAAAATCAGAGGAAATATAAAATGATCTCTAAACTTGCAATCTTGAGGTCCAATGAATTTGAAGACAAGCTTCTAATTTGGGCTTCAGGTCACAATGTGTGAATGTTTGGGGTTGGTGATGATGTGCAGAATGATGGTCATTTGAGTGTCTGCCTGTCATTACACACATTTGAAGCATCAGTTCTTCCAGGAAGAATTCTTGTTCCCTTCCACTATTGATTAGCTGCTGTCTTTGGTAGGTGATTGTTTCTTTTGGAGATCTGAATGTGTTTTAAAAACAGATACATAACCTCCCCTTCCCCCAACCCCTATAGAGTTGGTCATCTGGAGATGATCCTCAATCACAACTCCAGGCTCTGAAACTGAGGTTTGCAATAGAAATGCTGACAAAATGCTAACTATGCCATAATTCAATAGCTATGTAAATATGGGACATAATGTACTTAATATGCTAATCTCTGAGTATCGAGAAGAAAAATCTCACTGGAGCAGAACTCAGCTATGGTGTAACAACGTTTTGCTCGCGGGAAAGAAAGGGAAAGAATTGCAAAGCCTGTGAGAGTGAGCTGCTTCTTCTGGTTAGCCCTGGCATTTCTGGGAGAACAAACAGCATTTCTTAATTTTCACTTCGACCACTAGCTGTTTTTCTTTATGGTATGTCCTGCCAGTTAGACTTGATTCTGCCATGTTTTAAATGATTTATTTTTGTTTGACAATAACGTAAAACACAAACCAGCTGATGTTAGGTTTTAGGTCCATTAGCTGGGAACCACAAACCTATGCCATGTCACTTTTTCTTTTTATAGTGCTGTTTCAAACTTACTGGCATAATTGATTGATCTTTTTCTTTGTCTGGATTAAATGATGCTTTTGGCCAGAGTTCCATACCAGGAAGCCAAATTTTCTTACTCTTATGACTCCCATCTCAGTGTTGCTTGAGACTAACTATGTAGTACTCAAATGCCTCATTTGTAAACACACAATTATGGACACAAGACGTGCTTCTTAATGTTTCCCCAGTTTGACTCTGCTGCTAGCCTATGATGGCTGTTGGTGCACCAGCCAACTCATTTGTGCTATGCCAGCACTCAGAAAAATGTGTTAAACTGTGCCTGGATAATGTGTAAATACTTCAACCTGATGCTTTTAAGAAGCCAGTCCCTAAAGAATGTACTTGCAGATGGGGTTCTGTTAAATACATGTATCTGTGCATATACCCTGCGTGCCACTAGATGGATTTTGGCAGGATCCAGTTAGCAGAGGTGCTGGCGGGTGATTCCTGCAGAGGCCTTTGCATTGCAGTGGGACTACCAGACATTAAACAGGAGGGGGAATGGCTGTTTACAAGGGTGGATAGTGATAGGACAAGGGAGAATGGTTTGAAACTGAGACAGGGGATGTTTAGGTTAGATATTAGGAGGAAGTTTTTCACCCAAAGGGTGATGACCCACTGGAACAGGTCGCCCAAGGAGGCTGTGGATGCCCCATCCCTGGTGGCATTCAAGGCCAGGCTGGATGTGGCTCTGGGCAGCCTGCACATAGCAGGGAGTTGGAAATAGATAAGCATTGTGGTCCTTTTCAACACAGGCCATTCTATGATTCTTTGATTCTATGATTGCCCAAGAGCCACACTCAGCCCATGGGACATAGGGGTGGCAGCCAGCCCTGTCCCCTTCTGCTGGGCTGCTCCAGGCAGCATTACCCTGTGCTAGTTCAGTCCTGCACCCCCGTGCTCCCCCCGTAGTTGTAAGAGAAAGGGAAAAAGATCTCCATGAACTGCAGAAGGAAATGGGATGAAATCAGACTGTGGAAACCTCTTCCATCTTTCCTTCTCTTTGCATCTGTGAACTGTTCAGATGTGTTATGAGCCAGCTAATACTTGCTTCTGAGAAGCCTGTAGGATAGACAGAAGATCTGGAAGGGATGCGGGATGAGGTAGAGCCAATCCTTCAGACTTGTCAGGGTTCTAAAAAGGCTGTCTATACACTAAGGCGTGTGGGCAGCTGGGTGCTGGGCAGGAGAGCCTGGCAAGCTGGTTGCAGTTGTGCAGGGGAGCGGGTTTTGGCGAGGTCACAAAGCAAAGAGTAAAATCAAAAGGAAATACCATTTCCTCAGCTACAAGGTATTAATATCCTGTTCAATTTAATTTCAACCTTCTGTTATTGCAAACCCTTTAATATGTGGTGTCACCTTGGCAAGGATTTTCCGACAGTATCAAAAGTGAGTTTCCCCCTAACTGCTGTCACAGAGCCTGCTGCAGCTCTGCACAATGCAGCCACCCAGGCAGCAGTCATGGAGGTGGCTGCTGAAAGGAGAACTGTCCTGGGCTAGGAGCTGCCCCAGCCTTACCCAGTTGTGCTGCTGGCTTCCAGCCCTGCCAGAGGGCTGGAAATGAGGAAGCATTGCTGTGCCTTAAAAAATGGGAGGGAATGAAATCAAACGGTGTGAAATGAACAGTTGCCACCTAAGGTGGCAAATTGCTGGTTCCGTGGATATATAGCCTGGGTATGGTCAACAGGAGCACCAGTGTGGGGTAAGTGCTGAGCTGGTGCTCTCAGGCTGTGCAACCCTGCTGCACAGGAGTGTGCAGTGACAACCTGGCTGTGGGTGAGAGACACAGCAGGTACACAAATCCCCACGTTTCTTTGTGCTGGGAGGTGAAGCAGTTACACATTAGTAAGCTAGAAGTGCTCTGGAAGAATGTCACACTATTATTTAAGGGAGAGGTGCTATCCCACTTCAATTGATATTGATTATTCTGATTAAGTATAAAAAAGCATTTTCACAATGACACTTCCTGCCTTTACCATACCATAGATCTCATGTTAAATTGCCCAGTGCTTTTTTCATGAGATCATGCAGTTTTTAGTTTCCCAGCTTGGTTTGTCCCTAGTCATCTGCTGGAGACCAGGAGCAGGACACCAGAGCCTTCTAAGGACCCAGGACAAATGATAAAACATTTCAGTGTTCATTAGTATTAATTTCACGAGTAAGTTCTAAATTGTTCTTCCAGTGCTGAAAAGTAACAGGATCCAAGAAACTGAGGATAGAAGATGTTAGCAATTCTCTTCTGCAAATCCATTTGTCTTAGGCATGAGATTTAGCTTTCCATTTGTGTCCTGGGGAGCCAAATAAATCAATGTTTCATGAAGGCCTTTTTTCCTACTTTTTGAAAATATTTCTCCATAACGGCCCTTTTTCCAAATATTATCAAATATTTCCTTTGGAATTACCCCCATTTCAGAGTAGACACTCTCTGAAGTCACCAACTACAGGACTTCAGCTGTGCCTCTTTCCCACTGACCAGCAGTTGAGATAGGTAGCATTTTATTTAGGTATTTGATGTTGAATCAATAGCTTCACTAATTTTCCCCTCCGTTCATCATCTGCCTCATCTGTCTGTGTTTTGGTCTGTGTTGTTTTTTGTTAATTTTTAATTAGAGGGTCTCCATCCCAGCAATGGAGCCCTCAGCATCCATTCACGTTTCCCTGAGCAATCCAGGAAGGGTTCGGGGCTTTTCTGCAGTTTCATAATAATAACCAACCATAGTACCTGTAACTCAGCTCACTCTCTGCTGGATCTGTAGCCATCACTCTGACATTCAATGCCTCAAGCTGATGGCAGCTGTGCCTTTGGCATCCCACTGTCCCTACCACATTCCTGGAGCCGGCCAAAAAGACACAAAGCAGAGCCCCCAGAAATGTCCAGCACTGCTCTGACTTTTGGCGTTATCGTCACAAAAATTCTTCATTTGAAATTGTTTGGCATCTCTGGGATCTCGTGATGGTGTGACAGGGCCAGGTTCACTGTCAGGTTTCTCTTCATTTCAGAGCCGTCCGTTTCTCATTCGGTAAGTTTTCCATTTTAAACCTCAAAACAAATAGCCTCACTGATTCTCACCTGCCGTGTGACTGTGCTGCAGACTGCTTCATTGTCTACTGCCTAAACCAATTACAGATTAAAATAGAGAGAACAAATTCTGTGTACAACAGAAGTGCTTTTTCTAAAGTTCTTTGAGAGCCTCAGCTGAAAAACTGGTATTTTAACCACCTCGTCCAGCTTCAATATTTTATCATTTGAAAATATAAAGTGTGTAGGGGCTTTCTTTTACTAGTGACTTGGGAAAGTATAAAATCAATGCTTTCTCTATTTTCTGACTTTTATTAGCCTAAGAGTGGGAAAGTATACATTTAAAAATACATACACCCTATTTTTGTCTTTCAGCTGTTGAGAAAGCTTTGCTATTGCCCAGAGACATGGGAAACCGTGATGGATAGTCAGAAAGGGCAACCCATCTCTTTTATTCCCACTGAGCTCCATAATTTGTAATGCTTATTGTGTCTGAAGCTAAATCTCAGGCATTCCAGAGCCCGGATGCTGTGTGCCACAAGGACTGGAGCTCCGGGGCTGGGAGGTAAAAGCTGTGGAGCCAGAGACTGGGGACCAACCTGGGAGCGGTAGCACAGGGATCAGTGCTCCGTGTTCCTGCTCCTTGTGCAGAGTCTGCATCAACAGAGAAGGGTGTCTTGTGCTGCCAAGCCTGAGTAAAAGCCCCATGCATGGTACAGACTGCACGAGGGTCAATGGAGAGTCCAGCCTTTCTCATTGCCCTATTTTCCCCACCGCTCCCCCACCAGCCAGATGTGCATTGTGGTGCTTTCCCATGCACAAGATCTGTGGCTGAAAATTGAAGTGACTTGTTAGTGGTGTTCTTCAGATTTGGGTCCTGTATGAATAATATATTGATAATGGTTTGTTAATGTGCTTTGGTTTCCTCTCAAGCATTGTCAACTGCTGTTCTAAAGTACATTAAAATGCAGAAGGAGTGTTTTGCAGTCAGGTATGGCTCTGCTAGAGAGATGTCATGGGAAGAAACAGGCTTCAGCTGCTAGGCAGGCAGTTGTCTTGATCGTACATATGTCTTAACTTGTGGAGAGACAAAAGTAGTCTTCATGCCAGGGATGTCTGAAAACTCACCGAGTTGTCATTTCAATAAGCTATCAGTTAGGACCGTTGTCATTTTGTTACTGTCTCTTGTGTGGCTTTATTCACCTCTCCCTGCACTTTATTGCAGGGGAAGTCAAAAAAGTCCTAGGTGTCTTTTTGATTTTATTTTATTTCTATACAGCCTTAATCTGTTTTACATCTGTGTTTGACTGCAGAAACGCAAGAAAGGATGAAAATGGATCAATCCCCAGTAAAGCAGTAGGAGAGCTATTTAGTACTGTTGAAATAACTCCTGCCCTATCCTGACAGATCTCGGTGCTGGAGCTTCAAAAACACTAGCCGTCCTACAGGGCTGTGTGTTTTTTTTTCCTAAGTGAAGTACTAGTATTCCCTCTTGGTACATTTCTGAAACTCTACATATGTATGTTTGCTAGAAATATTTAGGAGAAACAGCTGGACATTACAAGAAAGCTGTCTTCTATACTTAATCTTTCTATATGACCCAGTTCATATTTATAGCGTATTTTCCTTCAGCTTTCCTCCTTCTAACCCCTATCCTCTCAATCTTCTGCATTTTGCATTTGTGTCTAGCCATGCTTTGTAAGGGGAGACCATAAAAGATGCAGTGGAGAACATTATCTGTGCTGAGGCCTGATCCTGTGCTGCCAACTAACAGCCCCATGGCTAGAGCTGCCAGGGAACCCACAGCCTGGCAGCACCAGGACTCCTGCCCTGCCGTGTTATACTTGCATTTACAGATGTAAAAGGAGAAAAATGATCATCAGTCATTTGTAGCCACAGAGTATTTGCAGCTATCTTTGAATTAGCACTTTTGCAGTATTGCTGAATGCCTACCGTGAATCACCTCCTTCAGGCTAGGGTTCCTCATACAGCATGGCTCAGTCCAGCAGAACATGGGTGACCTGCCAGGTTCACTCCAAGCCATTTAACTGGGCTCAGGCTAGATAAATAAATATCCTCCAAGTCACTGTTGCTACTAGGTCACTGTCTGGCTAATGCACAGAGAATATGGAGAGTCCTGGGAGGATTTTTTTCCCCTCCTTCTGTGGGTTCAATCTATGGGGCTGAACAGTTGATTCTACTTTGGGATTGAGTTGAACATTTCAATAGCTTATATTTTAATCAAAATCAGACTTGTGTGTATGTATACATTTTCCTGCAACCAGCCCAGCAGAATTTTCTTTAGGGTATTTTGAAATCATTACACTTAATGGGTGATGTGGTGCCTTCTGACATTCTGAGACAACATTCATCTTCATTACAACTAAATTATGTCATTGTTGCTGTTCTCTAAACAGTATAAACAAATCAAGTAATAGGTTGCTACAGAAAAGCTGCTAGGAGTATCAAGCCTGTAAGGATAACAAATGTCCATATTTTGATGAAGAAAATGAGTATAATAAAAAAAAGCATCCCCTGCCTCACCCTCCTCCATAAGAATTCACATCTTCCCTCAGTCCCTGAAGTTCCTACTCTCTGCAAAGAACAGGCTGCTGAAAGTTGCTCATCCAAGCCTGAGCATTTTAAGTTTTCAATGTATACTCTTGAGTATGAGATTTGTGTCACTGCTTTCTGTTGTTGACCATAGCCATTCATCTGTTCAGTGATGAGACAAAATCAGTTGTCTTTTGCTAAGCAGCCTTGCAAAATGGGGCTGGTCTAACCCCACCGACCAGCAAGCATCTGCAGTTATCATTCCCTTTTTACTATGATGCAGACAATCCCCGGCTTTCTGAAGGGGAAGGCACTCTGCCGAGCTGGTTGGGATTCAATGACTGAAGCTCAGTTAAAGAATCTCCTGTCCAAAGCAGCCTGAGGAGCACCCCTATGTGATATGCTCTGTTTTTTCTCTGGGTTGGAAGATGAACATATATTTTCCCAGTGAATTTGTCATGTAACCCAGGTTACAATAATCTAACCTGAAAATACTGAAGACGCAAACATTGGGTTGTTATCCCAGCAGGAGAGTCAGGAGTGCAGTGATTGCTTCTGCTCGAGCACTCAGTACCAAAGATGAATCTAGTGAGACCAAAACATAACGTCACATTTTGACCATCCTGACAAAGCCCTGCAGATGAAGGTGAGCATGTACTGCTTCATTCTTCCAGGGTTTTCTCCTTTCCACCAGCATTGGCTTGTCAGGGTTTGTTTTAAGCCAGTTGTTCTTCTTCCAGATTTCTGTCTCCCTCGTGCACTAAGAGGTCTGGAAGACTGCTGGCTGTGCTGAATGTAAAGGATATATCTTGGCATGTTGCTGGACTATTAGTCCATATCACTGCATAGTAATCCCCTGTGAGGGCAAGTAATAAATGGACCGGACAGTAGTTAGCAGCTCAGAGCAAACTGGGACTAGACAGTAGCTATGAGGTTGTTGGCACTGAATGCAGGTTTCCTGAGGATGGGCTGGGCTGCCTTGGTCACAGAGCTCACGTACTCACCTTCTCAACCTGCTGTTCCAAATCAAATAGGTTTTTTTCTTTCTTTTCTGGGATAAATAAATCACACCATTTAAAAAAATCGAGCTGCGTGTGAATTCCATGAGCCAGCAGAATGGAAAATCTGACAGAGAAAACATGTATTTTCTTTTCTTTTTTAAGAGTAGCGGGACTTCTCTTACAAACACAGTTAATCCACTGTTCTCCAGCTTTTCAAAACATAAAGCCCATGATGTATCTGTCTGAAGAAGATGTGGTAAAAAATTCCTCTGGGCACCCTTGGCTGCGGATGTCGATTCCCTGCTGTAGCAGGCTGTGCACGGCTGTGCTCGAGTCACCTGGGAATCCTCCTCTGCCACAAACCCACCGTGCAGCCGTACAAATACCTCGCAGGAGCACGATGGAGATGTGTATTCCTGCTCTTCCCAAGAGAAACAGTCTCTTTCCTGCAGGTTGTGGATGCAAAAGTGAGCATTAGTGACAGAATAGGTTCTTTAAAGGCTTTTCTAACTGGCCTGGGACAGGGGGTGGCCCCTCTGGAGCTGCCAGTCCCAGGTGCCTTCTGGAGCACTGCATGACACTGATCCCCTTACACTGGCTGGTGGCACGAATGCCACAGGTTAGCCTTTGGATAACATATAGCTTGTGTCTAAGCCAGCATTAGATTTAGAAAACAGAATCATTTCCCAAAGCCCAGAGGGAGCAGAAGGGGAAGCAAAAGAGAATGGTTCTTAAAAAGTCTTATGTTTCTCTTTGGAAGAAAATTACCATCATCTATCTTTCCTTTCTTGCAAGCTCCTGGAACCTACTAGTAGTGCCCTGCTGCTGGATTCTCAGACTTCTATTTTGCTGAAGAATATCTCTCTGCTGCAGGTGCCAGTGTCATTTATCAGAGGATGATGTCAACATTCCTGTGTCATACATGACAAATGACAGCAGAAAGGAGTGCCCCTTGAATTCTCTTACTTTCACATGGCTGTTTCCTCATTTACTTTCTTCCCTCTGGTTAAATGACACTTTATTTCCTACCATGTGTCAGCTCAGACTCCTATTGCCTTTGGAGAGGGCTGCATTCAGATCCAGTCAGTACCAGGCACCCAGCTCCAAATTCACTGAGTGTGAATATGGTCACACTTCAATGGATGTGAACTTAGCTCTCCTGATTTTGGGGCAAACCCTGCCTAATCTTACATCCCTGTAAATGCCAGTGAGTTTCTCCGATGTGTTCTCAGTAGCAGAGCTGCAAGGATTTGAGAACATCTCCCTCATCCTCTGCTTCTAACACTTTCTAGAAGATGACTGGTTTTGAGCTAATGACAAGTGAATGCAGAAGCATTTGCTTTGCAAAGCAGTTTCCTGCTCCTGCATCAGTGGGCGCTTGGCAGCAGAAATCCATGCGCTGGCCCCGCTGAGGCCTAGGCTGCAACTCTGTGCTCTATGTGTGCCTGATTTAAAAGGTAACGTGGAAATTAATGGGATCAGCATCTGATGGTGCACTCAATAAGTGGAGCAGACCAAAATAAAAGCTTGGGAAGAAAACAGGGAAGGCAGAGCACATATGCTGCCTCTAATCCTCTTTTTCTTCTGCTTCTTTCTATTCTTCTTGCTGGAAGAAGGGATTTGGACACTTCTCTCTTAAGCCATGCCTGTACAAAAAGGACTTTATTTTTAACTCCTGTTAAAACCCTTTCTTGGACTCAGCAGCAACAATTTTAACATGTTAACTGACTGCGATAACCCGGAGGGGGGAGCTTAGGGTTTATCTTGACCAGCAAATGCCTCTTGAAATTGCTACTACTTCGACTACCATTTGTTAATGTATTGGTATGGACAAGATGTGCTTTTAAAAACACACACCTGTACTCCTAATGACAGCGAGGCCTTGGGGAAGGAAGATGATTCACAGGACCGCTGCGCTCTGCTCTTTCCACCCACTCAGCATTTGGTCGTGGTGTGTTTTCCCCTGTTCCAACATGCCAAGCTCGTGGTTTTTAGTACCAGGCTTTTGAGCTAACCGGGAGCACGGCTCTTTGTTCAGCATTCAGTCCAAGGGCTGGATTTACATAAGAGCTCAGGGTTCTACAGCAACCAGGGCTCTGTTTGACATGTGCTGAAATAGCATCCTGAAAAGCAGGCTTTTCCCATCCTGCGCTTACCTTGCACTGCACCACTCCAAACACAAACAGAGATAAACAAGGAATTCCACAGAGAAACCAGTGCAACAGAAAAGGACCATAAATAACTGTGGCTTTTCATCTGTGCCATCATTTAGTTCATTTCACACCTTCCATCTAAAACCAATAGAAGGAACAAAGCCATTTTTGGACTTAGAGATCTGGATCTTTTCTTTAGACAAAACTGCATTTTTATTCTATTATTAGCTTCCAGATGTTCCAAGCAGCCTCTCTGAGAGAACAGGCCTGCTCCCAAGACCTGAGGGAGAACCGGGGGTAGGATAGAGACAGCAGGAATTTAGATGGACATCATTCATTATATGATCATTCTTAAGTTTAAGCATAAGTTTGTATTTAAGGAGGAGGGGGGAAAAAGCCACCTAAAGTGACTTCAGCAGAAAAATATAATCTGCCTAGGGACTGGTACTGGAAAAATGGATGGAACTGACCCAAGCCTGCATAGCTCTGAGTGCATACTGGAGTATCGCTGGGGAGGGGAGAGGGCATCGCTCGCTCAGGGGTGCAGGAGTGACTCAGATGTTTTCATACATTTATATTTTCAAAGTTTTCTTCAGAAGGAATAGATTTAGCAACATACCTCTCCTTCCTTTTTAATATGAGAACGGGACTTTTTTTCTGTCCGCTTCTAGTTTTTCCCCAAAGCAGGGGTCCGTTAGCTCCAGGCTGCACCAGTCCCAAGGGCTGTGATCTTATCTTAGGCTGCCAGAGATCATTATACACATCCCTGTCATGTTGCTATGTTGTTGGGGTTTTTTGCCTTCTGTTTCATTTTATTTGTTTTCTACAGGAAAATTAAAAAAAAAAAAAGAGGTAGTAGGGTTTCTCCAAGCCCTCAGACTCGTAACCTGAGACAAAAGCCCTCTATTTCTCTCGCTCTTCCCTTCCCACTCTGCCAGCTGAAGTACTGGTTTTCACAGGATGGATTGATGATATTCCTGCTTACACAAAATATGGGTGGCAACTGAGCCCTCCAGTCTGTAACTGTCTGAACTCAAACAGTCCCAATATTAATATTCTTAATGGTAAGGCTTTCATTTTGGTTACTTTTCCTGAGACTTAGCCCTCATTCTCCAGTTACTGATACATATCTGATGTGCGCCCAGCAGGTAACTGCTAAGAGTCACACTAGGTCAAGCTCACTTTGAAAAAAGGGAGGAGGGTTAAAGGGAGGAAAGGAAAACTCCATTTCTCACATCTCTTCATCCTGTCCTAGCTTTATTCAGTATCGCTCAGCCCACAGTAATTTCTTTAATCAAGTCAGTTTACCAAAACTGCCACTATCTTTCCTTTACTTTTATGTGGCTCAACTCAGACATGACATGGACTTATAGCGAATCTGTGCTAGCGCTGTAGTGCAGATATTTCCCCAGATTCCTTGGGGAAGCAAGCACAGCTTTGCTCAGGTGCCCAGTGCACAGGAGCTGTTGTGCGGGAGGAGGCACACAGCACTGCTGGGTCCTATGAACTTGCCCCCCAGTTCACAGGACTCACACCCACATGTCCTGTGGCTCAGAGGCTCTGAGCTGCTCCACACCTCAGAGACAGGAGTTTGCAGGTGTGAGGTGCTGGAAGCTGCCCAGAGGTATCTCAGTTTTGCAGCACCTGCTGGGGCTGAGCAGAGCATGCAACTGTATGCCAGCAGGGTCATTTTGGCCAGTTCCTGCTGACTTACGGCTTCCTATGGCTGAAGATGTGAATTATCCAGGTTTTCCAGGAGCACAGTCCTGGTGCCAGACATGTAATGTTGTTTGAGCATGGGAGCCATACTTAATCTTATCACCATCTTGAAGCTAAGTGTCACAGGTTGGCCAGCCCCACGCTGGAGGGTAGGATTGGCTTTCTTATATTGTTTCTCATGCATCACCATTGCAAAGCCCGTGCCTGAGCATGTCTTCTGGTGAGGTGAGGGCGCAGAGGGATCCAGCCAAGTCAGCCCATTTGAGCAACTGGAGCAGGATTTACAGCAGCCAGCATGCCGAGTAAGGAACACTTGGGGGGTGCTGAGAGCCCTCTGGGAGCTGTGCCATTCCTGGGAGTCAGCACATAACAGAGATCCAAAGTCATACAAGGATTTAAGTCTCTTGGATTGGAGGGACAGTGTGCCAGAGTGAGGGCATTCCTCCATGAAACATAGCCTCACGAGGAGGCTGAAGTATGCCCAGTTCTGTAGAGAATAGACTCATCAGGCTCATTCAAGTGCTCTTCCGATGCGGGTGAGATGTGGTACCTAGTTGGCTGGATGAGTTCAAGTTCATCCCATGGGAGCACTCTAACGAGCAGCAGTTTGCTTTTGTTCTGGGAGTCTGTGCTCAGCCCAGTGCAAGGGGAGGGAGCCAAAGGCACAAACTGCTCAGCTCTGCCTGAGCTCTTGATGCAGCTGCCTTTGTTAACTTGAATTTGTGGTCTGGTGTTTTCAATATGTAAGAGTAACTCCATTATTTAAGACAAATTAGACCTTCAGCAGTGAGCACTATTGACTGTGGAGATGTATTTTCTCACCTGTACTCCACTGAGTCAGGAGCACCCTTCTAGCCCCTAACTCAGAGCCAAAATCCAAGAGTATGCCATGTGTAACTGCTGATGCTGGTGTTTTTCCTGGAGTGGAATGAGGACTGTGCGTGTCAGTACCACCTGTTCCTTACCACTGTTCTTGTAAGTTTTCAAGAGTGCCTACAGACTTCATCCGAAGTCAGATTCTGGACAAGAAAAATAACTGGAGTTTGGCTCCTCACATGAAGAACTTGTGCCTTAAGGAAGCAAGACAGGCAGAGCTAAGGAGAGGAAAAGAGCAGTGGAATGATTTATTCAGGGTCACAGTGCAGGTCAGTGGCAAAGCCAAGATCAGAGTCTACCTCCTGATTTCCGCCAAGCCATCATGTAGAGCATGTCCACAAAAAGGAAGGCTTCAGAAATATATGTGCAAAGTGTAGGAGCTCACTAATACTGGAAAATATCCACTTACAACAAGGAGTCTTACCGATCAACCTTAATAGCCCCTCTTTCTGCTGACATTGTTTCTCATTACATTCCAAAAGCTTGTGCAGTTTGCCAGCACTTCATTCTGGGCTTTCCACTGTTTGCTAACACCAGAGGGGCTTCCACACGTCTTATGGTAACAACCTTTTATTTGCCAAAACCTCTTCAGTGAGATGATAGATAATGGGAGGAAGTCAGATATGTTTAAAATATACTTTGTTTTAACGGCACTGAGACACTTAACTTGTCAGCAATCCAATTATTAATCAGATTAATGGACTTTTATAAATCCACTGCATCCTCAGGACAATTGCTTGGTTTATGTATCATGCATACAGAATAAGGTTGCTCATGAGCTATAAGAACTTTAATATGGAAACTAAGACTAAGGAATAATCCTTGGCTCGCTCTGCTACCACACCTTGCATGCAAGAATGCTGATCACTGCTGTAGGAGCATCATTTAATTAAGGTTTTTAATTATTACTATTTCTGAGCATAATGCTATTGAAGAAAATCTGTCAGCATTTAATTAAGGACTAAATACAGTCACTCTTTCTAGCTGGTTCAGTACCCACTTAGAATTCCTAGGCAGCCAAAAAAGGATACTGGTGGTAACAACATTAAAGACATTTTTGTAAGGGAGTTGGGATCTAATTTGTGTCTGGAAATTAAATTTATATCTGAGATTTTTAATAATCATTTAGGAGATGTTGAGCCCCCAACTGTATTTGGAAGTAACGGGAAGAGGTGACCCCATCAGGTCTCCAGCTTTCTCAGGGAGAGAGGTTTTGCAAAATAATTCAAGTTGATGATGTTCATCCCAAGGCACTTCAAGCCCCTGGAATGCAGAACAGTGAGGCAAAAGCAGCTCATCTGCTGCAGCTTGTTCCTAATGTGTCACAGCCAACTGGTTATGGCCATTTCTTACTGAACACGGCTGCGTTTCACATACAAGATTTAATCCTACTGTACTGCTATATAAACTAAGGCTTTGAAAATTAACTTGATAAAATTCAGGATTTCAAAGAGAAGCTGAGAAACGAATAAGACATGAGTTCTGACCCTCACGAAGAAGGCAGGTCCAAAGCAAATCATGTGAAAGTAAATATTAATTACTTTCAATTAATTTTAGCTCAGTTCTGGATATTGGTGTGTTCAGAACAGCCACTTCAGAAGCCACTGATGTCAATGCTGTGAAACTATTTTCCCCCGGACTGTGGATCACAAGCAAGTGAAATGAGCAGAGGCTTTGCTACAGGTGGAAGAAGATGCAGGCAGGGCACTCTGAGGTCTGGGTTATGTTAAGGGCATGCAATAGTGCTCTCCAGAAGAATTTTCTTTCTTTATATCAGATGCTACATAAGCAAAAAGCACAAGCATATTCATATCTGTGTGGGAGTGAACTTTTTAGGTCAGGAAAGCAAAGAACTAAGAAATACCCTGTGACGCTCCCCTGAAGGAAAGCCAATAATAGAGGTTATATGTGTTACCTCTTCATATGACCAATTTAAGCTTAATTGTAAGTCAATTTGCACTTCAGCATCGTTACTACCGAAACTTGCTTGTACACCTTTGTGCACTGCCTCCCAAAGTGCTGCATGGCCTGATGAGAAGGGGCAGCTCGCTTCCTGCTGCAGGAGCCCTGGGAGCAGAAATAATAAATAACCGACTGCTCCAAAGGAGCCATTAAACTTTTTCCATCTCGGATGAAGTAAACAGATATTGTACCTGGAAATGCAAAGTCGTTGTCAAGTCCATGTGTGTGTTTAATCACTGTATATATTTCCCCCGGAATGATTTATTAGTTCCCTTTGTAGTTCTGTCACAGAGTTTACTTGCCATTTCAACCCGAAATAGCCATTAAATCATTTTTTTTCTCCTAGCAAGAAGTAAATCTGTACTATTTGCTGATTTGTTTATTGCTGTCTGGAAAGTTAATCCTTCTCAAAGTCAGAGATTTTAAATATGTCAGATTGTCTTAAAGCTACACAGCACTCGTAGGGGTGACATGTGTGTTCGGAGAAATTCATTTCGAGTACTACAAATGAGTCCTTTAGTAATACCCAGGAGTCATAATGTCTGTGACATAATGAACCCTCCTAAATTACAGCCTACGCTAATTAGATCAGTTCTTGCTCCATTCCAATCTGTGAAACAGTTTACTGAAGAGGTGGTTACCTGCACTGAGCAGGCACAGGGCTGCATGTCAGCCACATTTCTCCTCCAACATGGCTCATCCCAGGCTGCCTCACCTGAGTGCTGTCGTGCTGCTGTCGCTGCTGCAGGTGGCTGTGGGCATCTGGAGCTGCAGCAGTGCTGTGGAAGGCAGGGCAGCCCTGTGAGCAGGACATCCAGCACTGTCCTCATCTTCCTGTTGCCGGGGTCATTTATGTGATGATTCTTCTGCTGCCTCTTCTCAAAGAAATATATGTTGTCTCTTCATTACATCTTTATGCACTCGGTGTGATCACATTATTGCCGGTCACATAAAGCAGTACATTCCCTCCTGCCGCCCAGTCTTTGTGCTCCCTCCTGCTCATACAGCATAAACCCCTACGCAGGGGTGACGCTCCTGACCAAAGGCACGTGAATCTTGGTGGGGAAATGCTGCTCTGGACTCTGTGCCCGACCAAACTGTCAGTAATTTTGCTGAGAATAGACATCTGTGGGAGGCTGCTCTTACACTGCGAGAGCTGGCACCGAGCTGTCAGCGGTACGAGCTGTCTGCTGGTCGCTCGGTGCTGCCTGCTTGGAAAGGGGGAGCAGACAAAGGTAGAAGGGGGTTCCTTGTTTCTCATAAGCAGATCCTACCAAGCAAAGGTTGGGGAGGGGGAAAAAAAAAAAAAAAAAAAGACAATCTCAACAGCAAACTGCAAAATGCTTTGTGCACATTTCAAAATACAGCTAAATGCCACAAGTGGGAAGTGACCTCACACATTTTGCTCACTTGTTTGCTTTGCTTTGCTGGACGTTATTCTAAATTTGAGGTCTTGAACATTCAGAAATTGCCCCACTATTCCAGAAAATGCAGAACGGCCTTCAGTCTTCATTGGGGCACTTTTGCCTCGTGACCACGTCTGCATAATGCACACGTTGAATTGGAACCGTGCTTCTTCCCTGCACCCAGGGCCGGGGTGCGCGTTCTTAAGGAAGGGCTGTGGCATGTTTGGAGTGCTATCGCTGCGCCCTCCTGCTTCGCTCCTCTGCTGCCTTTGTGAGCCTGCGGTACTTAACCAGGCTGACAGGCAGGGGAAGGTCAGAGACAAGCAGGAGACCTGTTCTGACTCGTTCCTGCTGCACTTCTAGCTTGTTTCTTACAGACCAAACAGTACTTTTCTTTTATTAAAAAAAAAAAAAAAGAATTAAGAGATGACAGACTGAAACTGCCTACTTTCCTTTTAGTGTCAGAAGACATAAATAGTTTTAGTCTGCGGTGGTTTCTGATTGAATATCCTTTTGAAGTAATGATAGCTATAATTTAAAGCAACAGTTACCATATTTTCTTCTCTCTCTGACATTCTTTGATGCCCTAAGTATAAATCTGCTTAAAATAGCTACAGCGATGCCTGGGCGTACTACAGGATTTTGGGAGGCTCTGCCTCTAATTGCCATCATATGTACCTAATATCACAGGCATAACTGGCTGATGACAACGGTGCTGCAAGTACTTTCTCGGCAGAAGAAGAAAGGTAAATTCAGAGGTGCTCATTTAGTTTAAATAGTTTGCGAAGACTCAATCTTCTGCAAAGAGCTTGGTTTTAATTAACATAAATGCAGGGCTGTTTGGGCCTGGTTGTATGTTCAGCTGGTAAGGGGCATTATGATCTAATACAGCATCAGCAAATTGCTGGCTTTCAGGGACAATTACAAATTATTTTGGTGTATTAAAAAAAAAATAATTCCAGACTTTGTCGTTGTGTCACATACATGATGCATGTGGTTGATTTTTTTTTTTTTCCCCAAAAAGAATTGATACTACTTGGGAACATATAAATATATATTTGAGAGTATTTGAGGGCATCTTCCAAAATTTTGTTAAGCAGCTCCAAGCTTGTGTTCTGTGCTGTTGTTGCTAGAATAGAAGCTGAGTCTCTGCCAGCATATTCACTTCTAGAACACATCAGTGCTGTCCTCCTGCAGAGTGGTAAAATGGTGAGAAGGCACAATGCATTAAACATTAGATATTTTAATTATTTCTTATTTTCTGTTGTAATAATAAGTGTTTCCTTACTTCAGTGAGTGGTCATGTTTGGCACAGTGGAGCAGAAATGCTAAATGCAAACCTACAGGGGTATCAGAGGCCAAGGTACCAGCTCATATGTAGATGGGAAGAATCAGGACAGGTAGTACAAGGGAATAAGGCAGATGAAGTTAATTATGTGACGTGCAATAACGCTGTATTGCTTGTCAGATGGGTCACCCAATCACCAGCAGTTTTTGCAGTTTGCTGGTGTAAGCTTTCTCTGCCAGGACCACCACGTCCTGCCTGCCTCACTCGGTAGGACACACACTGCATTGTTATGGCCTGATGTTTTTTCCTAATAACATAAAGTTCAAATCTGTGATAGCTCCACTGACTTCAAGAGTAAATGTGTAACTTTGTAAACAAGAAACAAGAAGCAATCCTGCTGCAGCAGCATATACTGCTCAGCAAGGGCTACTTTCTTTGCCTGCCTCGATGCGTGAAGCACAAACAGTTTGCAGCGGTGTCACGGAGACTCTCAGTGCTCCAACCTTGATGCTTCTCCCTTTTGTTCGTGACAGAGCAATGGCAGAACACTGCTTCTGGTTGGCTTGATGGACTAAGAGCAATTCTGATGCACAGCAGTGGAGAAGCTAGACCTGCACTGTTAGGATGTAATAACACTGATAAGCAACCCTCCCTTTTCCCTGCTGATAGATAAAGAGGGGTGTGGGTCCAGCTCCATAGCTGTGGTCCTGAGCTCTGGCTTCTCACAGGTGCAAGATCATGGTCTGACTCCAGCACTGAGAGGAGAGATTTCTCCTGAAGTTCTTCAAGGCAGGTAGGACAACACAACACAATAAGGCTTGAGCCTGAGCTGGCTGTGTACAAATTCAAATAGGTTGACAGGAAAGTCTTCAACTGCTTTGTTTGCCCATAAAGGCATTCTATTTAATCTGTCACGATGAATTAATAACTCTTTTTATTCCTTGAACAAGCAGTCGTTTCATTTAGCTTAAAACTCTGTTTGGTTCTGCTCCATGGCAAGATGAGTGGTGGCTTCAGTGTTATCTCCTGGCATCTCCCAGACCCTTCCTGAGAAGGCATTAGGGAGAGCTGTGATGGCCAAGAGCCCAGGCTAAAAGCAGGCTGGCAGCCTCACAGCAAGCTGAGGCTGGGTGATGGCCTGCTCTGCTGGAAGTGGAAGGCCTGGGGAGCCAGAGACTGGGCAATAGTTCTGGCTGCTCAGCAGCAGGGCTGGGCAATGGGACTATGCAGGGGGAATGAACTGAGCAGGACTTAAACCAGGTGGCAGCTAGATGGAAATACCATGCTGAGGAGAAAGCCTTTCCCCATAGGAAAACACTGGAATTTAAGGCAGAAAGGGAAGATAAAGGACAGATTGATTTGGTTTGTGTAAAAAGCGTGGAACTTCAGGAATATCAACACGTAAAGGCTGCTGACCTTTCCACGAGGTATTACAGACATTGAATAAAGTCATCCAGGGAGAGAGCACATCAGAAATGAGGCAATCAGAAAACAGGTACAACAAAATATAATTGATGTGTTTCTGAGGGGAAGTTTCAGCTGCTGAAGCATTTGTTGGAGGAAGGATGACCGTCTGTTCAAGGCCAGACGTGCCGAGGGCAGCAGAGCTGGGGCCATGTGCAGGCAGCAGAGACCTGGCCGTGGAGCAGGGCAAGGGGTGAGCCAGGGTGAAAGAGGCAGCATGCAGCTGGCTTGCATGGCCCTTTTGCTGGGGCTGACAGAGGCCGTGAGCCTTCCAAAATGTGGCTGTTTTCTGGGAAGGTGTACTTTGTTTTAACAACTGATCGCTCTCCAGCTACATTTCATTGTATTTGAGTGAGCAAATGAGGGCAGACTGGAAAACTGGGGGCTTTGGGAGCAGAGGTGCCATCCCTGAAAGCTGCGTGCCACAGCTCACATGCCTCAGCTGGTTGTGATCACAGCTGAACTCCCGTGCTCAAAAAGCTGAGCACGTCATGGTGCAAAACTGTGGGCAGTAATGGTTACAAAAGGCAGAGGGCTGCTGTGGGAGCCGAGCCCCGAGCCTTGCAAGGTGGGGAAATGTGATGCTCAGCTGGCCCTGGTTGTGTTGAAGGCAGTGGGAGGAGGATCTTCAAGGGAGCAGAATCCGGCCTTATTCCTGCTCCAGGCTAAATGGGAAATTATCCTTTATGTGATTTTTTTTTCATATTCCTGTAAGTTCTCAAGCCAGCATTGTATGGTTTTCCTACTTATTTCCTTTTGTTCCTATTTGAACATCTGTCTGAAGTGGTGTATTACATACTAATTTGTTCAGAGGTTTTTTTTTTTTTTTTTTTTTTTTTTTTTTTTTTTTTTTGGCATGGTTGGGTGTGATTACAGTCCTCCACTTCATTTTCATTAATTTGCTTCATTCATTTGCTTTTGATCTTTTACTGATCCTCATAGTATCTGTGCGTGAAAGGGAGAGCACGCATGTGTGCACGCAA
Organism: Perdix hodgsoniae; assembly: GCA_035772895.1. Lineage (NCBI taxonomy): Eukaryota > Metazoa > Chordata > Aves > Galliformes > Phasianidae > Perdix > Perdix hodgsoniae. The sequence continues at coordinate 6,498,025 of JAPSGF010000031.1, forward strand.
GTGGGATGAAGCTCTGCATTTGTTTTTGCAGCCCCTGACAGTGCTGGGGGTGAGCTGTGGAGAAGTGGCAGTGGGCACCTCAGTTACAGCTCCTGCTCTCACTGTTCTTGGTGCCACCCATGGGGCAGCAGCAGATAATGTGCCACATTTCTGGGACGGTCACGTCAGCAGTTATTCTGGACAAGGTTGCGTAGGTAAAAGAAATACTAGGGGAGCCAAATGGAAAAATAATACCACACAGCTTTGCAGTGGCTTGGTTGCTGTTGGTAGGACTTGATTGGAGAGAGCAATTTAAATTATGACATCTATGCAATTAATAGCCCATTCCTTGGACTAAAAGAGTGCAAGTCCTGGAAACATACTGCTATTTACTGAAACTGCATTTTAAATGGAACATTTTCTGGGGTTTTACTGCAAGTGAAATGTGGAATCTCTTTATTTTGACTTACTTCCGCTTTGAACAAAATGAAAACAACCTCTGCTTGTGCTGAGGCAGTAAAACCGAGCGGGCGATAGCACTTTGATTCCAAGCAGACTGACCTCATGGCTCGAGGCAGCTCCAAGGCACCGTGGCCATATGGTTTGAGACAGGCTCTCGGCTTCATTGTTCTCACACCCAGCCAGGCTGGATGTGGCTCTGGGCAGCCTGGTGTGGTGGTTGGTGACCCTGCACATAGCAGGGGGGCTGAAACTAGGTGATCATTGTGGTCCTTTTCAACCCAGGCCATTCTGTGATTCTGTGATCTCTTCAGCCTGTAGGAAGCACTGCAAATGCATGCATCACAAACTGAAATAAATCAATGGGTACTGCTCCCTGAGAGCAGTGCCAACAGCACCCACCAGAGGCTTTCACCTAGGCTGCCCATGCATTTGGGTTTGGCATGTCCCACTTGTCGTTGTAGAGGGACACATCCCTTTGCTCCTCTTGCTGTAGGTTCTCCTCGTTGATGACACAGCAAGCACAATGAAGTTGCTGTGGTAGAGGATGTGCTTCACTTCTCCTTTCATTCCCTCTCTCTCACATCATACAGTATGCTGATACATGTGTTTTGCCTAGATCCTACCCTGTAAAGTTGTAGAGTAAAGCTCTCCATCACATGTCATCGTTGTCTATAATTACTGTTCTGTCATTGTCCTGGAGAGGAGCTGCTTCTGTCACCTCATCATCGGCTTCCTTCTCATCTTTTTGAAGCCTCACTTTCTCTTGTAGGTATCCAGGCACAGGCTGATGATAGGCTCTGTGATGTTTTTTGATCTCTCCCCTCATACCCTTGGATCTCACTCACCAATCTTCCTTGCCTTTCTGTCATTGCTAATAAATTTTCTTTCTGTTAATGTTATCTATATGCTAATATCACTAAAGGAAAAAATAGCAGCAAACACTAATTTCAGGGCTGAGAGACATCACCTTGGTTTGAGCGCTGCACATCCTTTTAGCAGTAGCAGTCCACACAGATAGATTAGATACAGGTGCACATCTTCCTGAAAAAGCCATTTTTAACAGTAGCTAAATGGAAAAGCAAAAGGGATGTTGTTCATATTTACTGAAAGGCTTGTTTGTAAAGTCTTTTAAAAGTTTTTTGTCATTACTGTCCTGTGCCACAGGCCTATTCGTACATTTTTAGCTCAGCACAGCTATGATCAGTAAGATGCATTCTGGCTCCACTATTGTTCTGTTTGTCAGGCAGTGTTTTTAATAGTCCCGCTTATTCCTTTTTCTTGACATATTTTATATAAATATTATGAGAATATGTTTGAGTTGTACCATCTCATCTAGAACCTTTTAAAATTCCTTCTCAAACTAAAAGCATACCATTGCTTGAAGAAAAATAAGCATGGTACCCTTATCACTCTGGTACTGTTTTCTTCTAAAATATCTTCCATTTGGAAGTCTTTACTGTAATAACTGGGATATGAGCACAGAGGCTGGAATTTTCCCAAATAAGAAAGCTTTAAGCCATAATTTCTTAGTACAAAAGCTTCTTTTTTGTAAAATTATATATAAGTATTTTCAGCAGGACCTCCTATGCACAAGTATGTGGTGAGCATTCATTTTTGCAGTATCAGCTGAAAAGTATACCTTCAACACCATTTATATTAATGGCACTGTTACAAACAAATTTTGCCTTTTTCTGAGCATGAGATGGAAGTATGCAGGCAGATAAGCACACAAAATGTGTATCTGCTTTTATTTTGGGGATCCCCACTCTCTGGTCTCGCTTACCTTTTCTAAGACCTTTGAAAATCACTGTGCAGGAACACAAGTCCTGAGCTACAAAGCACAAGGTGGGCATGAGTGCAGCTCACAAGCTATAGACTCAACACACAAATTAGGGCACACACCTCTTTCCAATCTTTGCTTTCAATGATTGCTGTAGGTGACTTGGAAATTGCGGTATAGCATTGCTCACTGGAAATTAGATACAGCACTGTTTACTGCAGACAAATCCAGACACCAGCTCATGGCACTGCCATCTCTGTGGGCTCAGGCTCTTTTCTTTTTTGCCCCCTTCTGCACCTTTATATCTATATTAAGATGAATGAAATCCATGCCATTCTTCAAAAGAAAAGGTTGCTGCTGCAACTTGTCACTAACAGCTCCAGCTGAGATTTTTCAAAGGAGATTTTGGTGGGATTTGGGTGTCTCACTGCCCTGAATTCCTTTGGAAATCCCAGTCTAGTAGTAGACTTGTGAGGGGGTGTAAGATCTGCCATCTGGGGGAATTCCCTCTTGACTTTGCATGGAGCTGAGGCATCACCAACAAGCAACAACTGTAAAGTGGCACCTCTGGCTGCCCAGTGCTGGGACAGCTGAATTCCCAGCAACCACTGCCCTGGAAGAGGGTCCTGCCCACTCCTCGGACCCTGGCATGACATAATGCTGCATCTTCCTTGGAGATCTCTCAGAAATATTTTGCTGGCAGGATTCCTAAAGCACTGATGAGGCCGCAATTATTACGCACTTTATGGCTCCGGTCTATAAAAGTGAGGTGTTTTTTTTCCTGCACATTTCCCATGAAATTCTTGTGAAGGGTGTGTAAGAAATGCCCGATCCAGTGAAGAAAATACCAGATGATACATTTGCTTTTCAGCACATATAGAGTTTAAATAAGCATAGAGAAGCAACTAAGAATCAACTATTGTTATGGTAAAGCACTTCCTTTCATCTCGAGTTATATGTGATCCCATAATAAATCCAAATGTGTGTGATTGTTTGTTAGAAAGTGAAAATTTTAATTAACAGTGTGGCTAGCGCCGAGCTTTGCTCTTTCTATTATCTCAGTATATTGAGTTCTGTGTAACGTGAGCATTCAAAAGCGAAACCTGCATGAAATCTCCCAACTGTGAATGCTTCTTCCATGTAAGAATTTGGTGTGAATCTCTGGAAACTTGCTAAGTCCCCAGGGGGGATAAGATTCCACAGATCTAACTAACCCTGAGGGTCATGTTATCACACAGATTAACTATTCTCAACCAATTTCTGAAATTCATTAGGCAGTTAAGGCTTTCTATCAACATTAGTAATGTGTACTTTCTTTTTCTACTTATTTGTCCTTAAATATTTTTATTAGGTCCCTGACACACAGTGGCCCTTCTTCCTCTTATTAATCAGCTTCTCACATGTCCCTGAAGAAGCATCTCAATTTCATGTGTTCAGCTGATTATTCTTCTAATTATCCTTTTCTAAAGGAATCAGTACACCATACCACGAGTGGTGAAATACAACACTGTTCCACACCACTCCATTTACATGGACATTGTCAATAGGTATATTTTTTGTGAATTCAGACAATTTTTTATGTGTTGCAGAAGAAAATAAGAGGTGTTTATTCCAGAAGTCAGTGAGTGTGCTGTAGACTTGGCTGAATAAAGCAAGCTCATGTTCTGTAGGAAGTCACCAAGAGTCAAATTCATCAGAATGAGGATTTTTATAACATCTGCTCTCAGATGAGGTCTCTCCTGGTTAAATGAATGGATACAGTGTACAGTGGCTGCATATGGAGATGCCCAGCAGAGTCGGGGTGAAGCTATGTGCTGGTACCTGCAACACTGCTGGGAGCAAACCCATGGCTGGAGGAGGCATCCTGTGGCACCGGGTTCCACCTGCCAGTGCTGGCACCAGAGTGTACAATGCCCAGTGGTTTATCGAGCTGATCTGAAAATGAAGAAGGGCTTGTTGGGTGGTTTTTTGGGCAGCATCGCATGGGCAGAGCTCAGCCCTGCACTCCAGGAAGCAGCTCTGAAGGGAAGTTCTACTTCCTTCCCAAGCAGCTCAAATAGTTTTCTCTTCCAGAAAGCTTCTGCAAAATGATAGTCTGCTCTTACACCAAACCATTTAATAAGTTTAATTAAATGGAAGCTTATGATAATTAAACCAAAAGCCTAAGGGCCCTGTTCTGTGAGGACTTACTCCTTGCATAAGACCAATTTCCATATAATTTAGACAACAAAATAGCGGAACAGTGCTCTGCCATCTAATTTATATGAAATTGGTATTCTCCGGCCCAGATTTATATTACACTGTAAACACACTTCTCGTATCTGAGAAGAAGTGAGATAGCTCAAGTACAAGTATTGGAGAAGAGGAGAAAGAAAAGATGTTTAAAAGGGATCCCCCGCCCCTTTTTCTTTCAACTGAATGCACAAATTAAACCCGTAATCTGATAAACTCTGCATGAGGATCAAATATCCTGAAAGAAATTCTTTAACAGAGCGGGTACTGTAGTTTCTTCTTTCATAACAAATTTGCATATTTGCTACTTCTGGGTGTTTTCTTGAACTAACGTCTGTGATGAATTCAGGGAAAAGCCCACGCTCCGTATTTTGGAATTCTTCAGCATCTCCCCGCGTGTCCCAGAGGAACGGTGCGGTGCATTATCTCCTCCGCCACCTGTATTTTTATTGCACTTCAAAACAAAGCTCCCATACTACAAAGAGTCGGTGGGGCCTGATCCTTCACTACCTTACTCCAACATTGTGCAGCCCACTGGAGACAAAGCCATTCCTCTCGCTTAAACTGAAGCATTGGGAATGGCCCCAGCCCTGCTACTGGCATTTCTGGATCTGTCCCTGCTCTCACTTATCAATAGTCACAGGGAGGGAGAATGGGGACCCTCTGTGCGCTCCTCCCACGGCTGGGTGAGCGGCCGTTGGTATTTGATGGGTGTTCTGCACAAGGGGTTCCATGTTGAGGGAAGCTATAGGGCTATAGCTGTAGGAAAGGGAAAAGCATTACTTCAAACAGACAACACCAACAAGTGCGCTGATGCTTCCTATTAGGTACTGATGATTAATTGCTTAGGGTTAGGAGATAACCAGGTCATAGTCTTAGGAGACACAAAGCTCCCACTGACCCACATCTAGAGTCTATTTCTAGGAGTAGCAGAGAGATACCACCTTTTGTACCATAAATGAGTTTATAATTGTAGTTTGCAATGCCCACCCCTCTATATCCAAAGCTTCAGCACACTCACAACACTGACCTGCTGTTTCGCTTTCACAATAGAGTAAATACAAGAGTCGAGGGTTAAAATTCAGCTCAGATGAGCCAAAATTATTCCTTATAAGAGCAAGCATCTGGAAGACCTCACTTGGTTGATGGCTGCCCTATTTATTGATGAGCTTTAACCTGAGTATGCAGAGAAGCTTTGCATTTTGGGGGTCATTTTTGACAGTGCCAAACTTGGAACCCCATTTGCTTTGCAATCTTCAAAACTGGCTTACAAAATATGTAAAGCATTTAAAATTTGTGACATTTTCTTGCAGGTCCAGACTTTGGCATTGTGACATACATCTCAACTTCAACACCAGATCACTGCAACACGCACCCAAACCCACATGGCTGGAGCAACTGCAGTGGGAGGAGAATCTGGTGAACCCTGAACTCAGCAAATGGCACCAGCAGGTCAGATTCAAAGTCTTTTTAATTACAGGGGTACAAGCCTAAACCAGTAGAAAGGCAGGGTCTCTGAGGACCCCACATACCATGTCATATCGTGTCAGGGGAGCTGTGCATGGCAGATATTTATAGTATGAACTGAAACGTGGGCACCTGAAATAGTTCTGTGCCGAGAGACAAGAGTTCCACTCATCTTGCGGTACCTGGTGGTAGGCTGAAGGCATCTGCATGTCAGTGGGAATCTGATGTTTTTTAGAGAAGGAAACTTCTGATCCTAGAACAAACAACTGGGACAGCTTCTTGATGCTGCTAGCAGGCTTGCTTTTCCTTTCCTTGACTCTAACTTTTGTTAGGAAGGTTCTTGGAATAGAGGAGAATATCAGAACATGAACCCGTTAGAAGGTTTTGTACCCAAGCACGAACCTATATCTGTATCCCCCATATTCTTTTGTCCTTCCCGTTAACAAAATGAGAGCATGACACCATGCCCAGCTGCACTTCGAAATCGGAGTCTCCCAAAACTCCTGGAGGACTTTTCAATGATGGATCCAGTTCTGGAAGATCACACTGGTGTTGGTTCTTGCCTGACCTTGTGGCTCCCAGCTATGGGGTGAGGTGCAGAGGAAAACGAGGGAGCCACCAGCATCTGTGTGAGACTGGGAAAGAAACATGGATGTGTGAAAGCCAACTAAGGGAGAAAGGTGACGTGAGGATGGAGTGGATAAATGCTAGTTCTCTCCCCATGGTGCTTACTGACACTCTGCTGAGCTCAGTTCCCTTAAAATTTGTTTGCTGGGGCCTCTATACAAGCACTGAATGCCACAGATGCAACACTTAGTCTTCTGCATCACTCATGAAAAATCCACTGAGAACACCAGGCTCTTGTATTCTGTGCTGCTGAAGGTCCTAAGATCCCTCATAGGCTCTGTAGAGAGCACAAAGGATATTTGCACTGCAGTTACAGAACACAGACAAGGAATACTGCAATTCTTACCATGTTTTCTTGCTGATAGAAAGGTCTACATTTCAGGTTGGGCTCAGCTCCTGTGTAGGTGTATGTAAGTTTCAGGGAGACCGATAGTTATCTCCTACTCACATCAAGTCAGAGTGTGGCCCGTAGCATTTGTTGCATGACCCAGAAAAGCCTCAGCGTATCCTACAGGAGCAAGGCAGCCTGCTACAAATAGACAAACAAAAGAAGGGCTGAACAGAGGAGCAAAACTGAATTTTGGGGCAAAAAGCAGTCGTAGTCAGAGACTGCATAGCTCCAAGTCTGACCATCTTATTTTGGACACGTTTCCTTAGGGGTAGGACAGAAGTAAAAGTAAGAAGTAGGTCATATTAGCTCACAGGCAGCACCAAGATTCCCAGCTGTGCTGATAAATAGTGTAGGAGGGTGAGAAAGCACAGCGCTGTTTGCCCTGGGCCCCTCAGTGCAGTGTGAGGCGCAGCTGAGCCCCGCACAGCGCGGTGCAGTGGGCAGCGGCCTGGCTGGACGCCGCGCTCCGCCACACTGAGGCTCTTTTCATAGGATGGGTCTTCCAGCGCGCCACATACACAGAGCCTTTCCTAGGAGGTTGTTACCTCCCTGTTATTTTGCACTTCCTTCTCAAAAAGCTTCAAAGTCTGGTTTTTAGCACGTATTTATTAAAAGTTTTTCTTGCCGTTCCAAAGCTTAGCAGAGTCGCCACTCAAAAACCCAGCGTCAGTGCGGGCCGCTGGGCTGAAGAAAGGAGGCGAGGGAAGCTTGGCTGGGGTGGGGTGAAGGGGGGAGAGAGAAAATAAAGAGAAATCGGCTGAGCTTCAAAGGGCGCATTTCCATAATTGCCCTGTAACTTTGGCAAAATAAATCTGAAGGGCTGAGAAAAGCGCAATCTCTCAGATGAGTGCACTACAAAAGCCCCAGAGATCCCCGGTCCCACTTGTTACCATTCTAATTCAGTGAGAGAATTCGGTCCCTAACCTCGGCAACAAAAGCCATGAAATCACCGTCCTCCCATGCCGATAGCCCACGCCGAAAGAATAAGACCTTATCCAGCCTTTGTCTGCCTCCTGCCCACTAACATTGAGGACAAATCAGAATAGCATTAGGCAGGAGAACAACTGCCAGAGCAGCAGTGCGAGTCCGCAGCTCGGGTTCCCGTCCCGAAGTCGTGCGGTCCCGCGGGGACAGCGGTGTATTTATTTCAGGTCTGCTCTGCGTACCGACGGGCACTGTTTGCAGCACTGCTAGAATCTGCGTGCGCTCTGTCTCGGCTCCTCAAATGAAATGTGCACGAGTCCTACTTCACAAATGGGAAAATGCACTCCAGGAGCACTTCTAGGACTTAACTCTTCCCCTCCGTAGCGCCCACTCCTTACAAAAACAACACTGGCAGTTGTAGATGGAACATAAGAAGGACGTGTCCCGGCTGGCTGGCTTTTCAACACGAGCCCTGGCTTTGCTGCTGCGGCCACGGCCCAAACTTTGCGATTTCTCGGAGAGAACTTCAGACAAACCGTGGGCCTTTTACAGCAAAGGCCCAATCTCCCGTCATTCGGCCCCTCTCTGACTTCTTTACTTTCTCAATAAGACGAGCTTTTGTGGCGATGTGCGGCGCGGACAATCGGGACAGCCTTATAAAGGGATTTGGAGGCGCGCACAAAGGGCAGCGGCGGCATCAAAGCCGGCCCAGCAGCACAATAGAGATGACATTTTTACATCCCAGGGCTCGGGCAGGCAGCGCCTGAATGCTGTGTCCATAGCAGTGTCAGTAAACAATGAGCAAAGTGGGAAAGGGGTGAAAACACAAGTCAGAATCTTTTTATTGAAGCCCCCTACACATTCATTGGGCATTTTTAGCCCTGCATTTGAAAGCTCTTCCATTTACTTACTCTCCAGATTCTCCTATTTAACTAACTGACTGATGATGGCTCCATTTTGATATCCTAAGAAAAGAATGGGAATTCTTCCTGAAGTGAATATATTAATTCATAGGATTTAATTGCATTTTATTGTCAGTAAAGAAAATATTAACTGTGTGGTGCTGTCCTTAAAGGGACACCGTCATCCTTAAAACCACCTTTAAGAGCCCCACGTAACAAACACCAGCCCTACCTGTAGTACCAGTTCTGCCTCTGGCTCTTGGGAGCGACATTTTCCTCTGCCAGTTTCCTGCATTTTGTTTATTTCTTGCACACCAGAAGTAGGCCGGAGCGTGGCATTGTTCCTAGCTGGTTTATCACCCCGTTCCTCGAGCCGAGGTGTCTCAGTGCCTGCATGGGAGGTGTAAAAGCAGAGGTCTGACCCCCTCCTTGAGCTGCTCGGGAAATCTCAGTGGCTGCACCAGATGCCAGGAAGGAAGGTGTGAGCACCAGCACTTGCTTGTCCTGGATTTTATTTTTTCTAAAATTATATGAACACCTTTCTGTTAGGCTTTGATTTAGTACGCTGGAGGGAAGCTGTCTATCAGACGTACATTTCTGGCACTGTCTTCTCTGGGAATCACTTGCAAAAGTCTCTGTCCGAGAAGTCGGGCACGAAGGCTGCTGTTCGATGGCCATCTTGAATGTCCATTTTCATTAAATTATTTTGGAATAGGGATGGTCTAATCTCTCAGTGAAGCTTGCGCTTTGCCTCTCTTGGAAGCAAGTTAGACTGTAACAGAGCAAATTGATGTTTTACTCCTTGTATCTAATTTCACATTACATCTATGTTTTTAGGCACTTGAATTTTGCTGCTAAGGTATTTTGAGTATCCCATAGCCCGGTGTGAGTTATACTAATGATTGCTGAGAAATTCAATAGAGTGAGTCATGTATTTTCTAGGCAGAGAGGGAGAGACATATCTTCCTTCCACTGTTTTGCTTGAAAACAGGTATAATATGAATGTATTAAAACCTCAGTTTCACGCATACCCAGCAAGTAATTTTATTCCAGCCTGGCTAGCTGGCCTACTGACATGCATTTTCACCACTGCTAAAAATAATGAGGAATCCAAGTGACACACATTTATGGGTAGGAGTGCCATCAGATCCCTTGACCTAATTGAGCATGCCTATACACCTTAGAGTGTTTTGCATAACCAACTTAGACAGCGGGAACATTTCCAACCGGATTGATTGACATATTTTATTTCTAACTTAAGCTTAATCATGACCAAGAATGATTCATTTATACCTTTCAAACTTTAGGAATTGACATGGGAGACAACCAAGCTGCACTCCAGAGTAAGCAATCGCATGAAGGAAAAAAATAGATATTAATATAGTTTATTAACCTCCTTGGCTGCCGAGGTTGATGTAATAAAATGGATTAATTAGCTGCTGGGGGAATTTCTTTATTATATCAAATAAACGTCAAACAAGATTTTTTGGGGGGAAGGTTTTGTCCCAAATCACTCCCCCAGCAAACATCTCTGTGTGAAACCTTCCACGGAAGCGAGGAGTGGGCTGTTTTATTTTTTATAAACCAGGTGGACAAGAGCTCATCTCCCCGCAGTAACCCAACGAGCCGTGAGAGCTGTGGGTCTTAAGGCACAAACTGCCTTCAGATAAATAGCAGCGCTTTCCATGTGCTCTGCCTGCCTTAACCAGGAACAAAGCCGAACAGACCATAATAAAAGTCCTCTTTCCAGCACGCGTGTATGTGGCTGCTCTATGCTGAAAATGTCCTTTAGCACTTTTTAACCATATTCTCTAGTGTGTCAGCAAAGAGACTCCATCAGAGTATTTAACATTGCTGGGAGCAAAGGAATAAAGTGGAGTCACTGTTGATTATTACTCATTAGCCACAAGGACATCCACTTAACATGTGAATAAATGAATGACACCATGTCCTAATGGAAATGGCCTCGGTGTACCTTTAAGCAAAATGTTGTTTAATATCTTCCATTTGCTGAATAGAAAAGAGGCCTGTTGGACATGCATAGTTAGCGAGCAGCCATTGTTGCTTTGTTCCAATTTCAGCATTTAATAAAAAAAGATGTTGTCTCAAGTGCAGCGAGGACTGGCCCCAAAAACATCGGTAGCAGCACAGCCTCCCCCTCACCCTGCGAATTCAGAAATTCACCAGCACTGCGAAGGGTTAATATCCATAAAGCAAATGAACCCTTAAAAGGTGCGTGTTCTTCATTATGCTGCTTTACATTCAAACATATAAAACAAAGAGCATCTGATATCTTTATTGGTTCTCTTAGATAAAAATGCAAGCAAGCTATAAGCCTTAATTTTCGTATTACCATTTGTTAACAAGGAAGATAACACTCTCAAAAGTATTTGATTAGGACTCCCTTTGATTTGTATCTTGTTATGATTTTCAGGGCATATATTTTTGTATTGCTCCTTCAGTACACTGATAGTTCTGATCAAAGTGATAAAAAGAGGTATTTTAAAAGTGTGAGCGTGAACCATACAGGTAAAGCACACAGCCTGAGCAGCATCTGAAGGCTCCGTGCTGGAGCCTGCTTGGGAAACAAATCACAGCGATGAGATGCACGTCCCTATCCAAGAGCCGTGGGGCTGGGAGCCCTTCTGCTCGCCAGCCCTCTCAGCAGGAACTTTCATCATGTGCAACTTTTTTTCGTTCAGTTTCTAAAACACAGCTACTGAGAGCAGTTGGGCACAATGCTAAGGCTATTCACTGTATCAAATATCTAAATGCTCGTGATCAGATCCGTACCAGAATACCGCCTTCCAGCTTTAACTTCCCGAGGAAAATGAAAGCAAGCGCATGAGCTGACGCGTCAGATCTGGGGGTTTATTTTCATGCCCATTCCGATTCCTGGCTGTAAAACCTAGGCGTGCGTCGGGGGCCTTTTCCTCATCGTTTCCATTCTTCCTGCGCAGGGCTGGCTGCACGGGGCACCTCTCGGCTCGGGGCTGCCTCCTGCCCTGCCCCACGCTGCCCGCTCTGCCCTGCACGGCCACCAGCCCCGCCGCTCCGCACTGCGCTCCTCGGGCGCAGGAAGGCGCGGGCAGGAGATGATTACATCAATCAGTGTCAGGGCTGGGAGCCGTGATTTATGAATATGCATAATGAGCTCTCACCTTTGAGAAGGACTAGCTAGGGAGATAATTGATTAGACAGGAAAAGAGCAGCCAGCAGCGAGGAGGGAGGAGGAGAGGCCTCTCGGAGCTGTCGCGAGCCGGGCTGGGGCTGCGGGAGGCCGTCAGGCTGTGCAAGTGATAGCTAAAAAAAACACGAGCAGGGTTTTTAGTGTTTTGTTGAAACACGCATAGCAAAGTGTTTCCTCACCAAATGAATGGGAATTTTCTTCACTCGGGGAACCCCACGAGCACCATTACGGCTGCTGTCCCTCGGGGAGCCACACAGGCAGCAGTCACAGTGCTGTGGCTGCTCAGCACCAGCACCCTGTGAGCAGGGGATGCTGTGATGCCGGGGGGGTCAGGGGGCACTCATTGTGCTCTCATTATTTTCTTCCACCCTCTTTTAAGCATCTGTCTGACCACTGGGTGAAAGTTTCTATGGAAAAGCTACCAGGACACCCAGAGGAAGGGATGTGGAAATTTGCCTCTAGCTCTCTACCCCACCCCTCCCATTTTACATGCCATTAATCTTTTTTTTTCTTTTTTTTTTCTTTTTTTTTTCCCCTCAGCAAGAACTGGCAAAGGGGAAAGCAAAGATACAAAGTGCAGAGGGACGGGGTAACATTTACATGAGAAACAATCCGCTCTCTGGCACCCACCCACAGCTCTTCCCTTCGTTTCAGGAGCTGTCGGAGCGCAGGAAGGGAACGGTTCCTGGCAGAGGGACAGCAGTGCGAGGAGACAGACGCGTTTCCAGGGCCAGAGAGAACGTACGTGAGAAGGGGACGTGGGGGGAATGGGGCCGAGGGCCTCGCTGGGGCACGCGGCCTGCATGGGAATGGGGCCGTGGGACACGAGAGACACGCATAAGCACACGGATAAAGGTGTGAGCGCACACACTCTCGTAGTGCTGCCTACCGACACCGAGGACGTAAGATGCAGTTTATGGGCCTAGCGCAACCCGCTCCTATAAATAATACATTCCGATCACTGCGGCCTCAAAATGTCAATACCGCGCAGCCCCGCACATTTGCATATCTCGAACTGTCTCAACTTGAAGCATGTCAGCTATGTGCTTCTGTTTGTACTTTAACTTCATCCCAGCTCCGGCCGAGCCCCGCGCCGCCCCTCGCGCGGCTCCGTCACGCAGCGATCAGCGCCGTGCCCGGGGTCGCGAGGTTCACTGCGGGACGGGGCGCGGAGGCCGAACGCAGCGCGGGGTTCCCCGCGGGGCACGGCCGGCCCGATCCCCTCTCCGCTCGCCCCGCAGCGCCCTCCGCCTCCCCCGCGCGGCCGCCGCCAGGGGGCGCTGCGGCTCCAGGGAGAGCGCCGGCCGGCCGGCCGTGCCCCGCTCTCAGCCCGCCCCGGCGCTCCCGCAGCCGCCCGGCAGCGCACGCAGCGACCGCGGAGCCGAGAGGCGGCTGTAGGCAAAGTGGCAACCGTGTCTTTATTAGCCAAAAATAGATACTTTCTCGTACAATTTGGTTCACACGTATGTACAGGTTTGACGGTATGTACAAAACCAAACAAACAAACGAACGAAAAAAAAAAAAAAAACCCCAAAAAAAACAAAAAACCGAGACACCGAACGGACGCTCACGGGACTTCCACCAACCGCACGGCCCGGTACCCGGGGGGGAGCACAGAAGCGGGGCTGTATTATTATTATTTTTTTTTTTTTCTTTTCCATTTTAGTTTTACCATACGGACATGCGTAACGTCGTAACTATACAGAGATTTCTTTTTACAATCATTACAACAACGATAAAAAATTAACTAAGACGATGACAGCGCCGATAGAACCATGGCGGCATCGAGCTGGTTCTGGGGCCTGGAAAAAAAAACGACAAAAAAAAAAAAATTTAATTGGCTTCAGCTCGGGCTGGGCCGCCGTGGGCTCTGCGATTTATAATTAGCGCTATTTTTGTCGGTGGTATTTTTAAATTATTTCGGAATACAAAAAGTTGTATGGGCGGCACAGCGAGCGGCCGCGGCCGCTCGGGCACAGTGGGGCCGTTCGGGCCGCTCCCAGCGCTGCCCCGCGCTGCCCCGCACCCCGCCCCGGCCGCGCTCTGCCCGCCGCTCCCCTCCGGCCCCGGCCGCGGCTCAGCCCGCACGGAGCGGCCCCGCCGAGGGAAGCGCCGCACGGAGCGGCCGCGCACCGCCGGCTGCCCGCGCCCTCCGGAGCAGTCTCTTACCGCCTCTGCACTGGCTGGAAAGCTGTCTTTATTAACTTTTTCTCTACTTCCAAGGCACTAGATCGATCTAAAAAGAGAAGAAAACACAGCGTTCCTTTACAGCCCCCGATGTATTCGCCCCATCCCTGAATTAAGCGGCTCGACTCGAGATCCCTCCTCGCCAATTGGCGCACGCGACAAAAACGACGGCGGCTCCGCCGTCTCGAGACGGTAAAAAAGAACCAAACGGAAAAAGCCGAGAGCCGCCCGCACGGCCGGGCCTGCCCCGGCGCCGCGTCCCTCCGCGCAAACCCCGCGCAATCCCCGCGCACGGCCTGCCCTCCGCCGCCGCCACCTGCGCCCGACGGCCGCCGCGAAGCCGAGCGCAGCGCCCGCCCGCCCCGCGCGTCCCTCAGCGGTCACCTGCTCCGGGGGGCTCCGCGCTCGGCGCCTGCTCCGCGGGCCGCGGGAAGGCGGCGGCGGCGGGGGCGGCCCCCAGCCCCAGCAGGTGCGGAGTGTTCAGTAAGGCCAGCGGGTGCGGGGCCGCGTGGTGGTGCGGGGAGGCGGCCGGGAAGGCGCGGTTGGTCCAGTTGGGGAACTTGCCCAGCGGGCAGGAGGAGACGAGTCTGTGGGGCGGCGGGGGGGGCAGAGGCAGCGGCTGGGGGGCGGCCGCCGGCGGGGAGCCGGGAGACTTGCGGGGGTTGTCCGGGCTGGTGGCCGTCTCGGCCAACGACCAGATCTTGGGCTTCGGCACGGTGCCGGCCGAAGCGGCGTCCGTCGGGGAGGAGGCGGCCGACGAGGAGGCGGAGGAGGGGGGCGAGAGGTGCGGCGGCGGCGGCGGCGGCGGGGCGGGCGGCGGCGGCTCGGGGCCGGCGGAGGGCAGCTCGCAGGGCGGCCGGCGGTGGTGGCGGTGGTGGCGGAGGTGGTGGTGGCGGAGGCGGAGCGGCTCCGCGGCGGCCGCGGCGGCCGGGCCGAGGTAGCGCTCCTCGGAGCCGGGCAGGTCCTCGAAGCCCTCGGAGCCCTCCGAGTCCGTCTTGGAGTCGGAGTGCAGCAGGTCCGCGTCCTGCAGCTCGTCCTCCAGCTCGTCCTTGGCGCTCTCGATGTTCTCGGTGTCGATGTTCTCCAGATCGATCTCCTCCTCGTCCTCCCTCTTGTCCTCTTCCCCCTCGTGGTCGCTGCCGTAGGAGTTGCCCTCCTCGTCCGTCCTGCTGCGGGGGGCCCAGGTCATCTTGTTCTCCTTCTTGAGCCGCCGCCGCGCGTTGGCGAACCAGGTGGAGACCTGGGTGAGGGTCATCTTGGTGATGATGGCCAGCATGATCTTCTCGCCCTTGGTGGGGTACGGGTTCTTGCGGTGCTCGTTGAGCCAGGCCTTGAGCGTGCTGGTGCTCTCGCGGGTGGCGTTCTTGGGCCGCGACGGATCCCCGAACTGGTACTGCCCGTAGGGGTAGAAAGCGGGGTGGTGGTGCGGGAAGGCGGCGTGCTGCACCCCGGGGCTCTCCTTCAGCTCGTACTGCGCGCCCTGCAGCGAGAGGGAAGGGGCGGCGGGCTGAAGCGGCGCGGGGCCCGAGCGGCCCCGGATCGGCCCGACCCGCTCCTTCGCACCGCCGCCGCGGAACCTCCGGGCGCGCCGCTCGGCACGGACGCGCCGGGGCCCCGCGCCGCGCTCCGCTCCCGCACCGTCCGACCGCGCCGGGCCGGGCCCGGGGAACAAAGCGCCCCGCTCCCGGCACCCCCCCGCCCCGGCCCCGGGGGGGCTCTTACCAGCTGCGGGAAGATGGGCAGTTCGGCGGCGTAGGGCAGGAAGGCTCCGTAGCCCTGAGCGGCGGCGGCGGCGGCGTAGGGCGCGCCGTACATGGAGGAGAGCACGTTGGAGAGGGTCCCGGACGGGGCCAGCTCCGCGCCGCCTCGGGAGCCGCCGCTGCCGGGGCGCTCGGCGGGGTACAGCGGCCTGATGTACTGGTAGCCCAGCTGCGGGAACGACATGGTGCGGGGGGGGTGGGGAGGGGGAAGGGTAGGGAGGGGGGGCAGAAGGGAAGAAGGGAGAGAAAGGGCAGCGAGCGGCGGGGCTGGCCGCGGGGCCGCCGGCACAGCTCAGCGCTCAGCGCCCGCCGCCGGCTCCGGGCCGCATCGGGAGCGGAGCTCGGAGGCCGCGGCTCCCGCCTGGCTGCGGCCGCGCTGCGCGCCGCGCGCTGCTTTCTTCTCGCACTTTTCCTATTGATCTGAGTGGACCCAGGTCAGGTCCTAACAGATTGCCTGAGATTATTGGGACTCCGGGCTCTGATTGACATTTCTAGTCTCCCGCAAGCCCCTCCTATTTCTTTTAAGTCTCTCTCTCTCTCTCTCTCTCTCTCTCTCTCCCTCTGTCTCTCTCTCTCTCTCTCTCTGCCCGGAGCTGCTCTCGCCGGGTTTGTCCCCCGCCTTCTTTTTTTTTTTTTTTTTTTTTTTTTTTTTTTTTTTTTTTTTTTTTTTTTTTTCTAAATCTGTTTACTGACGTCGCGGTCTTTTATTTGAGTTGCTTTCCAATCTCGTTTTAGCAGTCGCCAATCAGTTGTGTGTTTTACAGAGGTTTAACCCTGCCTCATGGCATTCTAATTATATAGAGACAGATTTAGATATAATTTCTCCCGGACCCCCCTCGCCCCCCCCCCCCCCCCCCCCCCCCACCCCTAAGCACACCTCCCCCCCTCCCCGGGCGCTTTCAGCTTTCCAGATGTACAGCCCTGCGCTGCCCGGGTGCGTTTGGGGCTCTTTATGAAGATATTCCCACCTCGCCCCCTCCCCGGCTCTGCCAGCGGTCTCATCGCCCAATACAGCTTTAAAAGTGTGCTCCGTTTAGAAATAACAGTTTAAAAAGAAACGTTTCCAGAGGTACCCTGAACGTTCTCTCGCTGTCCGGAATCTTTAAGGAGCTCCGTGCATTTGTCTGGGCGAACAGTGGGCAGATACAGTAGAAAAGCGAAGTTAATTTTCCTCCTAATAAGGGACTTCAAAGAGTTGTAGGTCACAATTTTACATCAAAGGCAGAAAAGGAGGCAAATTAAAATCTTAACAAAGGAGAGACGGGAGCAGCCCTCTGGGCCATTAGTAAATAAGTGGTGTGAAAAAAGGGACAATGACAGGCGCTGGAATTAAACTCATTAACACCTTTTTGTCTTGGTGCGAAATCTCTAATTAGGAAATTTATGATCATTTTGCTTATTCCCTCTGTTCTGAATCACTACAAGGCTCCGAAGGAAGGACCTGGACGTGCTGCTTTGGTAAAGGCGGCGCTGGAAAGAGCCATAGGGAGGGAGGCGAGATGTGCTTTAATTACTGGATCAGACTTTTTGTGGCCGACACACGTGAAGTTTCAGTTCTCTCTCCCCTCACTTCGCCCTCCATCCCCGGCTCCCGGGGTAGAGGGAGCACCCGGTCGGGGGATGGAACCGAGCGCCGTTCTCTGCTCCTGAAAACTGGGGGGGAGGGGGATGGGGGTTTCCTTACTCGGTTTTTATTTTCTTTTTCTTTGTACTGTAAAGTTTGGAGGCTCTTCCCACGAGTTCCCTCCGTCCCCAAACCCGGCTGGGTTTCTCTCATGGCAGCGCGCTTTCCGCGTCCTCACGGTGGATTTTTATAACCGAGTTTCCTTAAAAATGAAATTCAAGTCAGATTACGCAGTTAAGGGAATCGACCTTGATAACGGGCTATAATAAAACTCTATCGGCTTGTAATAAATACGGATTATAGCAAAGCAAGCTCCGGAATTAAAATTCCACGAATCAATATATGAAAATCTGTAGGAAACATCTCTAATCGTATTAAGTTCATCTTTATAGCATTTCCTATCTGCTAATCTAGTGCAAAGCAAGGCTGGGGCGGAATTTATTTTCTTCCACTCAACGTCGCTCCCGTAATGGGTTTTGACGGTCCGACGCGATGGAGATAACAACACGAAATTCAGTTGTTTGTTTATTTCTTCGTAATTCAAAAGCGAAACGCGGAGCGCACCCCCCGTCCCCATCCGCCGTCAACTTTCCTGAGCGCAGCGGGGCAATGCCGGCCGAGCTCGGGTGGGAGAGGGCCGGGGGGGGCCGGACCCGGCGAAGCGTCGCTGTGTGTCCGCAGCGCCCGGCCGCGTCCTCCGCGGCTCCGTCCGTCCCCGGCTGCCGTGCGGGGCCGGCGGGGAGAGAGGAACGTACGGGTGCGAACGGCTACGGGGCAGGGCGAGGGAGAGGGGTGGGTTAATGGGAAAGAGACGGGAGGGAAACGTCTCTCGAGCGAACGGGTTGGACGAGAAAGCTGCGGCGCTTGGCTCGGGGGGAGAGGAAAAGCGGAGAAACGGCAAACGGTGGGAGCGGGGAGAGGGGACGGCGGTCTCACTGCGGTACCGGGAGGGTGGGGGTCTGAGCGGCGAGAGCCGCCGAGGCCGCGGGGCCGCCGGGGGAGCGCCGGGACGGAGCGGGGAGAGCGGGGCCGAAGGGAGCCGCGGTGGGGCGGCAGCGGGCGGCTCGTCCTGCGGGAGGCCGGCAGGAGCCGTGCGGGGCCCGACGGCCGCGGGGCGGGGGCAGACGGCGCGGCGGAGCGCGGCTCGGCCGGACGGACACGTGTCTTCTGGCCGGGACCTGTCAAAGCAGGGAGAGCGGCTCCTGATTTATTACCCCAAACACACACCCCCCCCCCCGCCCGCCCGCCTCCCTCCCTCCTTCCCTCCCTCCCCCCGGCCCCGCCGCCCGCGTTTCCCGGCGCGCTCACACGCTCGCTGAGCTCCGAGCAAACCCGGCGCCGGGCTTCCCCGAGCCCGGAGCCGTCGCCGGAGCTGTGGCCGCTCCCGGGCCCCCGGCCGCCGTCGGTGGGCGGCAGCGCTCCGCCGGGTATCGCCCGGTCCCGGACTGCGATCCCTCTGCCCGCGTCTTCCCGGTCGCGGGCGACGGAGGGGACGCGGGGACGGACCTGGAGGTGGCCGCGGCTCGGAGCTGCCCGCTGGAGGGCCGCGGGACGCTGTGAGGGGAACGGACAAGTGGGCTGAGGAGAAGGGCCGCAGCCAAAAAAGAGTTAAAAAAATAGAGGGAAAGATCAAAGAGCCGGGTAAAAGACTCTTCAAATTACACGTTTGAAGCTTTTCCATAATTCCAAGGCGACAGATAGATAACAAGCTGCACATTCCTTATCACATATGGAATCAATCTGAAAGGAGTCTCTTGATCAGAATCTGTTAATTGCAGTGACATATGATTTGGAAAGAAAACACAATTAATGACCCTTCATGTTAGGGCTTTGGGAAGAGGCCACTGACAATCCGCGCTCTGCAACCAGCGGCAACTTTCGTGTTGTTGTTACGAGCGGTGGTAGCGGTAAACTGATACAGGGAGATGGTCCTGGAGCCCCGGCACTGCTCCCCGTGCCTTTTACTGTTTCTCGAGTGGGGGAGGAGAGCAGAATGGGACGGGAGCGGGTGCGCCTTCCTTCAAGGTTTGGGGAGCCAAAATGATTTAGTACCTTGTCTGTAAATCTAATGACCTAAGGTGAGAAAAAATACTTCATCTTTTATTATTACCATTTGTGGTGAGCGTTACCAGGAAACAGCAGAACCCGTTTGAAATGGTAAATATATGTCGCCATTTAAAAGCCATTATTGGTGAGGTTCTCCCCAAGGGAGGGCAGTGCCCGCACCCCGCACCCCGCACTCCGCAGCCCGCAGCCCGGCCGGCCCGGGTTGGCAGCGCCCCTGGGAGCCGCCGGGAGGGGATGGAG
The DNA here is from genome assembly GCA_035772895.1 of Perdix hodgsoniae. NCBI lineage: Eukaryota > Metazoa > Chordata > Aves > Galliformes > Phasianidae > Perdix > Perdix hodgsoniae. Next base: position 6,517,857 of record JAPSGF010000031.1, read on the forward strand.
GGAGAGAGGTTCATTTGAAGGTTATAAAAAGCGCACTTTAATAGGATCGAAGTGAAATTAGTTAATAAGAAAATGCTGGCCAGAAGCTCTCCGGGCTTTTAAGTGCTCTCCAGGCCATTTAGGGAAATTGAATATGAACTGACTCTTTTACCTGCAGCCCCAACTATTATCTCCAGTTCTGCACAGAGGCGAGAAGGGAAAAATAGCGCCTGAGAGACCCGGAGTTCCGCACGGCTCCCGCCAGCATATTTCCTCCACAAGCGTCCCCCGTCTCCTCCTCTCTCCTTTCTGCCCCCGGGGGGGGGGACGAGGCCGCCGGGGATGCTCGGGCTCCGGGCAGCTCCGGGCAGCTCCGCTCGGGCCACGCCGGCACCTCGAGGTTATTCTTTCCCTTCCATTTCTCAGAGCTTTTCCCACCGTTGCGGTGCTTTGCGTTCGGGCCGTTGCCAGCGGGTCGGTACGTCGTGTTACCGAACTTCCTATCTGCTGCCTCTTTCCTTCCCTTTAAACTTTATCGTTTTTCGAGGTGTTAATAAAACCTTTCCTTTGGTAAATCGTTCATTAGAAACCCCACCGAAAGCTGGAAAGACTTCAGAAAATAAAACAGCGCTCGGGAATGGGAGGTTGGGAGAAGGCTTCTGTCCAAAAAACGCAGAGTTGCCGCGAATCTTAGGAAACATTAATCTTTACAGGAATTTGTGATTCATATCTGCGGTTTGACCGTTCAGGTGATTTATAACCTGTTAGTGCCATTCGCTAATTTTATGCCAATATATTTCACGCGCACGGCGAGATTTTCCATCACCCCTCGCAAGGAGCGGCCGCTGCGAGCCGTGCCGGCACCGCATTGCGCCCAGTCCGGGCCGGGCCGGGCCGCGTCCCTGCGCTCCTCGCTCCTCGGGGCGGCCCGGACACCCGGCAGCTGCCGAGGAGAGGAGCGGCCCCGACGGGCCGGTGGTGCCCATCTCCCGCCCCGCGCCTGGCAGCGCCGTGTCCCGACGCTCCTCGACCGCCGCTCGGCAGAGCCGGGGATGCGGGGCGGCTTGGTGCGATTTGTCGCTCGGGTTATTAGCCGGAGGGAAAACCACGGGCAAAGAAAAGAAACGACAGCTGCTTCGAAGATAACGCTGCGCGGCGTCTAATCTTGTGACACGATCATTCATTACTATTGTATTAATTAGTATTTTTCCCAAGCAGCCCCTGCCCGGATGAGCCGCCAGCCCGCAGCTGCTGGGTGCCGGGGCTCTGGGTTAGGAGCGCTGCCCCCGTCCGCTCCCGGTAACTGCGCTGTCTCGGCGCCTCATTTGGCGGCCAGAGATCGCTGTGCCGTCGACCCGGGCACGGTGATACCGACAGTGATAAAATAACGCGGATGCCGAACTCTTTGTTCGCATTTCGTCCAAACTTTTGGAGCCCGGTGGCGCGGCCGCTTTATTTGCTCTTCATCCCGTGGATGCTGCCTTAGATCAGTCGCAAACAAGCATTGATTTTATGGTAAAGTCACTTTGGGATGGGAATGAGTAACTCCAGGCAGTGCTATCACTGTATTACATGGAAATGGCCCAGGTAACAAGATGAACATTGATTCAGCATTATGTTTGATCAATAATGAAATAAGTAACTTCAGGGCCAAATTAAAATGCAAGCTGGCTTAACGCTGCCAGCTTCTGGGCTAAGTGACAAGGCTAATTCAGCAGGGAAATGGCAATATTTGCATTAGAGGCTGCATCTGTTGTGCGGTGAAAGAGCCTGGGTCTGCCGTAACGCCGAGGGGAGCTGCGGGCAGCGAAGTGGGGCCGGGCCGGGCCGCCCCGTCGGGCTGCTCTGCTGCGGGCAGCGGGCGGTGCCGGTGGTCCCACGCCGCGGGGAAACGCGCTTTTAGCAGCTCCTCGGCCCCCCGGCCCTAACCGAGGGGCATCTGGGATGCGAGCGAGGAAAGGGAAGGGATTTAAGGGATGAGGAGAAGCCTGAGGAGAGCCGCCCGGCCCGCTGGCCTTTGGCCGCTTGATCCGCTGTTTTCTCCATGGCCGGTTTTTACGGCTCTGCCATCATTACTGAAGCCGTGACACGCCATCGATTTCCAGTAGGGATGCTCGCCTGCAGCTGGCCGGCCTCGGGCACGGGGCCCGGAACCCCGCGTCCAGCTTCGGAGAGGGGGGGGAGGGGGAAGAGGAG
>JAPSGF010000031.1:6525031-6640031 GCA_035772895.1 Perdix hodgsoniae
TGAGGAGCAGCGCCGTGGTGGAGCTGTAAGTGACCGCTAATCCCTCGGCGAGCCCTCGTGGCTCAGCAGGGGCGGGCAGCGCTGCTGGGGTGCTGGGAGCCGCGGCACGGCGGTGTCCTCGCAGCGCAGGGCCGGTAGGTGTGTGTGCAGGTGTTGGTGTAGGTGTGTGTGTGCAAACGTGATGAAAATCTGTTGTGAATCGCAATTAACAACTTCGTGTCTTTCTGTTGTGCAGAATGAGGTCTAACGTTCTGACAAGGCGTGTGATGCTTTCTGTAAAATCCCGTTTTAATCAGCGATGACAGTTTGACATTTTTCCAGCTGTTCGGAAGCACCAGACAGTCAAGTATCTCAGTAGGGCACGGGCTGGCGTGCTGGGATGTGTAAGCTTTAACTTTCCTGGCTTATGATGGCGTTCGAAGAAAAAGCTTTCTGCAGGTTTCACTGAGCTTCTGCCAGCTGTGTTTGCAGCCTTGCCTGGGAAAAGTAAAATCTTCACTTTGGAAGCACATCCAGATGCTGCCAGCTCATGTTATCGTTCTCAGTAGCGAGGATTTGATTTATAGAACGTCCTGGTGTCTGTTGAACAATTGGTAATTGTGTGCATTTGAAGGATGTGTAAACAGCAATTAGAACACAGTAATGCTAAGGCTCCTAAAGAAAGTGACATCAATTTAAGGGAGGGAACAATGTTCTGAGCTGAATTTAAACCAAAATGAAGGCAAAAAATCTCTAAAGCAGCATTTGGGTAATGGCATGAAGTGTTTGAGCAAGCAGGTCCCCAGCAGGCAAAGAGAGGCTGCCCAGGTGTGGGTGCTGTGCCTGATGAGAGCACCTGTGTGAGTGGTACAGGGCTTGAGCAAGGAGTGCTGCCACAGGTTTGGCCTTTCTCCATTTGGTGAGCTGGGGGAGCAGGTGTGGGTTGGTGTGGAAGGGAGCTTATTGGTTACTGAGCATCTCCAGCTGTGTCCTCATCAGATCTCCTCATGGCCTGCTGGATTCTGCTGCCCCTTCTGTGTCCGTGGCTTTGGGTGCTATTTGGGCACCAGCTCCTCCTCTTATTTATCTCTCTACTCCCCTCCTGAAGTAGGAAAACATGGAAAGCCCCTTCTTATAAATGGAAAAGTAATGTAAAATGTACCCGCGGTCCCACCATTGAAGCCATTCCTGCACAGAGCATTTCCATGTAGCTCCAGAAGGTTCCAAGCCTGCAGCTCTGCCATGTGCTCTGTAAGGGCACACACCTGGCTATCTGTGCTGCCCTGCCCAGCCCCTCTGCTGATGTTCCTACCATCCCTCACTCCTTGGTTTAGGTCCCTCCCCACTGCCTGGTTATTTTTTAGCCTGCAATTTCTGTGGAGCAAGATGAGGTCTTAGCCCTTTGCACGTTGTGGACATCCACAACAGTCTCATCTATACAAACGATGAGGAGAAATTGCATTCAGACTATCAGTATTGTAGTGTGAGGGCACACGCATAAAATCAATGCTATGGGCCTAATCTGCATGCGTAGTTACTGCAGTTACACAAAAAGAAAACCAAGATTTTGCTGGGGATGCTTCACTTCCTGAACACTTACCAGCTGCTCAGCTTGGAGCCCAGGCACAGTGAGCGCACTGTGTGCTGGGGTGCTGGAGCTGGACCCGGACCCTTGAGCAGAAGCTGCTGCTCCCTCTATGGCTACAGAGCTGTGTGTGGCTGGATTGTTGTAGGTGTTGACTGAAGAGTTTTAACAGCTTGGTCCTTTGCAGCTTCACGTGGGCATTATTGCTGCATTTCTTCATGAGGAGCAGGCACTGAGCTGAGAAAGCAGTTATTTAGAGGTGCAGAACTTGCACCAGCGGATGAAAACCTCTTGGAGAGATCAAACCTGTTTGTTGTCTTTGTTTTTCTGTATTTAATGCCTTGTTTGTTGTTTGTTTTGTTTTTTAACTAGTTTTATGTGCCGGGATGCATGGAAAAATCCCAGGGCACCAAGATCAAGGAGTCAGAGATATAATCGGAATGTTGATGACTTATTTACAAATGTTTTCTCAGCCACGCTGCTTTAATTTCTACAGGATATCCTTTTCCTTCGAAGTCTCCAGAAATTACAGGGCACACTGCTGTGGGGGCCATTTGTTAGGAGGCTGACAGGGTGAATTAGTCCAATAATCGCTGCCGAAGTCGTGCACTACCTGCTGGTTTGGGTGTTTAGTTTGCATGAGTTGTTCTCTGCTAAGGCACCAGTCTCTCAAATACGCCGTGTTTTAGATGCATTTCCTTCTTTATTGCTTAATCTTGTTTTAATATCATGTGGTGCTTTGTGCGGTGCGAGAGGTTGCTTGATTTTTGGACTGAAAAACCAATCTTCCCCTCCAATTTAGATTAAAGATCGTCGTGGCAGAGGAAAGATATGCTCAAATCTTTTAGTTTGAAAGTATTTATTGAGGTTTAGTTCCTCTCAGTTGAGATGTGCTGTTGACCACATCCCCAGCTTGTCAGTCTGGTTACTAATGAAAGTGTGGGCGCGTGAACTTGGCTCAGAAGCTTCTGTGTGTGCCTGCGTGGGTTCCTCCGTGCGGCCGTGGCGGCGTTCGCCCCTGAATCCCCGTGGCTCAGAAGATGATTAATGATAACAAAGCTCTCCCCATTGTGTTAGCGGATAGGAAGGAAGGAAGAGTACTCTAAAAAGAGAGTGCATAGAATTTCTGAGTGTTGAAGTCCAAGAGCGGTTTAACCCTTGAGAACAGCTACAGAATTTCTCCTGGTTATGTGAAGCAGCGTCACCCTGATCTCCCTGCTGGTGGAACTTCTGCCCTCGTTGCTGCTGCTGCAGGGCTGTGCAGGGCAGCCCAGTGCCAGCAGAGGTGACTGCCTGCGGTTGGACACGCGGTTCGGCACACCCACAACAATCCACTTAGGTTTGGCTTCTTGAAACGTGTTAGAGATTTCTGCTAATGGGTTTTCCCCGTGGGCAGCATTACCGACCTGATTATACAGGTTTTAAGAAACTCTCTTAGGAAGATTCTTTTTCATCGTAAGTTTTGACATTGACCTACTAAACTGGGTAATTTAGCATTTTATTTTCTGAGAACGAAAATGAAAATTGAATATTTCATGACGAGAGGGGGATTACGGGAACGCTGTTCTGTGTGGGGAGCCTATCGTGTCCAGGGGCCAGGTTGTGCTGCCGAGATGTGTGTGTCTACAGGAAGACCTCAGCCCCTGCCTTCACAACCATGGCAGGAGCGCTCCGGTTGTGATATACCCCACATTGCTGCTGTGGAAGCAGCTGTAATTAATGCACGTGTTGAGTGTTGGGAGTGGAGCTGAGCTGCGAAGAGGATGCATCCTCCCTATGGAGGAGCTTCCATGGAGAGGTGGCATGGCAGCCATGCTAGCTGCTGCAGGGCCCTCGCAGCTCTGTGAGAGTGGAGCAATTTGGGGCCTTTGCGTGGAGAGCCTTGGCCCAGAATGTGGAAGTTCCTCTGAGTTTAGGAGCAGCTTCTGAACAGAAATGGAGAGCAAACCTTTTCCTTCTCCCCCTGTGACGCATTGCTGGGTAATCTCCGTGAGGAAATCTTAGTGGAGGTTGCATCATAAAAAGCCCACTCCTAAAGCTAAGTCGGAGCATGTGGCAATATCGCCTCAGTGCTTTAATTGCTACGTTCCCTTAATAGCAATTGTTCTTTTCCATTAAGGGCTATCGTATGCAACCTGGTTATTAGTTGGCTGAAAAACAGAAACGCTTTGTTTCACTGAGCCATGTTACCTGATACACTGAACCTGCAATTCCATTTAAAAAATGGACTGGGAATTTTTAAACTGGTTTTTATGGTGGGTAAATTTTATCAAAATATTTGCTTTTTTAAAAAGTATTCAAATGCTGTAGTACTTGGCCAGCAATTCTGCTAATACCGCATGGTTGAAGTAGTTCTTATTATATCTGGGCACAATTCACATTTTCAGTCTGTGCAAAACAGCATTCACAGAAGTGCAGCATCCACTTGTAGAGCGGGATGTACTGTGTTGGTTTGCAAGGACTCTGTTCTGCAGCCGTCCTTTTGCTTCATTTACTAATTTGTTACCATTTGCTGCTCTTATTTGTTTAGAGGAGCATTGCTGACCCCCTGGCTGCTCCCACCGAGCAGTGGCTTGTCGGCAGGGTGACATTCAATAGTTTCCTTCCTCTCCTGAATCTCTCTGTGCTCTCCTCCTTTGTCTGCTTGACCAGAGCTGGGTGAGAGCCCGGAGCTGTGGGGCTGGCCAGGGGACACCTCTCCAAAAAGCATCCAGAAAGGAACAAATAACTGGTTGCACTGAGTGACTGTGCTCATCTGGCGGCGTTACTGATGTGTGCATGGAGAACGCAGTGTACGTGACAGAGGTGTGATGTCTTGCTGTTCAGTTACTTTCTATAAATATCCTGGAAGAAAATATTTAGCGTTTCTGTGATGCCCATTTCAGTGTTTCAGAGCACTTCTCCAGCATGTCTTCAGACTCCAGCTAGGACTTGAGGAGTACCTTGACTGAAGTTTTGTGTCCTGGTTTTGGGGCTACGTTTGCTAGCTGCAGTTGTGCTGATGACCACATCCCACGTGTGGTTTAGCCCTCGGCTGCTTTGTGCCTTGAAGGCAGGCTTAAGATTTCTCCTTGTGCTCTGACCACTCCATGGTAGGTAAACAGGCCAGGGCTACAGAAAGGGGCAGGGAGCCCCATTTCAGTTGGGGCAGAGCCCCTGGGGTGCAAGCGCTGCGAGGATGCAAGTGTGGCAGGATGCAAGTGGGCTCTGCACAGCTCAAGCCCAGATGTCTCCTACCTTTGGTGTGCAAATAGGGGACCCTGCGAGCAGCCAGCATGGCTCCTTTCAAGTCCTCGCTCGACTCCCGCTGTGCATCTTTCCCCTCGGAGAGGAGCGTGCTCCAGTTTTGTTGTGTTTAAGTTACACCACCTTTTATATTTGGACAGATCAAAAACGGAACCCCAAACCATTTTCAGTTCACATAGCTACATAAGCAACTGGCTTGTAATTAAAATGTACGCGTTCCCTCAACAAAAGCAAAATTGTTCTGTAGTGGCACTGCTGCTGTGAAGTTTATACTGCATTCAGATGTTTCTTAGTCCCTTACCAAACACAAGCAGTTCCAACCCCACCTTTAAAGAAAAACCCACGAAATTCTTCGTACAAATAAATATTCCACTTGCATAATTTATAAATTACTTTGGTTAAAATGTTAAATTGCCAAGAAGTCTGGCTGAAACTGGACTGTTTTGTCTTTTATGTGCGTACTAAAAAAAAAAAAAGAAAAAAAGAATGTTGAAACAGCTGAGGGCGGTTTGGTTGAGGGTTAATGTTTGGGTAAGAAGCCTCCAAGGAAATCTGAAGTGCTGAATGAACACCACTCTATGGTAATTAGCCAGGGGTATTTTTTCCTTTGGAGTCCTTTCTGGAGTTGATGTGACAGGCAGCGCTGAGGGTGCGGAGGAATGTGGGGTGGGAAGGTGGTCGCTCTCCCATTGAGATGTGGTCTTGGGGTCATGGATGGTGCATTGATGGTGCACAGGTGTGTCCAGCAGCAATCAGAATACAAGTTCTGTTGCTCTGGCTGCGCTTGGAGCAATTAATTTAAGCTCTCTCTTCACTATAGCTACTCTCTTGTTTTGTTTTTTCCCCCTCGTATCCTCACTTTGTACGTGGTATGGTGGTAGCATCTGAAATGCTTGCTATGAAATGCATGCTTGAGATGCCTGACTTCAGCAGCTGGCAGAATGTTTCCTCTTTGCATAGTATTGGCTGTAAGGTCTGCAGAGTGCTCTAGGATCTCTGAATAAATATTGGATGCTCTACTGAATTTTGAGAAGTATCTTTTTACACGGAAGTAGGGTACTTCTCCTCAAGGATCTGTGAAATAGTGTCCAGCTATTTGCATGTATCCTGAGAGGACTTGTCAGCATGTGTACTGGAAGAAGAGGAGGTAGATTGTGGTTTATTCAGTTCTGTGACTTCCATAACCAATCCATACGTGGTATCAGACCTGATGCGGCAGGTACACAAAACTGGAAAACTGTCAGCTTTCTTCTCAAAGAAACAAATTGAACATGGTTAAGGTCTGATAAAGTTTGGGTCTTGTAGGATTGCTTCTTTTGCTAACTTAACGCTGCTTTACACCGTGTTACATCTGTGATATGGAAGTGCTGGTGGTCTCCTCAAGGTGCTGAGGACATTAGAAGAATTACTGCATGCTTAATTCTTTGGCTCCCTGCGTGGAAAGCTCATGGCCATGGAGGAGGAGGCTCTGTTCTGTCCCTTTGAAAGATATTGCTGTGAATAAAGGCTCCATAAAATCTAAGTGGGGGAGTTTCGATCAACAGAGTTGTTGATGGTTTTTTTCCATTGTTTGGACAGCTTCACTTTCCTGCTGCTCCAGGAACAGCTTCTTTAGAAAATATATTTGTATGGAGCTGCTTACTCAAGATAGAAATGTCATATAGTTGGGACAGTCATCACATTTCAGAACGTGTAACTGAACATGAGGCATTTTTTCAGAACAGCTTTCAAAATGGTGTAATTGTGTAATAAATCAAGGAGCTAACTAGGGAAAGGTCTGTGAATGTCTTTCCCCATCCCTCCTCACAACTGTCAATCAGCCGAAGGTTTGACATGCTTGCACACAGCTTGTTTTTGAGAGGGAAAAAGTCTTTTCTACTAGGCAGAAATTTTCACAACATTTTATTTATAATGTTGGGGCTTACACTGAAAATTCAAGCAATCATAATGTTTGATTAAGTACGTTTATGGGCAAGTCACGAAGGTGCAGCAGGAAAATGTGCTACGATGGAGTGTTTTCTTTGTTCCCTTTCCAGCCCTTCAGGCAGGGCTGCCTGCTTCTCCTGAAACAGGGCAGAGGATCTGTGGGTATTGGTGAGATCAGGTTGTCTCCAAAAATGTTCTTTATACAGCTGCAAGTGCTTGCCACCATCTTCGGGCTCATTGCTAAATCTTTGGGATGCTCGGTTTGCTTCTGTTGGTTTTGGAGGTAGGCTGAGGCTGTGTTGTGGTATGCGGGGCGTAGGTTTGGCAGTGCTCGAGTGGATGCATTGCTCCTGGGCCTGCTGAGGTGTTCAATGGGAATTGAGGTGGGTTTTTTGTTTTTAGGGAATATGTCACGCTTAAAACTAGGCGTATGGTAAGCAGTGCATTAGCTAGGGCCATAGACCAGGTTGTGTGCACTGTGGCTGTGCTCTTTCCATCTATCAAACTGATATTTTGTTTTCCCAAGAATATTGTACTTAGGAGAACATTGGTCAAGAATTCTACTAAGTAGAAAATTTTGGGTTTTTTTTTGTACTTCACATAATAGTTCAGTGAGATAGAAATAGTACAGGAAGCAAATTAAACTTACAAATGAAAGGATTTTAGTGTTAGGTCATCTTACAAATTGGCATTGGCCTTTCTTGAGATATTTTTTTTTTCTACTGTTGATTTCTTTAAATGTAGCCAAGATTTCTCACTGTTTTGTTGTTGCTTTTTCATAAAACTCCCTGCAATTCTTAAGGGAAGCATTAAGGTCACAGTGGTAAAAGAAACCTTTATGGCAAGGTTAGGAAGTCTTCCTAATGATTTTTAGGAGGTCTTTTTTGAGGCAATTTATCCTTCCAGTGGTCATTTTAAACTAAAATAAAATTCAGGGTAATAAGAGCCATTGCCATCTACTGAACTGTGCAGCATCCTGGGCGGCAGCAGGGAATGATGTATGTTCAGTGGTTTCATACAGTAGAAGAACAGTAAAACCAATTTTCCAAAACGAGAAGAAAGTCATTTTGAAGCCCTGTCCAAACACAAATGTTACTACTATTAACTGTTGATAATTAAGTTGATATGAATGTGCTGATATTTCCCATCCATGGAGTGAAAAAAATGCTTAGCCACGTGAAAGAGGGATGGCCAAGTCGCTGTGGTGTTTGCCGTGCTGTGCACGTGGGCTCTGTTTGGGTTTGGGAACGCGGCGGTGCTGGGAGCACCAGGAAGGCCTGCAATAGGCTCTAGGCCGGGTGAGCTGTGTACCATCCTGAACCCTTTGGTGGGAGCTGGGGAGGGCAGATCTGTGCTGCCCAGTGTTCCCCAGGGTTTGATTTGTTGTACTGGCAAGGCTTCTAGATGTTGCCTTAGTGAGTAATGCGAACGTGTCTGTGTGAGGTGGTTTGCTCCGTTTTGCATAAGAGTAAGCTACCTCACCTTGTACGAACATCCAGTAATCAGTGTGGAGTTAATGGTATGCCTGAGTGCTGCAGCTTATTATCCAGTCCCACTGCAGTGTGAGCCAGGCCCATGCTCTACAGAAGTAGGGCATGTTTACGCTGCTGTTACTATATCAACACTACAGCTTGTAGTACACTGTGTTGCGTACATCTATGCTATAACAAATATAATTAGATAAGCATGCAAATGTCTGAAGTTGGCCTGAGCTGTAGCGAGCCGTGAGGAGGTAAGCAGGAGATACCAGTGATGTTTTAATAAAAGTTCACTGTTTGGAAGTCCGTCAGATCTGCAGATTTCCAGTGTTACCTACCACAGCTGAATAGATTTCTAGTGGACTCTTTGTTTCTGAACAGAGTAACTTGTATACACAGAGCTTTGCAATGGAAAACTGAACTTCGGGATGCCGTAGATCTTTTCACACTACATGCCATACTTATTTCATGTGCCTGTAAGGTTGACACGGGAGGTGTGATGGTTAGACAGATGCAGTGGTGGTCCCAGGTTGCTCGGTGTGACTGTGCTGGAGCTGTGGCATGTGGCAGGGAGCACAGCTGTCTCACAGACATGTGTTGCAGTTGCAGAGAAGCACATCCTCCGTGCAAATCTGCATGGAGCTGCAGGCTTTTCAAGAATGTTCTAAGGGAGAATGAATAAAAAATTAGAACTTTAAGTTGTAAGGTTGCTGTCATATGGATTTAACTTGAGCAGGCTGCATAGATACTGACTACTTGTTTTTTGAAACTCCTTTAAAAAATGACAGAATATCGTTGTTCAGAGACTCTGAGCAAGTTGTCAATATTTGCAGTATTTACCGTTGGCACAACGTTGTGAATATGTTTTGGACTGTGCTGGGGTTTGCAAGTCATTAGAGTTAATTCTGTTCATCTACATGTGTTGGAGCAGAATTCGTATAGATGTAAATAATAGCAAAGCACTCTCCGTGTGTGCTACTGTGCAAATGAGGTTTAACACTTTGCTAATTTAAATAAAGGTCTGCATTGTTAGAGAGTGATAAAAAGTGAATCTCTTCAAGAAGTGTGGAATCGATGTAAGATTTTAAGATTTTTTTTTAAAGTGGGTTTTTATCCTAAATACACAGCTGAGCTTCTGGCTCATTCACAGTCATGCATTAAAGCAGGCATTTTCCAGAGATGATCGTGATCCTGGTGGGGTAACTGTGCTGCTTGTTGTTTTGCACATGCTCTTCTAAGAACCATGGCTCTTTGTATTTTAAGTTCCCGTTTCCCCTTCCTTCTGAAGTCAAGGTGCAAGGTCTAAGCAACTTACATAGATTTGTTATACTAACATGGTGGCAGAGCTGCAAGAACAAAGAATTGAAAGCCAATGTCTCTGCTGTCTTTGTGAGGAAATGTCCACATCAGGACTATGATTCTGTTCTGGGATGGGGGAGGGAGAAAGGGAGGAAGGTCTGCAATACTTTTGACTTCAGAATTCCTCTGAGACTTTAAAAATTCTCTATTCCTGTTTGCAATTGAAAGTTAATGTATTGACTTCAGCAGTTCTGTGTCTTACCTCAAATGTAGTCAGAAGTGTTTCTGTTTAACTGTCATTGTGGGAATTTGTATTTATCCTTCAGTGACTCCCATGATGTTTTTTTTTTTTATTCATTGCTGCAGAGCCAGCTTGAGATCTGAAATCTGGCGGGTGCGCTTTCAGTTTGTGTAATGATGAGCAATAAAGATTTTATCGTGGGTTGAGCTGCCCGCTCTGTAGGGCCCAGCTGTGTGGCACTGGCTTTGTGCTGGGCGCCCGCACCTGGATCTCAATCCAGTGCTGGCTGGCGGCAGCCGTGCGGTTCCCCTTCAGTTGGATGGAGTTTGGATCAAATGTGGAGGATGCAGTGCACCAGCCCAGTCACTGTGCTTATCCTTGCAGAGCAGTGTGTGGGCATGGCAGCGCTTAGTGAGATCTGGCAAACCCACGGCAAGCGCTGAGACCTTGTGAGTTCAGTCTGTGCTGAAAGTGCAGCTGCAGGTCGGTGCTTTGCTGGCTTGAGTGGTACTCAGGCTGGAAAGCAGAAAACTGTGCCAGGAAGCTGGGTCTGCTCCCGTGTTGTTCGCTTCTGCATTGCCAGGCGTGTCTCCTAACCACACACAGTGAGTGGTGGTTCTGTGAAGCATCCTGCTGGTGCAGCTCTTCCTCTGAGCCAGAGGAGGCTGTGCTGCTGGTTGTCTGAAGCTACGCTTGTTGGTTAGAGTGGTAAACAAAGAAATGTTTGGCTGGTAATCGCTGAATTCCACAGAATGGTTCCTGATTGCTCTTGAGCATCTCCATTAGGCCTTCAGACCCAGATAGCTACTGTGTTGCTTGGAATTTGGGTTTAGTGCTACATCTGGAGCAGAGGCTTTACTGGAAGGGATGCATTCTATCTGTCAACACTTTTAGAGCAGTTACTTGTCAAAGAGCATGTCCAGAAGTGGCTCTTGGTGTGCTTTTTGGATAACTGACAGGATGACTGAGTGAGATTTGCATTTAGCAAGTACCTCAGAAGAAGGCAGAGCTTTTCAGGCGGAATGTTCGGTGTGTGAGCCAAATGCTGGCACGGCTGGGCCTCAGCCACTGCTTGGTGACAGGCTGGAGGCTGGCCTGGAAAAAGGCCTTCCTCCTCTGGACTTCTTAGGGAGCGTGGCTCCATTGTGCACTATGGGAAGCGGAATAAAAAGAGCTCTTCAGCGTCAACAGAGCACTCGGTTATGGATGGGATAAGTTAAAGCCTTGTCTGAGACTATTAAATAAGAGACTAATTATAGCTGTGCTTTTGGTAGCTGGCTGATTTCATTCTGTGGCTGTAATCAGTGAAGAACATCACAGTCGTGAAAATGCACTGGTGCTCTGCTAGTAGTTAGGGATTGTGCTCCAATAAACGTACAGTGTTGAAACAATAGAACAGTAATTCATCCAGCGCTGTGTCTCCCGGGGATTACAGTTGAATGTGTTTGTTTTTCATTTTGAGTGCATTCGCTGAAATTTGCAAATGCAGATTAGCAAGCAGGTTACGACAGACTGAGAACATCTATGTCACACACACTTAATCATGGATCACAGGGTGAGCAGGGCTTGTGCATGGGCGTACATCAAAGCTGATATCTATCTGTGTTGTAATGTATTCTTCCACATGACCATATCCAATATGTGGTACTTATTGTTCCATTAGTACCCAAACCACAAACACTTCCCAGTACTCATCTGTGAAGGTGCAAATGGCCACGTACTTTGTTTTATTAAGGATCAGCCATTAGGGGGTCACTGGTTAAAAGTCTGAAGATCATTAGAGGGATTTTTAAAAAATAAACAGCTGTTGTCATAGATCTCGAAGAGTTTCTGTTGTACCAATGCAGTTTTTATCTGTGATGATGTTGTCATGGGAACATATGCACAGGGGAATTAAATGATGTCAGGAAAAGTGTAAATGATGCAAACACACCTCATTTGAAATGTTAATTACCACCCTTCCCTCTCCTCCAAAGAACAGTTCAATTTGATTTTATTTCAGATGTAGGGAAAAATATGACACTTTTGTCTAACAATAAGTAGCTTACATTGTTGTACCAAAGTGAGTATGAGTCAGTGAGTTAATCTGCATTGGCAGCATTTGCACTGGGGACCATCTGCAGCCCTGCTTGTCTGAGCATCAGTAATATTCCTCTGTGAATATCTCATCTTGATGGTCAGAGGAGGCAGGCAGCCTCTTTAAAGAGTTCCATAAATGCTTATAATTGCTGCATTAAACTTCAGTTTATTATTTTCTCCAGGTGCAGGTATGCGGATGATATGAAACCCCACTGCATTTACATACAAATTGAAGATTTTTATTAATCAGCCCGGTAACAGGAATCAAACAGCAACACTCCATCAGGTCCTTAAATACATTTGGTGACATTTTTACCATGCATTAGCATGATAGGGCAAGCAGAATATAATGTACCAATGATTGCTTTTCCATTGAAAGCACAAACGGTTTCATTTTTCCTGTCATCTCAAATAAGTGTTAAAGAGGGTTTGGAGGCTATTGTGTACGTTCCGTATGCTAGGGACTTACAAACACTGATGGCCACATTAAATAACCATTAGTGGCTCAGCTTAGATCATTGCAACATCCCTCCTCTTCAGAATTTATTCTTTGATTTAAAGTGAAAGCAATCTGTGACTGCTTTCATAAAGTCCTTCGGCTCCCTCCATTTTTTTTTTCCTCAAACAAAATGCATTACAACAGTAATTTTATGACTGTTAAGATAACTGCCGTTAACAAGCACTTAATTAAAATGTACAATAAATAGCAGGCTGCAGTCTTATCTCCTCTCATGAGCTCCCAGCAGCCTGAGACTCCAATGCACAGCCCTGCTGTTCCTCAGCTTGTTTGCAGATTAATTGCTTTTCTGTCTGGCAAAAGCTGCTTCTCCTTCAGCCAGATCGTAAATGACCAGATAGGGACTTTATCAATCAAGCTACTACTTTCTGTGATCACTTCCATTCAACACCTTCTGAATTTCGCATTGAGAGGAACAGAAGTTATAGAGATAGGGTTTAACATCTTAGTTTTTGTGCGCTTGGAATTTACGATAGTGCTGTCACCATTTGACACTGTTAATCTTTACGTACAATACCCCAGGAGCAAGGCTGGTTTTGTTCCTGAGCTGGAACTATCCCTTGTAAGAATTGTGAGGAATACATACGGAACAAATCTGAGATGCTCTATGTAGCACAGGGTTGCATCTCTTCCATAATCTGTGTGCTCTCGCTGATGTGCCTCAGCACATCCCTGTAACCTTGGCTCCTGACCAGGCTAGCAGTTCCCAATTCCATTAATGGTGATCTTGTCTTATTGTGATTACTTATCATTCATATTGGGCTAGTTGTCTGGAAACCTCAGCTACGGATAAGGGTCCTAGTGTGGCAGGTGCTTAATGCACCTACGTTGGAAACCTCATCATTCTCAAAGCAGGTTTTGTAAAATCAGAAGTTCAAGATTCCTTGCGTAGGCTCTGCCTATCAGCAAAATCCTGGCAGATAAAGACCTGGGGAAACAGCTGTTTGCAGATGAGTTGTGACTTGTGGATTTAATAAGTTCTGAACAAGTCTAATCACAGTAGAAATGGTATTCTTATTTTCCTTTTTTTTTTTTTTTTTTTAACCAGAAAGGCTTTAGAGAAGAGCTGCTACTCAAAGAATACATGGGAATTACAGGTATAAATATGGCACTAGAGGGCAAATATACTGTAGACAACTTGTGGAGTGCGTTCCTTGAGCTGCAACAGATACATTGCTTTCTTGTTACTGCTCAGAATGTAAACAAATTTCTAATTTACCAGTTTTATCTCGCATGCTGAGTAAAGGGAATGGATTCCATCTGGAGTTCTAAACATGCACTGTATAGTAAGTTTGAGAGCATGCCGTATTAACTTAAGGTTGGGTTCTGAATACTGGTGAAGCTGTAGTGTTAAATCTAATTTGTGTAGCTGCTTCAGTGTCCTCACCGAGGTCTGTTGTCTTCAACAAAAATAAAATACCTGTTCCCTTCTTGTGCACTCCCCTCTGAATGCAGCAGCCCTGTGAACGTGGGTTTGGTTGTATTTTTCTGCTGCTCAGAGAGATGGGACTTTCCTTGTGTAAAAACTTACACATAGGAGAGCCAGAATGCAGGAGTTCTCTGCCAGCAGTGCGTAGATTTGTTAGCAGCCTCTGAGAACGTTTGGAGCATCTTTTGCGAAGGGCCTTTTCCCATCTGATCTCCTGAACAGCCTGTTCTGAGCTTCAGTCTTAAAGCCTGTCACAAAGAGCTGATAGTGGATGAATGGAAGCAGGACAACCCTCCCCAGAACTGTTCCCATGTGGCAGGTGTGTGCTGAGGTGGGCACATCCAGCAGGGGACTGGAGAAGTCACATCTCTGGTGAGTGATGCACTCCTATCAGTGGAAGAAAAACCCCAAAGCAAATCTGCTTGTTCTCAAGGCGCAGGAGTGAAGAAGCTACTGATAAAGAACAGCTATAAAGCTACTAAGGGAGGAAATACTCAACTGCTTGGAATCCTCCAAGCTATTTGTCATGGTCAGCACACTGCTACCATTTAAATAAGCAAGCAAACAAGCACAGAAGATAAAGACAAGAAATAATCACTGAGCATATCAGCAAGATGAGAACAGAGTCCTGTGAAGATAGTAAAATTATGTACATAGGTCAAACCAATTTGCATTGTAATCCTGCTTCAGCTGAATAGTCCCAGTGTAATACGTGTATGCATGGACATTTGGAGCTCTAATGTGGTTATGACAGGGAGGTGGCATTGCCAAGGTGTGCAGTTGTACTTGGCTCAGAATTGTATTTATATCTCGTAACTATGAGGTGAACACAGATTCACAGAAGATACCTTTGAAGAAAAGAGGTGCACAGTAACTCACCCTGTTCTGCGTTTTTTTAATAGTACTTAAACTCAGCCTTGTAGTAGTACTCATTTTCCTACAACACCCGAAATCCTGAGTTCTTACCAGCTTTCTCCGTCTTTTACTTATCTCTAAAGATTGAACATTTTGCTTTTGGGCTCCTGACATATCAAAAGAAATGCATGCTTAAAGTTCAGCTGACTTGGTATCTATGTCATAGGGTAGCGATGGACTCAGCTTTCTTGATGAGATCTTTCTCCTTCCAGGCTCTTCAGAAAATTTGTTCCAATAATTTGGTTCATCTCATCTCTTTTTTTTCTCCCATCTATTTTTTCTTCTTCTGATGTATTGTTTGTGAAAGCTTTGTCCTGAAGTGACTCAGTCTAGGCTGTATGTTTTCAGAACATTTCAGACACTTGAATAGTGGCTCAAAAACTGGTCATTGCATCAGTAGGGCTTTTAAGCAACTTGATGGAAGCTCCTTTGCAGACGTGAGAGAGAAGAATGCTAGGAGTTACAGGGCAGGCCCATTAACAGTGCAGCTGTGGATGATTACTCCAGATCATCTCGCTATAATGTGCGCTTTAATTTAGTTTTTATTACTTAAGAATTTATTTTGAAATTACGCTGATTAAAGAAGGTCGTATTTCCATCAGTACCTGCATTTATTCAACTTTGTAAAATTTACTTCACCCACTCAGCTGGGTGGAGTGACTTATTTATGGCTGAGCAGATGTGATAGTTGAGCTGTCAATTTTTATATTACTTCATTAATTTATGTACAAGGAATATTTAAATCCCAAACAATCCACTGTGAGGAAATGACAAGGTTCCTGGATTCTGTGACAACAGGGAAATTCAGTGATATCTTCATGTTCTGAAGTGGAGACATTCTCAAAGGCTGTTTATTGTTGTATTTTAACTCTGCATTCAGCGTGATAGTCTTTGCCAGTTCAGTGGAATGAAGCAGTTGTTACTTGTGTAAGTCAGTGCAGCTCTACGTAAGTGAAAGGAACAATTCAGAGAATGGGCTTTTCTCATTCCGCCAGTCCTAAGAGAAAATACACGTATGCACAAATTCCTAATTTGTTTGATGAAGACCCTATGGATGTTACTTTAAGTATACCTTATTCCTGTTTGTGGGAATACCTGATAACACGTACAGTAGGGCATCCTGAGGGACAGAGCGCTCAAAAGGAGGACTAGTGAGAAATGTGAAATTGTGCAGTCTAAACCATTTCACACAGTGGCATAAGGATATCTGAGAAGCAGTTGTTGGGAAGTACAGGGGATCTTTCTTTTGGAGTTGCCATGAACACGTCTTCATGTAAAAAGTGAATTTTGAAGATGATTTTCGCAGCCAAAATAGCTGTAAGTTTGTGATGTTTTTTTCTCCTTGTTTTGGAAAGCTCACACCCTGGATTAGAGGGCTGCTGTGAGTGGCCAAGCAGCAGGGTAGGTTATGTAGGAGAGCCACGCACAAACGTGTGATGTATGTGTGATTTCTTGTTGGGAAACTCAGATGCATGGTGTACGTGGTGTGGTGATGACAGCTTTTTTAACTGCGAGGCCAGAGCTGCTTGAGCAGACTAACTTGTAGTGAATTCCCATTTGAAACAAATTAATAAGAATATTTCAGTTTGCTTACTGCTACACTTATGTTTTAACTGATTTCTATTGCAGTACATTTTTGTGGGGTTAAGACACAGACACCTGTTAAGCGGCTCCCTTGGTGACATAACACAGTTGTATGCAGGAAACATTTGGAAGCTTTGAGTCTGTTCTGGATCAGGAGAGATGTTGAATTTAGAAAACTGTTTATGTGGCTTCTGATGTGAGCTAAAGATGCCTGGTTGGTCCCTTATCACTGCTGGTTTATCAGAAAAAAAAACCAGGTGTACTGGTTTTCACTGAAAAGCTTTTATGTATCACTTACATTGAGCTAAGGTTAAAGTTGGATCGGTGCTAGAATTTGGTCTTCAGGCACTTTCAGGTTTTGGTAATTACTGGAGTCTTTATAATGAACCAGTGTTCCCCACCTTTAACGAAATGCTGTTGAAGAGCATTTGCTAATATAAAGATTTCAGTCACTTCTTTGTTTGCTTTGCCGCACCCCCCCTGTTTCTGGAAATCATCTTTTTTGCTGAATTCATCTCCGTGACTTCTTTCTGCCCCCTGATTGATCAGTGGTCCATGGTCAGCCCTCAGATCTCCAAAAGGCTGGAAACATGTGGAACACTCTGCTGAAGAGGCTGGAAGGACTGTTTTAAATAGCATTCCCATTTAAATAGCATTTAAATATCATTTAAATAGCATTCCCATTTACTTTCAGTCTGTTTAAACAATTGTTTTCCACTTAAGAAAAAAAAAAAAGACATTTCAGCCTTGTTTCATGTGATTGGTCTCCACTGCATGGCAGGCAAATAGGGATTATCTCTTAAAAGTTCTCCCTTGAATATTATCTTGACTTCCAACACTTCTTTCTGGCCTGTATCTGAGTTTTTTAGAGCTTTGAGATGCTACACCAAAGGGTGATGAGTAGTAAGAGATCTCTTACAGCAAGCATTATGTTCTGCTAAGGAGTTCCAGCATCCAGAGAGACGCTTCCTAAAAAGGCATGGCTTTGGTTGACGAGTTCTTAACTCTCTTCTGTGGTAGTGATGGAAAGCATTAGCTTTCCTCTCAAGCTGGTCTTTTTGGTGCAGGACTGCATCCAACCCAAAAGCTCACACCTAGAATTAAGGTTTGAATGAAAGATTTTAATAATAATAATAATAATAATAATTGGTAAGCCTTCTTGCTTGTAGATTTGATTGCAGTGGGATCTACTGCTGGCGTTTCCAGTCTGGCAGACTTTGTGCACATGTAGTTATTGGTATTGGACAGTGGTGGTTGTTTTCTTTTGTTTTTGTTTTTTTTTTCTCAGAGAAACAGCAATTACAGTAGTTAAGCTGCATGATGTGATTTTCTGTGGAGTTTAACTTCTGTAAAGGCAGTCTGAAGATATCACAGGATATTACTATTAACCAATAACAACAACAAAAAAAATCTTGGCAAATTAAATGTCAACCCCCACCCAGCTGCGGCTGCTGAAATCCGGGTCCAGATGCAAGATTGGCATCTTTTGTGTATCTCTGCTGTGCTGAAGCAGTGGCAAAAAGCAACAATATTCTCCTCTGTCTCTTACCTAGCAGTTAATCGAGCTCTATGTCTCAAATATCTCCTCAGTGATCAGGAGTTCTTAACTGCTCCCATTTTTCATTCCTCCCATCACCTGAGAAGGCTTGTCTATTGTTAAAGCGAGCGGCAGCGACTTCCCAGGAAAATACAGTGAAACAAAGCAAAAACTTGCTCTCATTTTGTGAGGTCCATTTGATTTTAATTTCAGAAGAGTTCTTCTAACTCAGTTATGAGTGGAAAAACCGGTGTTGCTTTGTGCAGTGTTTCAGTGCCAAGCTCTTAAAAGCAGTGTGGTTGGACTTCAGGAAGGTTTTTGTTGTTGTTGTTGTTTTAATATCAGTTGCCCTAATGAGGAGTCTTCCTTTAATCCAGCAAGGTCCTGGGCTGAGTTTTGGAGCGATTTTGTTGTAATTTATCTGGAGCCAGTGTTCAGAAATATCTCCTGTATGAAAAAGAAAACCCACCTCGGTAGGAATATAATGAAGAGAAGCAAGAGGCTGGAGGAACTTGGAAGCAGACATTTGAGAGTTGGGCTGTACTGACATTTCTTTGAAATGAATTTGAACTGCTAAACTCCAGGGTTCAGTTCTGCTCTTAGCTGATGAGAGCACGGAGGAGCTGAAGTGAAGCCAGTGGAGTTCAGAGAGGGAAGTAAGGAAGTACCTCATAGTGAGGGAGAGCAGCAGGGCAGTTCAGAGAGAATGGAGTTCCCATCCTGGAAGCTACAGTGTGCTCTGGCTCTGGTCAGAAGCGCCATTAAATCCTTGGTGTTCAAGAAGATCTTTAAGGATGCATTCAATTCAAAGAGTTCTCAATTCAGAAGTTTTGCTTTTGGCATAAAACTTGTTAGAACAGTTGTTTCTTTTTTTTTTTTTTCTCCTGCACTGTAAAAATTGGGAGCTGTTCTCTACAGAATGATACAGAGGCTGTCAATCAGTTAATTTGTTGCTCAAACACCTACATTTTTACAACCTTGTTTAGCAGGCTTTTTTTGGTACATCCGCACAGAAAGCCTTCCCCAGAGAGGGGTTCTGAGACAATTTTGTCAAATGCTGCCCAGGGGCTTTTCTTCTTGTCACGTTGTATTTGTATGGCCTATACAGCAGATTCATGCTCTGCAGAATCAAAGAGCAGTAATTACAGGCAAAATCTCTGAATCTGTAAATCTGTATGTTTCAGCATGTGGGGTGACAGGAGCGGGTTTTGGAGGAACAGGTCTCTGGTGGCTCCTGTTGACGTTGCCTGGTTTGTGAGTGCCCCGGAGTCATAATTAGAGAGGAGCTGTACTTTGTCCTCACCCTAGTCTCCAGTATCTCCTTTCAGGTATCATATCAGATGTACGCTCACCCCTGGATATGGTTTTCTGTGCTAGATCAGGTCTGTCCGAGTTCATGCTGCCAGAAGTTTTCTTCCAGGGTCTGTCACCAGCAGTATGTGGTGACTGGGCATAGGTCCATCCTACAAACCATTTTTGTTTTAACAGATGGTACAGAAAACATTGAAACAACAAACACTTTATGCATGTGCTTCGATGACTGGCTGCTTCCTCCTCCTCCGTGGTGATCCTGGTGTCCCTCTGCTGAGCAAGGGATGCTGCCGCTGTCAGAGCAGCGCTCTCAGGCAAGAGTTGCTCTCATTGAAGGGAAGCTTTCTTTTTAAGCTATTTGTGTTCCTTTCACTCACTGCAGATAATTGTTTATCTTGTTTCAGTTATTATTCTTCTTTTCATGGTTAAACTTAAAGAGTAAATATCCTGATACCCATGCCAATACTCTTCAATAGCCAAGGGGCAGAGCTGAAGCATTTGTATCAAGCACTCCTGAGAAGATGTGCTCAGGGCACCTTGTGCAGGTTGTTCTGAAGCCAGTGGCTGTTTCTGAAGGGTCAGCTGAGTACTTCTGGTTTCTTCCTAATCTTGCTGAGTCTTAGACTCCTGGTCTCTTCACTCAGGTGACCAGAAGTAGGCAAGTATCTGTGCACAGCCATCTTCTCAGAAAGCAGTCACTGTACCTTTGAAAAACTTTGGGTGTGTCAGCTTTAAGTGCTGGGTGTTTTAAAACTGGCATCAAGACCATAGGCCTGAATTCCACAGTCTGTAGTTAGAGGAGCCTACAGGAGGCTAAAGGGTAACAGTGAAGTAACAGGAGCAAGATGCAACTGGATGTGGAAAGGAGGGCAGTACAGGGTTGGAAGTGGTGCAGGCCCCAGTTGTGGATGTATTTGCTGCAGGATGACCTGCTGAAGGCATCACTGGAAGACCCACTCTGAGTCGTAGCCCAGTGCCTTGGTTCACAGGCCTGCCATAGAGCAGGAGCACAGCCTGTGCTGCTGTGTGCTGACCTGCATCCCAAATCTTTGAAGGGAAATAGGGTGGCTTCCGTCCTGTGACTTGTCACCTCTAGTTTGGATTAAGAATAATTCATTTTATAGTAATTTATCACAGAACAAGACAGCGTTAAAGAGTTTCAGATGACAAGATTCTGCAGATGTCTGTCTGTGTTTTATGAAATAATCGAGCTGGATTTCAAAACTCACATCTAGGGCACGACTTTTTCTGTAGCTCCTCTTCCCTTGTACTTCCTCATGTGTAAAGATCATCTGGCCTACAGTTCTTAATTTCTTGTCAGTTAGTTTGAAATCCTCTGGATCCAGAGCTTGCCCTCTTATAATACTTAGTTGGTTTTTATTTCCTTGCAGTATAAAAAGTGTGGGCTTGGGGGCTTTATCCCCAGCTGAATTAACACCCCCACCTTTCAGATGCAGTCGGGCAGCCTCACTGAGTGCATATCTGCATGGCTCCCGGGGCTGGCACTGTGGACTGCCAGTAACTGTAGACAGTGTTGGATCCTGTGTCCCAGCTGGTATTTCAGCCTCCTTTAACGTTTTAAGAGTTTGAATTGAACAGAAGGCTATCTCAGGTTTGACAGCTTATTGGAATTGATCCTGAGTGCAGAGCAAAGAAAGTGGAGTTGTTCGTGTCCGTGTGCATTCAGCAAGGGGGTTATGTCAGTTTTTTATCAGTGAAAATACATTTTACCCTTTCCCCTGTACAAGTTGGATACAGTATGTGGGTTGAGATGGAATCTCCTTGGTTTCCGTCCCATTGCTGTGGAGAGGCCCTGCTCTTCTAATCTGTGGAGGAAGAGCTGCTCATCCTAGGGATGCCCTGTTGGATGGAGGCTGGCAGGGTGCAGGCACAGCTGCAGTCAGGGCAGGGCTTTGTGCTAGCACTGCACCTCGTCCTGGGCTCTCCTGCAGACCACAGAATCAGCATTTAGCTGGCATCAGGCTCTGCTGTTTTGGCTGATAAGGTTTAGTGTAAACAAATGCGGGTCTGTGAATTATCTGGCATGAGAATCAGTTAGGGGTGCTGGCTTCCTATAGCCTTAATCTCGTTGGCCTAAATGATTTATAAACTGGCAACATGATAAATGTTCTTTTAAGTGGACAAATCACATTGAAGAGGTGTAACTTTCTGTCAGTAAGTAACATGACCGCTTCTCTTAGGGGAAGAATAACAATCACAAGGAGCAGTAAGGGTAACAGGATCACAAGTAGGCATATTCCTTCTCTGCAGCATAAATCATTAGAAGGGCACTTCTTTCTTCTCTCTTTGCGTGTCCTTCTTCGTCCTTTCTTTTTTTCTCCTTTTGGTACTGTTTTCTAGTGCTTCCATATCATTTTGGAAAGCTAAACCCTCCACTTGATTTGTGCTGCAGTTTCTTCATAAATCTTTGAAGCTTGTCTCCATCAAGCTGTATTTTCCATTAAAATATGGTTCCCAGGTGATTTCCAATACTATGAAAAACATGTAGCCATAAGTCTTTCACTGATTGTTTATTATCTGTTTAGGTGCTCCTGAGGATTTTGACAGCTAGGACTTGTATCATATGTAATGTAATAAAAGTGAATGTCTTCAGCATAACAGGGATAGCTGGCCCTTCATTTCTGTCTGCCAGGGCTGTATTTGTTTTTCAATGTTTTTTTTTTAACATGAAACTTTGGGTCTGCTTCAAATCACGTCAGCTTAAACTTTGTGTTTTCCTTGCTGTATGGATGAACAAAAGGCAGGGGAAAATCCAAGCAAAACACAACAAAAGCTTTCCTGTTATAAACAGCCCAGGAAACAGTAACAACAAAGCTAGTATTTACTCTGGTGGAGGAATAGTTTTACTTCATCTGGTTTCCAGCATGGATGCACACTTCTCTGGTTGCAGGAGATGCAGCAGAACATTACGTCTGTTTTGTATAAAGAACATCTTCTGCAGTTCTCCTTGGCCTTAAGCTTAGCATTAGGATTACAGGATCAGCCTGTATGTAAGAACTGATATACGGTTCTAAACCTAGGCAAGAAAGAAAACCTTACCCAAACTCAGTGTGAGTTCAGTTCATCAACTCCCTGTCTTCAACTGCCAAAAGAAATGCTGCATTTCCTTGGCATCTGTGCTGGCCTGTGCAGTGCATTGCAAGGAATCCATAGCTGGCCTGGCAGTGGGCTCTGGGTGAGTTTGGCTTAGGAAGGGTTGGCAAGGATGGCCTCAACATACAAGTAGGGGCAAGGAGACTGGACAGGAGATAAGTGGCCTGGTTTGTATTTGCAGACCCTGTGGTTGATTTCAATGTCAGTCTTGTGTGTTGCCTCATTTTTTTTTCCTCCATCAGTGTAGCAGGGAAGTATTGATTATTATAGTATACCACTGCAGGGCTTAAGGAGAAAATAACTAATAATTATTAGTAGGATTTGTAATGTAAAGATTGGCTTTGTAGAAGCAAGCAGAATAATCACTGTGGTCCGGAAAACTACCCAGTTTGGACTGCAGTGCCCTTGTAGCATGGAATGTCCTCTTCCTGCCCTGCAAAGATGTATCCGTACTTCACTTCCCCATGGTATTCACGGGGTGGCTAAGAAGATTTTATATAACCTTGGGTTTGCATGGTATCTTCACCAGTTGGACCTCAGAACTGGTTGTCCAATGAGAAACTGCTGTTTCCTAAATGCTAGGTAAAGCACTTAATTGTGAAAATAACTAGTTTAACTTACAGCATCAATTTGAAAAATTACTCATTAATTTTTGAGGTGCAGCCGCCTTCCCTGGAGGACAGAACTACTGATCTCATCTGTACCTAAAACCTTGGCTTTGTTTGCTAGCAGGTGTGTCTGATCTGCAAATGAAATTTGGCTTACCATCTCCATTTCCTTATAAACACCCTTGACTGCACCTTTGGCAGAACACATGATAATTAAGCAGTTGTGGCTTATACTATGCAGACTGAACAGGGCTGGCAGGGAAGAGTTTGCATGAGTAGCATGCCACACGGAAATACTATGTTTTCCTCTACTTTCCACTGGCATTTACTAGCAGGGTAAAGATGAAACCCTTGAAAAGCTGTGGAAGCTTAAAATGTTGGGTTGTTATCTTATTTGCTCAATATATCTGATTATTTAGGCTTAAATTATCAGTGCAGCTGGTGAACAAATGGTTCATCATTAATGGAGAGGAGGAATTGAAGAAGGTAAGATCTGAACAAGAACCACTACTTGATAAATGCTTTACCTGCCTACAAGAGTTTCAAAACATCCAGGGCTCATTTAAATTTACTAAATATACAGGATGGTTCAAGTTGCAGGTTTTGTTCTGACCTCCAGAGACTGTTAAGAGCAGAATTTCATCTGAGGGAAACCCTATCTATCAGTAGACGTGGAGGATGCATTTTTCACTATTTGAAATTAAATATGCTTAAAAACTGAAGTAAGTTTAACAAGTGCATATTGATATGTATTTGCTACTCTCCACCCTCAGCCTTGACTACAGGACTCCATCGTCTAAGGTTCAGCTTCCCTTTGTCCACAGCGTGCAAGGAATGTTCCCAGACACGCCAGTTAAATTATTTGGGGTGCCCTGAGCCTTCCAGAAGCCATGGATACAGTGCACGAAGGCTCTTCCTTTCAGTAGTTGATTGGCTTGCAAATTAACTCCCAATGTGTCCTGTCATCCTTAGTTTGTAATTTTAGTACCGATTCTCACCTGAATTACCTGCTTCCGTATTAAGCAGAGAATCCTTTCTGTCCAGTCTTGTAAAGTAGCTCAATAGCACTTCACCTTCTTCTGAATTGTGGCAGTTGGAAAAAGAAGATTGGGAATGTAGGGTTCGTTTATTGGCCACTTCAGCATTGGAAGAGGTCTTTTTTTTTTTTTTTTTCTTTTTTAGAAAGTGGAAGTGCATAGGCAGGATATATTCTTTCCTCAGTAAGGACATTGAACTGGAAAATGCCAGTGCTTTACTTCTGACTCTCAAGAAAGATGTCATTCCCAATAGTCCTGCTGTTGTTTTAGGGATTTATATGACTGAACCTGCCACTTTGGGAGTAAGAAGAAGCTTTAACTCACAGCTTATCTTTCTTGCCTTGACATCCTTTTCAATCCAGGCCTAGAAGCTCCATTTCTATCTATCTTTGTGCATCAGTCTTTCCTGAAGTCTTAAGGACTATGCCGGTTTGGTAGCAACCTGCTCTGTTAAGCCACGTTGTCCAATTTATTTTTGTGAGTAAAGTCCTGTGGTGATTTGGTATGTGCTACTTCTCTCATTTGTTTCAGGAAATTGTCATTCTCAGCTTCCCCACCCCCATATTGTTGTGATCTGATTCAGGACAGCAGACGTGTGGTCAGAGGGTGCTCCAAGGAGAGCTCTGTAGGTGGTTATGAGTATGGACATGGTTACTTGAGATATATGTGGATATTACCCAGCAACAGCTGGGTAATAAACACCCAGAGTGGATTTAGAAGAATTCTATGCTATGGACTAATGTATCTGATGAAATAGGATGAATTTCAGCCACTAAACCTTTCCTCCTTGGGCCAGATGCTTGAAAGTAGGATCTGATGCAGGTCATTATCCTTGAACTATCAGTGATGTTGTCAGAGCATGTCATTACGTTTTCCTTTAAAATCTAGCTTATTCATTTACTGACACTTCTAAGTCAACCAGTGGTTAATATGCAAAGTTGTGTAAATTGGTTGAAGCTGATTTAATAAACAGCAGTTTCATTAAAAATTCACAGTCAGTATTGCTGGTGATGACATGCAAAAGCTAGGATCATCACTCTTTCTTTGCATGCACAAAAAAGTCAAGAATTTGGTTATAAATTTCCCAAAGATTATAGATGAGATATGTTTTTGTGTGTTTTTTGACTCTGGAGCATGCTTGAGGCTTTTCTACACTTCTGTGAGCCCTAACAGAGACCGCCTTTGTCTACATGTTAATTGGGGTTCTCAAGTAAGCTCATGTGACTAAGGGGTTTGCAGCTTTAATGAAGTTGAACTGACAAAATCCAGGAAGATTAAATGAAAAATGTGAAGTATTACTTTTTTTTTTTTCCCCCCCTAAAAATTATACCTTCCCCTAGGAAGGCCAGCAGAATATTTTCTCCCTTGCCACGGCCCAAGTCAGCTCCCCAGCTGGTGACGCTTCTGAGAAATGCGTGGGAAACTCCACAGTAGTAAAAAATTGGCACTAAATGTTTGAAATGTAGGTTTGATGCTGCAGAGGGGTCCATGCTATGGGCGCTGCCACCAACATGCAGTTTCTTGGACTCCAGGTCAGGTTTAATAAGGATGTACCACAGTCCTGAATTGTGGCAGGACCGTGGCTTCCATTGTCAAGATTCACAGGCTCTTTACATTCCGTATGGTAATTATGAAAATTATTCAATTATTTGATGCTGTGAATAATTCAGAAAACTTCAAGATTATTGGGCTGGCTTTTTAATCTTGTGCTTTGTTTTTCTTTTAGACACATTCATTTTCAAACTTGTGGTTTCCAAATTGCAACAACCATCATTTCTCTCAGGCTTAACTCAATTAACTCAAGTAAGTCTCATGACACTTCATGTTTTCTTGGTTTCATGTAGAAATTGTCTGTCAAAAATAATGCCATTTTCTGCTGAGTGTTTTTGGGTTTCCAAACTTGAAATGTGTTCTCTGTGGTCTTCATCATTTTTCGTGCTAGATAAACATTCCTGGTTTGTTCTTTGAATATTTGATAAAGCAAACAAATAAAACAATGGGAATGAATGTAAAGAGGAATTTCCAGGTATTTGCCCAGCGCTGGTCTTGCACATCTTCAGCCTGTGCTCAAACAATTGGTCTTACTTTAAGCATTTGTGTTTGGGCAGCTGGATCGTTACTGAACCAACTATCTAGCCAAGGGATATGGCCCTTATCAAATTTAATAAAACTTTCAGGGCTAGAGAAAGAATACAGTTGTGTTTAAAAATCAGGCTATTGAAATGAAAGCGAAACAAACTCAAATGAAATTCTTGTTTGTAGAAAACCAGCTGTTCATTGTCTTCCAATAGGAATTAGTAAGTTTAACAAAGCACTGTATTTCTTTTGACGCTTTGCAATGGCAGTCATGTTTTTTGGGTGTTTTTTTTTCCCTTTGACATGGAGATCAGAATCTGGTCTATATGTTGTAATTAATGGTAAGAGAAGTATACAAATACAAGCATGTCTAAATACGTAAATACAAGTCAGGCTATTAATTCAGAGCCTTGCAACATTTATTAATGTTCTGTGTTATGAGATTAAAGCTATAACTTAGTTATGTGTATTGCATCTCTTTAGCAAGTCATATATTAACCATAATAACTTTTAAAGGGTGGAGTGTGATTTATTGAACACTGTAAGAAAAAATAAGGTAAATGAGTTAGCTCAGGGGTGGGGCAGCAGCAAACTGCTTGTGGAGACTCTTACTCTCGGAGGTGGTAGAGGTTAAATGCATTACAGAGCTTATAGGCTCGCTCCCCAGAGAGAATGGAGGCCAGGCATTTCTAGCTGACAAGTCAAGGACACCACATACTTGCCCTCGTTGCTAATGGTAAGATACTGAGCTGATAGCGAGGTTGCTGTGGCAATTTTCAGAGAGAAAAATGGAACACAATAGGTGGCTCCTGATTAGAGAGGAGGGCAGTGTGCTGGGACAATCTTAGCATTTCTGAAGGCGTAGTGAGTTTGAGATGCAAGCTTGGACTGTTATTAAAGCCTGAGTGGCCAGGAGGACATTACAGCTGAAATTTCTTCCTAGAATAGCACGTTCCACTTGAATCTTCAGAAAGAGATCTTGTGTATCAGACTCTGGTCCTGCAGCACCGAAACCATTGTGCTTCTAGCAGCTGGCTGTGTAGATGGATTTTTACTCACCAGTGTCCACTTCAAATCCCTGGCTTCACTTAAGAGAGATGGGACACACCTGTAGAAACAGGAAGGGGGGATGTGCTGCAGTGATGAAGTGGGTCATCAGTGGGCATGGACACATGAAAGAAGATGCATAGGGAATAGTTGGGTTGTGTGAAGGGAAAGAAAGTTGTAAGGAGATCAGAGCACAGCAGTGAGTGAAGGGAAGAATCAAGGTATCCCGAATAGGTGAATGGAAGTGCGGGGAGTGAAGGGGGAACTGGGGAGCAGCAGTTCCAGTGGATCCTGGTGTTGCAATTCAACAATTATTTCACGTTAAATTCAAGAGAAAGGGGCCTTCTAGCTGGCAGACTATGAGTAAGATATCCATGAGGACTGGTCCTGGAGGAACACAGCAAACCAAAGTTGAAATCTGTACTTGCAAAGCTATTACAGTGATAGTTTGTCTCATCAGGAAGTGATTTGTTTCTTTAACATCCTTCTAACGTTACTTTTCACAAAAGTCCCACAGAAAGGAGAGACTGTATAGCTAAGCAGATGGATTATGTTGCATGGAGATTTTTCATTCTTTATTAAGAATCCAAATTAAG
The DNA here is from genome assembly GCA_035772895.1 of Perdix hodgsoniae. Taxonomy (NCBI): domain Eukaryota; kingdom Metazoa; phylum Chordata; class Aves; order Galliformes; family Phasianidae; genus Perdix; species Perdix hodgsoniae. Next base: position 6,552,636 of record JAPSGF010000031.1, read on the forward strand.
AAAATTAAGTCTTAGGCACTGTCCTGAAGAGCATGAAAATAGGATGAGGACATAATAGATACCATGAGAATGAAAAAGACTTGAGGAAGACCTGCTCCAGGGTGCAGTGTTCTGCTGCAGTGACGCAGACCAGAGGGGAGTGAGAAAGCTAAGCTGTGAGTTTTACGTGTAGGCTGGAACCCTACAGCTCAGTAGCAGAGATGTGCAAAACTTTGCAGTGGATCACACTGAAGGTGGAAGGAAATACTGCATGGATGTAGGTACACCACACTCACACAGCAACCAAAGGCAACCCCTGCTGCCCTGCCAGGCTGCTGCGTCTCACCAGCAGCCTCATGAAAGCACCCTCTGTAATCTTCCACTGTGAGCTTTGGGCCTCAGTGGATGACGAGACCTTTCACTGGAGGAGGGAGAGTTGTTTGGAGAATGAAATTTGGTAAACTGCAACCTCCCAGTGAACCTGCTGGGGCTGATTTGCTGCCAGCCCCTGGGAGCAGAGCTGCAGTACTCAGTTCCTGAATCCCGTCAGCTCCCACAGCCTGGAGGGTTCACACTGCTCAGTCTGGCACCTCTTCCCGTGTCAGAACAAGGCATTGTGTGTGCGATTTCAACATGTTTCTGGTTTTGTTCTAACTGCCAAGAAACACTGGTTGTGTTATTATGAAATGATTGAGGAGCATTTGCTCATACAAATTTGTTTTAAGAGTTTAGTAATTAAATGTCAACACACAGTATTGGTGTCTGAAAAGCTCTCGAGCGAAAGCCCTGCTCTAACTTGAAACTGTAATATGCTGTTTCTATTCTCGCAGAACAGATTTGTTTGGAACAGCCTATTCAGGAGAACACATCTCGCTGCAACATGCACGGTCCTTGGCCTTCAAAGGCACCCTTGTGCAAAGGGCGTGTTGCATTAATTTGTTCAGCCAATTTAGGGTGTGTGGCATTAATTTGTTTGGCCAATTTGTTTAGAATCTGGCAGAGCGTAAGCGCTCGGCTCAGTGTCTGTGCATAATGCCTGTCTCATCTCTGCACCAGATCTCAAGGTTTACCACACGGTGCCTGGCCACACCTCGAGTCCGTGCTCAAAAGAAACAAAGGTAGGAGCTGAGTTGCCCTCCAAAAGCTCCTTGTTGGGCATTTGTATTTGGAACTGATTTCCAGCACTGGGAGTGAGCTCATGTTTGAACCACTGATCAGAATTTGAGCACCCGTGGTCTTCAGTGGGAGCTCTGCTCCCAGACATCCAGCACTGGGCTTTACAGTGAGTTACTGATGAAAATCCTCATCTTAATATTTGGCTGAACAGTCCTCAAGGCCTGGAACAAGAGCTGGCTGGAAAGATTGTAACATTTTCTCTCTTCCATTAAAATTTCATTCTCACAATAGAGTGCAATACCAGCCAGCTTTCTTCAGAATTTAGGCTATATGTCCTGAGACTTGTGCTGTCATTCTGGGAGCACATTTGTATTCTTCACAAGACGGAGCGAATTCATGGCACAGCTTTTGTTTGACCTAAGGAAAGCCAGACTTTACCCTGGGCATCCACGCTGCTGGATGTAACAGAGAGGAGCAAGAAAAGGTACCCAGCCCAGATGTGTGTGCAGCTGGACCTTCGTGTGCATGCACTGAGCTGCGGTCAGATCATGGAGCAGCATGAGACTTGGGTGAAGTTTGCCATGAAGCCCTCATACAGCGCGTTTGGAAAGGGGTGTGAATAGGCCAGAGTGAGAGCCGGGTCTCGCTGATGCAGGCTGTAGGATGTCTGTTTTCCACAGCACGTGTGAAGTGCTGAAAAAAGCAGGCATGCAGGGGTGTTCACGTTTCCCGGAACAGGACTGCGTATTTCAGTGCGTTAAGGATACTCACGGGTGACCTACAGTGAGCTGCACGCTGTGCAATCTAAAGCCAAGGGCTTTATGTCAGGCTTAGAGATTCTGAATGGTAACGCACTTTTCAAAGAGCCTCGAAGTAATTAGCCTTTCGCTCCAAGTTGACATGCTTACACTTTTAATATCAAGAATAAGGAAAAAGACTAAGGCTTCTAACCTCAAATCCATAGCAGCTTAGGCACCTTCACCTCACAGGTTTTGTTATGACAGCTCTTTGTTTGGCTGATAGTGAGTGGTGTTTTGAATAGAAGTGCTTTTGCTGCCTGCTTTGCTACTTTCCCGTAATAAGGGGGGACTTGGAGGTTATGCAGCAAGGTGCTAATTGACATTAACACTCAAGACAGGAAATGCTGACACAATTTAAAATTAACATCCTGTCAATATACTGCTGACCTGTGTTAAATGCGCGCTTTGTCAAACTTTCAGAATTAGATTTTAATACAGAAACAGCGTAATGCTGGGAACCTTGCTGGTCCTGAAAAGGCTGAATTTAATACAGTGAGAAGTCACCCAATCGCTTTCCATTTTAGCTTATCTTTTCTCAAGGAGCGAAGTCATTCTTGGCCAGAGAAAGGTTGAATATATGAAGTAGCCTAAAAGAGCTAAAAATATATTTGTTAGTAAGCAGACTAAAATTTTCTAACAGTTCCCTGTTACAAATGTTGCCTTACCAATGACTGAGTCCTAGAGGTGGATTTTTCCAAAGGCTGCAGTGCAGATATGGCAACTTGCATCCAACCAGGCTGTCCTGGTGACTGCCTCCACTTGGCCATGCGCAGCATCGCATTTTGATCTCTTCTGTTTTTGCATCCAAGCCTTAACCTAAAGCAGGTGGAAAACGAGAGAGGTGCTGTGGGGCCATCCCTACCCCCTTGCTAGCCCATGTTTTTGTGCTTTGAACAGAGCTAGGGAATAGATACATGCTCTAGGAAGATTCTCACTTTGTTTGTGGATGGTATTGCTGATTGGATTGCATCCATGAGTTGCCCCTCTGGCTGCTCACAGAAAGCTGTAGTGGGATGGCACAGCGAGCAGCCCAGTGCTCTCATAGGAACTGATGGTGCTGCTCAGTCAGGGCCCTTGCTTGGGGAGGGTGGAAGGGCATGAGTTGGGATAGCGCTGAACAGGAGAAAACAGAGCATGCTTGGGTGCAGTCTGATCTGTGGAGGAGGCTGTTTGCTGAACATTAATCAGCAGTTGTCCCAGGTATTAGGAACAGCAAGAAACAAGGCACAAAGCCAAGAAAAGGTGATGAAGAAAGAGGAAGCAACGCGAGGAGGAGATTGGGCTGCGTGGCAGGAGCAGGAGGTGGAGCAGGGCAGGCTGAAAGCAGGGGTGTTGCTGAGGGCAGCCCTGTGCAGGCACAGAGAGTGTGGAAATGTTTCAGGAAGGTGGTGCAAGCTGCGTATCACTGCTGGCAAACTTTCTCTAAGAAAACAGCAAGTGGGTGGCCCGTTGCTGTGTGTGCTTCCCACTGATGGCTCCTGGGAGCAGGCCAACGTTGTGCGTTTCAGTTAAGGTTACGGCGAGACTGCCAAAATGTTGTCTGTAGTGCTAGTTCTGCAGATTGTTTGCACAGGGCATCTATTGCCGTTAATAACTGAGCGCTCCGAAAGGCGGCTGCTTCAGATCCTGTGTGGGAAATGGGAAAAGTGCTCTGGCAGCGGGACGGGGCCTGATGCAGAGCTTTGGAGCTGCTGCCACACCAGGGAGGAGATCTGCGAAGCTGCCGCTGGGTGCTCTCATCTGGTGCTGCTGAGTGCTTTCAGGGTGGCTGCTCTGCGCTGGTGAGGGGCAAAGGGAACGTTTTAGGTGAAATGTGCTTCCAAGGCCTGGATCTTTGCTCTCAGTTGGCAACTGACTCTTGGAGCAAAATAGTCACTGTCAAATGGGGCTTTTTGCCCTGCAGCAGTCTGTGCCTTTCTCCCTCCCTGAAAAAAAAAATATATATTTTTTTGTGCAAAATCCATTAATTTTTAGAAGCCGAACTATCATGGTCATACTGTGCTCTCAGGAAGGAAAAGAATTGCCTTCTACCACAAAGTGTTTACATTGGCTGCCAAGGTTTCTCCTGATTTCCTCTGTTGGGAATGAATAATTAAGGAGTTAACTGCGAGGTGAAAAAGGCCTCTATGTGTTTAAGTCTAATGTCACAGCTTCCCAAGGACAAAGCTTCTAGCATGCAGAAAGGTTTCTCTGTCAAGCAGATGAGCTCAATAGCTAAGCGAGACGCCAAGAAGAGGAGTCAGAGCAGAGAATTCCCAGTAGGAAGCTTTTAGTATGCACTTACGACAGGTACTGCATGAAATGGATGTAGAGCACACATATGTGGGATGCACAGGCAACACACATAAGGTGTTAATAGTCCAAGCTGATGCCAAGGAAAAAAGAGAGCAGACAGGGTCAGCTACTGTTTCCTGAGCTAAATGTTCCTTTTCTTATGGTGGTCAGAGCCAGGGGTAGTTTTACAATGTGCAAAACATGCTCTTGTAATTAAAATGAAACTCACACTGACAGAGAAAGGGGATGGTGAATGTTGACCTCACATGCTACATCTGTAGAGCATTTGGGGACACGTTCCTTTAGCTGGAGCAGTGTGGGCTTTGATAGCCTTTTGTAGTGAATGGTGGGCAGGAATAAAGTTCCCTGTTGATCTGTATGCACTGTGTGAAGCTGTTTCTCAGGAGAAGGCAGTGCTTCACAACACAAAACTGCCCAACTGCAGTTTTTTAATTTCCATTCTTCTCTTTGGAAACAGGGGTGTTGCCAGTGCTTGTAGGCAGTAGAAATTAAAACAGAAAGTAAATAAAAGAAACAGATAGTTGGCAGGTTTTAGCTATCTATTCTGCTGGGTCTCTGCTGCCAGGCCTTTCAGTGCAGTGTTTGCATAGCTATTTAGGCAGGCAGGTCCCAGTGCCCCTTACTGGGGCCTGTAAACCTGCCCTTCTGGAATGGGACTTGGCATGCGAACATGGCCTCTGAGAACTTCAGCTGTGCTCCAACACACCATAGCTATTGGTGGTGGGCTCACAGTGAGCACTGTGGTCACCCTTCCTCGATGGCCGGCGGGAATCTCAGCTGCGGTGCACTGCATTGCCAGGAGCTCTTCTGCTGGCCTGGAGACATCTCTGCTCAGGTCTTCTGAATTAAAGATTCCAGGAGAGAATGGGAAAATCTGCTCCCAGTCCTCCTAGACTTTCTAACCTCCTGCCCCAGCCAGAGAATCAACAAGTATATCATCTTCCTCGTGCTGAGATAAGATCCTTTAAGAGGCAGTGCGCTCTGCCTTCCATGCATGAAAGGTTAATTTAGAGCATGTGGTACCTGTGCATGTTGAGCAAATGGAGAGCTGGAGGGATTCTTTGTATCCCTCCCATTCTCTTCATGTTGGCTGGAGAGTGCAGGTTGAACGTCTGACTTCTCGTCACGGAGCACCTCTCCATCACCCGGGCCCTTTGTCAATTCACCAAATGTGACAATTACAGCATTGCAGAGATGAGACTTTCTAATCCTATTACTCATTCATCAACCTGCGGATGATAGCAGAAGCCAGATCGAACAGTGCCAAAAGAGCAGTGAGGAGCCTTCTCCAGTGCTGTGAAACTAGGCTTAGCTCAGGCACAATAGGTGTGTAATTTAAGGTTTTGTTGAGCTGAAATCCAATCACATACTTGACTGGTAGATCACAGAAAGACACAGACAAAAAGAATGAGATAATTCTACCTCACACAAACACTTGAATCCGGCTTTGACTTATTAACAAGTGTGTGATCAACCTTACACTGTTTCTTTCTTTTTTTTTTTTCTTTGAACCTAGAGATGAGATGGGACTGGAATACTTTCATCTACTTGGGTATCAGCCAGGAATTGAAAAAAAAATACTAGAAGGTAACGGAGAAACTCAGACATAAGTGGAGAAAGTACAGATGCTTATTTTATGAAAGATTTGAAAATATAACTTCTGGGCTTAGCTCTGTTATCTTGTCAGCATCTGGTACCTATTGCTTTCTCAAGGACGGAGAGAATGTAGCATATAGGAGAAGAACAAAGCTAAAAAAGTAAAACCTTCAGTAGAGGAGAAATTACAGTGTGAGCCTTACTGCTCTCTTTCTTGCAACTAAACTACTCCTTTTGTTTTGTCTTCTTTCAGGCATGTGCTGCAGTCTCCAGAGGAGTGGGGGGGGCTCTCAAGGATGTGTGATGCAGGTGCCACCGCAGCCATGCAGCACTGCCAGAGGGCAGTGGAAACGTGGAGGTGAGGAGGGGGGCCTTACATTCTGCCTTTTGTGAAAGCAGAAAGGTGGATGCTCTCTTTTCTGCGTTTAAAGAGGCATCTTTTAATTAGGCAAGTGTGTGATTTAAATTCACTCCTCTAAAAGGTAGTGTTCAATACAGCTTGCTCTGGCATGGCCTTTATACATTAACAAAATAAAGCACAGAGCACGTTAAATGCTTTGTCAGGAAAGCCCTTTGCAACAAGCACATTGATAATAGTGACGGGCATAAATGTAAGTGCTGCTTTTCCATGTAATACAGCAGTCCAGCCCCTTTGGTTAAGTAGAAGTCCTCTATCAAAACCAAACTTCAAAAAACCCACATTTCTACTGTTTTCTGTGTCTGTCTTGAGCTCTTCAAAATAACAAGCTTTTGCATGTGGAATTAATGGTACATGACATCTGGTACTACCCTGTGGGTGTTGTGACCTGGATGCTCAGGAATACAGGCACCCCAAACTAGAATAAACATGAGTACGAGCTCACTGCTAGGAAGAATGACATAAAGGTTTAATGACTCAGTTGTGGCAGAGGACTGACTGCCCTGGTGTGATGGTTGAAAAAGCTCTTTTTAAACTTTGCCCATCAAAGAAATGCCTTCAGGGCATGCAAGTTGACATGCAAAGCTCCAAATGCAGTGGTCACTGGTGTGCAGTCAGCACAGCATAATGCATTGCTCAAATGTAAACTAGTTGTCAGAGAAGTGTGCAGCAACAGGTAATGATCACAGTGCCTGTACCAAAAGAAAGGAGCCAAGCTGGGGTACAAGTAATGCAGTGATGGGGGAAAATGAAACAACAACAAAACCCAAGGACCTAAGAAGCTCAGAGGGATGAACGGGAAGTGGGGGGGGGGGGGGATCCTTGGCATCAAAAAGCTGAAATGAAACTTGGCATTAGTCTTAAGAGATCAGGCAGTGTTTTGCTTAAAAACAAACAAAACAAAAGCCAAAATTATGAATTTGTGAGATCCTAGACTTGAAAGCATACAGAAACAGCATTAGTGGAAAGATTCTAATCTTTTTTTTTTTTTTCTTTTAATAAATGAATTAGTGGAGGAAAATCCCTCAACAATCCAACTGGTATTCAAACATGAAGAGACTTTCAATAATTTGTAGGAATATGGGAAGATTCAGATACGTTCCAAGCAGAGTAGGGAAAAAAGAAGATATCCACAGCCCAGTATAATCTTGGAAGCTCAAGTTGGAGTCTAACTTACTTCCCAAACTACAGAGATCTCATAAACAGAGAGATTTCATTCAGCAGCATAAACTCTGACATTTGACCAGACAGTTGCCTTGGGGACATTAGCTAAAATAGCCTCAGATTTAAAATTGAAATATGAACTTCTGAAGGCTTCAGTAGTTGCTTTCCGGTGCTACTGAGACAACCAATAGAAATATTGGCTGCTGGATACTTCAGCATCACTCATTTAGGAAGAAACTGGTGATCTGCAGATACTCTTATCCTGCAGTGCTCTTTCTCGTTGGTCAGCAGATGCAGGTAGCTCAGCTGTCTTTCCCCAGTGGTAGGACAGGAGTAGTTTCACCATCTCTTCTACTTGTTATCAGGAGGCCAAACAAGGAGCTGGTTGGTGCTGCGTAGCACTCACTGTGTTGGGATGGTGGTGCTGCCCTGCGGGGGTGGCAGCCGCAGCAGTTTATCCCAGGAAGTTTGCAGCAGCACAGATGCAGCAGTAAGTGTGCCTGCCAGTGATCTGGAGGTGCTTGGTGGGAGATACTTGATGTCACCGAGCCTGTGCTGAATAAGAGGGGAAGGAGGAAACTGTGTTCAGTACATTCTGTGGAACTACGTCTGTTAATGACCTGTGCCTGCTGAGGTGTAAATGTGTGCACAGTTCAGCGCTTCAGGTGCTCCACAGACACGTGCGCTTATTGCTGCTGTGTTTTTAATACAGCTCTTTTTGTGATACTCTGCGGCTCCAAAATTCTACCCAGTCTAACAGGGAATAAACACTGTGTTGTCAATTGCTTCTGGGTGTTCTAGAGGGACAAGAGTGGTACTGGTTTGAGTTTGCCTCAGAACAGTGCACCTGGGTACACCCCTGACCAGCTCTCCGTTAGCTACCAAACCAGCAACTGGGACAGCCAGGTAAAATTTTCCTGTTTTTGTGCAATCAAATAAAGACAGTGAGCTGAACTAACTTACTGATTGCTCTCTCTGAGCTTCAAGTAGTTTTCTTTGTATGCTCATGATACAACAAGAACTTAAGGAGCTTTTTGGACAGGACCACGCAAGAGCAACTGTCCCTGCTGCAGCCCAGGGAGGACCAGTGCTGGGGGAGGAGGAGGAGGAGGAGGATGTTCTGTGCAGGAGCTGCAGCCCATGGGAGCAGGGTTATTCTGAAGTGCTGCAGCCGACGGAGGACCTTTTCTTTGTCTGTCCCTTGGTTCCTTGTCAAGCTCTAAGAAAAGTTCTTCAGGGCCATAGAACTGGGGGCAGGCTTAGCCTCCAAGAAATTCTAGCAGTGTCCCTGTAAATCCCAGGTTGTTGCTCAACGAAGTTGAGTGAGGATGATGGTTGAGCATTTCTCATCTTGAGGAGCTATGGTGGCAGCTGTGGAAGGCTCCTACAGTCTGGGTGTGCTCTGAATAACCTCTCTCACTATGGTTCACATTAGAAATTTTGATTATCTGTCAGGCGGCTGCTCCCCTTCTCTTGAGCTATCAGGGTTGCAACACTCTGTAGAAGTCATTTACTTGCCAGTGGTACCGTTAGCCCTTTGTGAACAATTAAGCTGAGGTCAGAGGTTGTAATATATCAAATTTGCGGACCGTATTAAATTTTATTTTTACTGAAAGGAACTTTTTGTCTCTTTTATCAGGAGGAAAATTAAGCTGTGAACTGGAATTCCATCAGGCTGTCTGCTGCGAAGCCCTGTGGCTTTAGCAAACAGGCAGCAGTGGTCAGAAATGACACTCAAAAGGTAAATTTATTTCTTTTTTATTAAAAAGGATAAATTATGACCTGTACAGTACATTTTTGAAAAGGAGGGAACTTAACACAATGTGCTGTATTTTCCCCACTTCTTTTAAACGATGGATTTTGCCCTGTACGGAGCTGTTCTGGATGAGAAGGAAGGGGTGCTGAGCAGGGCTGCAGCCGTGGGGTGCAGGTGTACCCACCTTCTTTGCCTGCTCTTTCTCTCACCAAACCCTTTAGCAGTTTTGCCACTAATTTCTAGGAACTGGATCACTGTCAAAAGTTCTGCTCAAACTTGCTGTCTGTGTGAATTTTTGCCATTCTAAAGAAATTTTATTTTAAAACTTAAGTCCAGTGAAACCCCTGGTCACACCCTGCCTTTCAGAGAGCAGACAGTTCTGGTATCCAAACACCAAATTCCCAGACAGGCTGGCTACCCAACTAGGCTGACTGTACCTTTGGCCTCTCCAGGGCTGCATACTGTAGAGGAAGGATTGCCTTTTGGGTCTGAGCATGCAAGCATGTGCTTGTCCTCTTCATCTGGGTATAAAATACCGCTTTCTGCCTTGCACAAGTATTAAAATATATGTGAAAACTTCAGGAACCTGCACACTGTTTTTGCCACTTGCTGTGTTGCCTGCAGTTGCCTTGCTGTGGTTTGCGGGCAGACATGTTTGATTTGGAGCACAGTGGCTGATGATAACAAGTTAGGCTGAATAGATCCTACAGCTTTTTCATTTTTCTGTAGGATGAAGGGTTTGCCCTGCTGTATTTGCTGCTTGTTTCTCCTCTTCTGCTGTACATCATTATGTTCTGCTCATCCATATTTCCTGTGTTTCCATCCTAAAGAAGGCAGAATTTCAACAGCAAAGAAAAGGGATTGTGTTGTGCTCTGTATAATTTGAATAACACCCTGTGGGATGAATTGTGCAATTTTAATATTCATTATCTCAAATGTAGACAATAGAATAGACTGTAGTAGGGAAGACTGATTAGCAGATCACTGAAGATAGGTTTTTTCCTTTTTTTTTTTTCTTTTTATACTTGGCCATTGCTCGGTGATAAGCAAGTAAAACATTTTATCAAGACCTGAATCTTTGGTATTCAAAAATGTAATGCAATAATCATCCTTCAGTAAAGGTATACATGGGAGCCCAAGAGCCACGGACAGAACATACATAAGTCTTAGGCCTTACTGATGAGCAGCCCAGGCCAAGAGATTTCTGTTGCTCCCTCAACTCTAAATGAAAGGCAGGTTCTGAAGGGAGAGGAGAGCATGCAATCAGTCCACAAAGTGAATGGTAATGCTTTAATTATCATTCTATTGTTATTCTTCCTTTTTAGCAGCTTGGAGGCTGTGTAGTTTGCATATTCATTCCTTTAAATCTCACAAAGGTTTTGTTGTTGGCAAAAGTTTGACTGTAAAAAAGAGGGCAAGCTTGTCATTAATAGGCTAGAAAGGAAAGAAGGAAGAAGGGCTGTTTACCCCATGCTTGAAGATTTCTGTGAGGGGAGGATCCACGGTGGGTAGTTTTTCAGAAATAGAGATACTAAGGTGGTGTTTTTTTTTAATAGACAAGCACAAGTGTAATCACTTCTGCTACACTTTGGGAGTGTAACAGAACTTAGCCCAATAAAAAACTCATCTATCACCCAGTGAACTGACCATTTGTATAAAGGCTACAGAATTGATCAGTGTTCTTCAAGAGAAGCTTTCCAAGAACTCATTTTGTTAAAATCTTCAGTGAAATACAGTTCTACATACTGAGTTAATTTCTTTGCCGTAGAAGAAACGCATTCACAATATTTCTGTTGGTTTCTTTTCAGAAAGTTACATCTAATTCGTAGAGGACTTCCAGCTCCTGTGAAAGAAGATGCTTTTGTTCTGCACAATCTTCACATCTAAGGAGGTAATATGACCTTCTTGTAGAAACACTATCACGACTGCAGCTGCCTTGATTAGTTTTTTATGTCCTCTTGTCATGCATTATTCTCATTACATGGGCGCTTCTCCAGGTTTTGTAACAGTACTGATTAGACATGTAGGTGGGTGCTGATGCGGTAGGCAAAGTTGCAGCATCTTCCATCTCCACAACTGTTCTGAGAGGAGATGGGATTCTGCTTCTTGTGCTGAGGTCAGGCAGCGTTAGAGGTCTTTTTTCAAGCTTAAGCCAAGTGCAGTTATTGGGAGATGCACGTGTACTGGAGCAGACTGGGGTGATGCGTAGGCAGAGGCTGAAAAAAAGAAAAGGTTAAGAATGATTTGAAGAGCATTTTCTGTGAGTGCAGAGTTAAAGCCATTGCAATTGATTCAGGCAGCAGCAGTTTGCCTTTTCAGAATTAAGGTGTTCTACTGCACACGGTCAGGGAGCAGGAGGAACCCATGGCAGGGTCTGCTCATGTAAGCTCTCTGCAGCTGTCACTGCAGGTACTGAAAAGCAGGTCCCCATGACAAGTGTTTCCCACTATTTGAAGGTGACGTGTAGTGATTAAAAGGGTTGCCAAGAGTGAGCAAAGATTCTTCTGCTTCCTGGTTGATGAATAGGGTTTTTTTGGTTTTGTTTTTTGAATTGTTAAAGAATGCCTAGCTTTTAGCTATTAAATGTAAAAATCACCAAATACAACAGATTCTCCACTACTTTCTCGGTGCATATAATCTTCAGGGTCATTAAAGGGAAATTCTGAGATTTTTCATGCTTGATGCTAAAGTAGTACTTGTTTCATAATGAAGCTTGAAATAGTGGATTTTTGCTCTGCACACAATTACAAAACACCAAGAGCTCCACTAAAGTAAATTAATTTAGGATAATTTGCATCAGTTGAATTTGTGGCCCTGTTGACATCATCATGCCTGCTGGAGAACAGACACCAGCTGGGGTGATGCTATTTCATCCCCATGTGGAGTAGGGATGGCCTCTGGGGGTGACGATGACTACTGCTAGCACAAGGTGAGAATGAGCTGTCTGAAGTATAATAAGAATGAAATAACATACAGTCATACAGTGAGATGCAGCTAAAAGGATGTGAACCTGGTGAAGTTGCTCCACTTCATGTTGCCATAGAGGGATTGAAGCTCAGAGTAGCTCCTCCAGCCTCTCTGTGATCAGGGGTGGGAAAATTCTCACATGCCCTCAGGTTTTCTGGTCAAACTGAACTGCTTAGGGGCTGTACCTCAAAGCCACATGGAAGCGCTGAATACTGCTGAGCAAAATTCCCTGTTTCTCAGGTGGAGCTGGCAGGAACCAGTTCCTCAGCAGCTGCATTGGTTTTCTATTTGCATTTGGATGAAAATCAAGAGGTTTCTTTTTCTGTGTCAGACTTTGAATATAACCCTCCTCCCTTTGGCTGTCCTAACTCTTACATGTTGATGCAGTTTGCAGTGGTGTAGCTACCTGGATCTAGGCTTTTGTTTCAGGTGACTACAATATTCTCCTTGGGACGAGTCTTGCTAGAGGCACTATCTCCCCTCCAGCCCTGAGGAGGAAACATCTGGTCTCTCTGGCACAGTGGAAGCTTCTGGGATTGTCATTCTGTTTGGCATGAGTGAAATAGCCATAAGATTTGGTATGCATTTTTACTATGTTGCAGCTATGCTCCTTGAGCCAAAGGAAGACAGTTTATACAGGAAGCAAAAGAACATTTTTACTCAGCTTTTTGTGATAGCTCTTCATTAGTAATATTAAAAAAAATAAAACCTTATAAATGCTCAATTCAGCTGCTGCTAAAGTAAGAACAGAATTGCTATTGAATTTAATGAGGTCAATCTGGGGCTCCAGATGAAGGTAATGCAATGTTTAGTTCCATCTCGCTCCTCATTGCCCAGAAGAAAGCTGGCCAGCTGTGAGATGGCGATTCAAGAAGGATGGCTGTGCCTCAGGATCCATTGCTCCAGCTGTATCAGGCTGTTCTGGTGAGCCAGAGGTTTGTGCTCTCCAGCCCAGGGCCAGGGAATTACGAATGTGTACAGAAATAGAAGCCAGAGTTCAGGGTGAGGACACACTGCAACAAAGCCTATTGGAATGGGAGAATTGTAATAAATGGCGTGAAGAAAGCATGATCATTTCAAATTCTTGCCAAATGTGACTTGATTGTCACTTTTTTCTTGGGAACATGGCCTTACTATGAAAAAAAAAAAAAAGCTGGTGATCTCTTTGGAATTAAGGGTTTAGGATATGTCATGGGGAATTAGACATGGGCCTCCCATTAGCAAGAATTTTGACCTCCATGCATAGCTCTGAAAATCAATCCTATCTCCAACCTCAGTTGTGTTTTTATTTCAGCTGAGGAACAGGCATAGATATCACTGAGAAGGAGAGTAAATCTCATGATTGGTAACTTCTGATGTCATTTTCAAGTGCAGTTATAAAACTGAGTGATGACATGTAGATGTCCGCACCCAAAATATTTACAAATCAAACTGTGTGGGTGCCTAGTTTTTATGGCGGCAATAAAACGTTGCTTAGTATTTCCTGGTAAACTTTTAGTACTGAGTAATTACTATTAAACAGATGGAGAAACAGGGCACTGTAGCAGAGTTGAGTGTATTTTTCATAAGCCTTGCTTATTCCCATGGGTTTACAGTGTCTTGACTGTTCATCTTAGGCCCCTTCAACAGTGTTTATCACAAGCATGTGCTTTTGGCAAGTAGCTCCACTGAGGTCTGGTCAAGTGATGATGACACTTTGAAATCAACAGGAGCATAAGGTGGCAGTAAAACATAAGTAAAAAATAATCCCACTGAGCTGGGATTTGCAGTGTTGTGCTTTGAGTCCCACTGCAGCATCGGGTGCGATTTGGATTCTCTGGTGCCTCAGTTTCCCTGTGTGTAAACAAGCAGTGATCCTTTTGAGGAGGGAGGGTCTTTTGCCTTTTGAAGAAGAGAAGTACTGTGAAAAGCCTTGCTTGCTATTATGCATATATTGAAAACAAAACTCAGTGCTTTGCTAGGTTGGGGATGAATGTGTTCAGCAGTTTGTTTGATCAAGCTGTAGATTACTTAGGCAGTGGTTTGTTATAAGAGCCTTATCAGTAACAAAAAACCTTCTGTCATCCTCAGACAAGCAACAATCATGTTCTAAAATGGTTGCCAAACGTGTTTATTTGAAGATGGTTGTTTCTAGCATAGCTGAAACCATTGTGTGGCGAGAGTTCAATTACTTCCTACTAAAGCCAACATTCACAGCTTGGAAAACTGTTAGATAAATGTCAGTTTCTGCCATAATTTGTGGAATCAATGCAAACTGAGTCAAAGAATCACAAACAGTAATGTGAAAATAAAATGATCTGCGTTATGGTTTTTAAGTAAATGATGATAAACTAATAAATGCCATTAGCTGCTGCCATTACTTTGTTGAATTTAGCTGATGTTACTGTGTTGACTTTAAAAGCTATCAGCTTAACTATATAAATCCATTTGACATGTCTTTATTCAGATAAAACTTTAATACTGCAAGTGTAGCAAATTAGATGCAAATGCTCTTTTTATTTTAAGTATATTTAAAGCTGCCTTTTCAATGCAAATTTTACAGGAAATCTCAACAAGCTAGGACAGACATCTTAGCTGTCAGCGTGCAGCACTTTCATTTCGGTCTCAGGCATGGGAGCTGCATTTTGTCCCTGCAGACTGAGATAATTAAAACTACAGAGAGATGGTTTTAAATATACATGATACACAGTTACTTAAACTGTGGGATAATGCATAAATGCAGTCCTTAACATTTTTGATAGAGCAGCGCCGACCGGACAGCATATCAGTAGATGGTAGGGAACACATTTCTTTTTGTGCCAACAGCTTTGTTTTATTTTTATTTTCCACCTTTTCACCTGAATTGCTGTGGAAGCACAGAAATACCGTTTCAAACCGTGGGTTGGGAAAGCCCTCATTAAAAAGATACTGATACCATTAACTTCTTTTTTTCATCCTTTTTTTCTTTTCTTTGTTTTTGAGCAGCCCTTAGCCTCCTTGGAATACATATCTATTTCAGCTTTCATTTGCTGAACCCCCTGAATGAGTTTATCCAAACAATGTGAATTTACTCAGATCTTTTTAAAATCCCACATCTCTTGTGGTTGATAAAGCTGACTTTAGCTAAGAAGAGTTGGATCAGGGTGATTTAAATTTCACAGTGAAAATGATAAGGGCTTTACTAGAAATAATAAGCGCATTCAAATACTGTCATGGGCAAACAGTTGAATGTGCAGTGAGAAATTTGGCAAGGCTAGTCTTTCTCAGTGTTGATTTAATGAAGTAATGGATAGTAAAACAGAAAAAAAAACCCAACAAAACAACCCAGCAACTTGCATTCAGAGGTAAACTTATGTTAATTCCATATCAGTAGTTCTATAAAGCATTGTTCATTAGAAAGCAGCATTAATGCTCTAATAACTTCTAAAATGTCACGCTGTTTAAAAGCCACAAAACCCAACCAAGCCACCAGCAAGGGGAGAAGCCTCTCCTGGCAGCCCTGCACCAGTGATGCCCGGTTGTCAGCATTTCCCAGGCGTTCAGCCCGAGGAGAACATGTGTTTCAGGGAAAGAAAAAGAGGAAGCACATCCACGTGAGCTGCAAGGCAAACAGTGGCCCAGGTTGAAAATGGTTTTGAACGCTAGCTTGTCCATTTAAAAACACAGAGCCGCTCCTTTCTCATTCAAATCTGTGGGAGCAGAGGCAGCTTTGGCAGGATCAAAAGGTTCGGGGCTGTGAATCCAGATGTGCTTTTGTGTGATGCAGCCGGGATGGCCATTGAGTGGAGCTGGGCAAGGAGCAGGAGGAGAGGTTATTTTCGAGGCAGTCCTTCAGACGGTTTATAGCTGTCATTAATGGGGTTTGTGTACAGCAAGGAACTGGCATCCAGAATTAGTGATGTCTGATCGGTGAGGCATCTGGAAAGCAATAAATCAAACATGTATGGTGCTTACAAGAAGGGGCAAGAGAGAAGAAAAGGGAAGAAACATCACTCTGTTGCCAAAGGGCTGAGGTTAAGAATCCCTCTGTGCAATTTAACAGTTTTTAATTCCTACATTTTAATACCTCGCAGGCCATTGTGTCAGTCTGCCTTAGCTCGCTCATGGAGCCATCTCACTGCTGCCAAGTGGATTAGCTCTCCGAGGGGCTGCTGGCCCCCTCCTGCTCGGGGATTGCATCCATCACCGCCCTATGCGCATCCCCCTGCCCTCCCAGCCACCCTGCTGCTCCACCCCAATGTGGGCCGCCTGAGTGGCACTGCCAAACGCCGAAGCCTGGCAGTCTCTAAGTGGGACAAGCTTTGTTTTTCACACGTGCCCCTATGATCTTTTTTTTCTTTTTTTTTTTTTTCCTTCAAGGAACGCAGTGAAAACCTAATAGGAGGCTTCCTGCAATCAGTGCCGGGGAGCAGCGGCCATTAGCAGATGGGAAGAGATCAATATTCTGCCCAACCTTTCCGGTTGCAGTTCTAGTTGGTAATTATATGGCTGTTATAAATTCATGAATATCACGTATAAGGAAAAACTAATCTCTTCAAAACAGCTTATTTCCATAGTAGATGACCAGAGAGCTACCACTGACAACTGTTTTGTGTTTGGTAAACAGACTTGGTAGGAACAAAGTCATTCTAAGGTTTAAAGAAATACTTAGGAGCTCAAATCCTCCCATCGACCATCACACGTTTCCTGCATTTGGCTCATTACAGGACAAGTGTGTCCTTTAAGACATGGAGATTAATGAGGCATTTTACGAGACTAATACATTTTAAATTTTAACACCGGAGTTAGCATCTATAATTGTACAATTATACGTTCATTTAGATTTTTTAAAGATAACTAATCACAGGTGACTAGAACTGTGTGAAGAGGCAGAATTTATGTTTCTCCAGCTGCAGGAGCACTAAATCATGCAGGAATTGAAATTGTTTTCCTTATGACAGATAGCTCAGGCAAGATTAGTCAGTCACTGTTTCAGATATAATGCCTTTTTTATTACGCATACTTTATGTGGGACTATTATATTTGTAACATATATTTCTGCATACAGCAAATTAACTATTGTGTAATGCACGGACCAAGAAGGAGAATCATTAGTTCTCGCCGTCCCGCAGTTTTGAGCAGCTGGTGAAATATATACCAATCATCCAACAGCTAGCTTCATGTTAACATGTAGAACAAAGCCTGAGCGGCTCCCGTTTGACAGAACTTTACCGTGTAGTAATAAATAAGGCTGAATTATTGATGGTGATAACTGCTAATATTATTATGACCTCAATTAAGTGCTTTTTTCAGACACATTAGCAACAAAAGGTCTTCTCTTTGCTCGTTGCTGTTTTTTCAAGTCCCACTTTACATTAAAATCGAATTGATCAAACCTATTTGCCATTTCGCTGTGAGTGGATAACCATAATGGGTAATCTATCAGCATGGTGCTCCCCTTAAAGCTATTAACACCTTTTGTTGTTTTACTCAAGTTTCTGAACGTGCTGAGAGGTTCAAAAAGGCAAACCCTGCAATCTGTTAGGATTGTGCAGAGCCGTGACTTGTGGCATTCTTTTAATTACCATACTTTTTTAGCTCCGCAGCCGAACACTGATATTTCTGACACTAAGTAAGTCTTTATTTACTTATGAAGCTGTGAGACAGCTAAATTAAAGCTGATTAGCAAGATGGCAGCTCTGCTGCTCGCAGCTGAGGTGAGTTGAGCTGCATGGCTTCTCCCCACAACTCGCTGCTTGACTCTCAGGCACTGGGGCTGGGATGGCTCGGCAAATAAAGGGAGCTTAGAGTGTTTTGCCCTATGGCAAATTGGCAAATTGTGTTAGTGACATGGATGTGTGTGTAAAGCGTGGAGCAGCCTGTTTGTTTGTGAGAGCTTTTATAATAGGCAGGGGGAGATAATTTCCAGGGACAGGCTGGTGGAGTGCGCGTGCTTGGGGAGTTGTGGGATTACACTCATTAAAAAGTGAAGAGCTAATGAAATTAATCAGAGGCAAGACTGAGCAAACTGGAGAACGCAGTATGGACCTGTCTCTGAGAGGCTGCCTCTGTTCGAGTAAATCTCTGTTGAAGATTTCTGCCCTTCTGGAACCATTTTTTGGGTTTGTGCTTCTTGATTTTGGATTTTTGCTGCCTTAATGCTTGTATGGGGCTGAGCGGCAGAAGAGGGGATTCCTGGTTTACTTGCTCATGGCAAACCTAGACTAACAGTGTCTGGGCTGTGGTTCGTCACTGTTTGTAATGCTGATGCAACAATTGAGTGAAAGTAGGTGGTGCTGGTGTTCACTGGCACAAAGCCCCAGTCATGTTCCTGGTAACCATCTCAACAGAAAAGCCTGGACAGAATAAGCAAGGAAGTCCTTTATTGCCTCCTATGTTTCTTTAGTTCTCTTTTTGTTTACACGCACATGTTAAAAATACACACGCACACACACCAGTGTGCTAGCAGTGTTGATGTGAGCGTTCCTGGGAGAAGAGAAGCCCCTTGGATCCTTGCTGCCTCTGTGCTGTGTGTGTGGTGAGCAGGGAGCTGCTGCTAGCGTAAAGCTGAGGCTCCTGGGGAGGCGTGAGCTCAGCGTAGGGCCTCTGTGCTGGGCTCTGCACAGTGCATGGCCTTTGGAGGGGCAGCACAGCTCCTTCCCTCTCATCTCGAGGGGAAGGTCATGGCGTGGCATTCTTGAGGACCTGTTGCCCGTGTCATTTCATGTGAAAGTGGGAGTCTCTCGAGTTCATTCATAATTACATTAAATTGTTCTAATTGCAGAATGCTGCAAGTAAAGGCACTCGTGTGTTCGTTTTTGGCACAAGCAGTGTCAGCGCCGCCAGTTTAAGCCAGGTCACACCTTTGTGATGTCAATGCCTGCACTGGTTTTGGCTCTTTTGCTTCTATTTGTATTGTAGTGAGTCACAAGCAGGGGGAAATGAAGAAATACTTGTTGGCTTCAAAAGCAGATGGAAGATAAGTTGCTGTTAAGCTCCAGTTCTGTCTAGCTGTTGATATGTGTAATATAGCAAATTAATTAAAAGCTTATACTCACAATATATAGGGATTTCAATTGTTTTAAAGTGGTGGTTAGTCTTTCAGCAACTAGAAGATGCACATGACTGAGCTACTTTAGTAGATCAGTGCTTCTAGAAGTGTTTCAAGTAGCTTACTGTGCTTCCAGTTTCTTTGCATCAATCACTTTTTGTGTGTTTTTTTTATCTTGTGTTGCACAAATCAGAACTCTTCTTTGCTCATTTTATGCATCCTGCAAAGCAGGGTATGAAGTGGGTTGATGACAGCTCATCCATCTCACTGTTTTTGAAAGGGATTCCCCTTCTGGATATCATGTGGAGAGGTGTTTTTCTGAAGCCCACCCACCTGGCACTATTTCCCCTTAGGAAGTGGCTGCATTTTCCAAGGGTGTTTCTTGTAGGGGTAAGGCTGAATATCAAACAGCAGATTTCTGAACGGTGTATAGTGATGTTGACTTTACTGATGCTTCAGCTGCTGTTGTCTTAATATAGACTGTTGCTCATATGTTTGGAAGCAAAAATCAATAAGCAATGAGAATGGGAGTAAAGGGAAACCAGAGAAACAAAATGATGAACAAGAATTTGGTATCCCCCCTCATACACTTCCAGCCAGCTGTGCGCTGCTTACCATCAAAGGAACTGCAGCTCATGCCCATGGCTCCTGCCACCTGGGTCAGGGCTCTTCCTGGGCCATGAAAGAGGATGCCGAGGCACAAGGAACCCAGTGCTGGATGCTCTGGGTCCTGCAGACTTATCTGCAGAAAGCTCAGGCTGTGGTTAAATGGCCAAGTCCCAAATTGTCTGTGCCCAGGTCTGTGTGCATGTCACTTGTGTAATTTTAAATAAATGAACAGGTCATCTTTTCTTTTTTTAAAGCAACACAAGTATTTAACAAGCCCTTGAAGCTGTCTGCTCGAGCCCCTGGAGCTTCTGCTTGCTCCTCTATACGTGTGTGTGCTGGGGGCCTGGCATGCCAAGGATGCAGCAGTGTTGGGTTCAGTGTGGTGGTGATGGTGGGAGCCTGCACAGGCAGACTGTGAGCATGAAGTGGAAGCAGGAGGGGAAAACTGCCCTTCTAAATGAGTAACGGTGCCAAAAGCACAGTCAGAAGGTACAGACGGAGGCTATTAATGGAAGCACCGAAGCAGCCACATCTGTGATTGAATACTCGGTCTTTCAGTGCCTACTGCTGTGTTTACTGCTCCTTAATGTGGTATTGTTTACTCACAATTAAACTCTTGGCCATTAATTTAACTCTCAGATGCTGAATTGGTCACACAGACCCAAATCCCAGAGCCCGGACAGCTGTGCTCTGTACACTCCTTTAGGCACGGCTCTCGTTAGGAGGGAGCACAGGCAGCGAGCTGACGGCACCGGCTGCTGCCCGGCCCTGCAGCCCCCCCTTGCCAGAGCCCCCCCCCCCTTGCCAGAGCGCCCCCCCTTGCCAGAGCCCCATGCCTGCTCCCATTGGAGCAATACTGCAGTGCGGTGTGGGAAGCGTTAATTGTTGTCAGCCTAAATTTCACACCAGAGATAACAAATGCTTGAAACCCGGACGCTGCGTGGAGTAGATAAATGCATTTTCCCCCATTAATTAAAACGAATCTGTAAATTTAAGCGGAGGTGTTCGCTATAATAAGTTTTTGAACTGGTGACAAATGCCACCAGCAAAAGGCCTGAGATAAGAGGATGTCAGAGCCATCTGCACCGATACGTGCCTTTGTGGAGCACCACCCCACAAGGTTCACAGTCAGTGGTAGTGGTTGGTAGCAGGGAGGTCAGGTAACCCACGGTGTGGGACCCCAGGGTGAGGGATGGCGCTGTGGAGGAGGGAGAGTGGCTTATATCTCATGAGTTGGAGCTGGCGGTGATTTGTAATGATGAGTGTTTCTCTATACTTTCCTTCTATTTCTTCTGTCTAAAAAAAACACTTCATCAGACATGCTACGTGTTGATCTGTCCCATGTATCCATTCTACAACTGACCCTACAGCGTAAGCGTTGATTTCTTTGTAAACTTTCAGAACGAAAAAAAGCTCCTGTTCTCCCTCAACTCTGCTGATCACATCAAGGATAACGCTAGCGCAGTATCTGCAGCCTGCTTTTGGGGCAGCATTAGGGAAAAAAAAGGCAAATAAGAGGGTTTTTAAGGTACTAAAAGTTTCAAATCCAGCTCAAATTTGTCGAAGCTCAGTGGCTGTTCAAACTCATTTCTATCTCAGGTTAGTTTCATACCACTTAGCTAAAACATTATTACATAATAAGATATTTTCAGGTTGAAGCCGTTACAAAGTCATGGTTTCAATTATTTAAAATAGACCTGCACAGACGATTCATAGTGAACAATTTATCTGATTAACTTACATTCTTTTGGTAGCTGCAGTATATCTACAACAATGTTCATCTTCCTTTAGAATTTATTGCTAGAAAAATACCCTGCATGTTTCTCCTCATTAAACTGATCATAATTTTGATGCTTTGATGTAGAACATGGGTGGCTTATTTCAGACTGTGTACATCACAACATAGTTGTGTTCTTACAAGGCCAAACCTTGCATGCACTGTGCAAATCTTCGATCTGCTTCCAGTCAGTGTGTTTTACCAGGTTGCCTTTGAATTCAGCTTCCATGAACCCCAGTGAAATGGAATCGTTTGAGCGTGCTTAGGGAGTGAACACAGGCGTCATACAACAGTTTTGGAATCTGAGTTAGTTACAAATTGTGTCGCTTGTTTTTGTGCTTAGCTGGACTTGGTTTCAGGTAACGTAGAAGCACAGAGCGGGTGGGACCTGCAGGGTAGTGCCTTGCTGCCCTGGATCCACGTTGTGCATTGCATTGCTCGAGTCATCTTCACCAGCACTTCTAAAGACGTGGCTTTGTACAGTGTGCCAGCTCAGTCAGCCCCAGCCTGTGGCTTAAAGAAAACGACTGATTCACAAAGCGCAGCTCCTCCGTGGCTCCGGACACGCCAGGTGGCCAGCTGGAGGTCTGTCGGAGGCAAACCCGCTTCCTCAGTCAGCTGTGAGCACTGTCAGCCTCCAGCTCATCCCTTCTCCCTTACCGTCGCGCTCTGCCGCCCGAGCACCGCCCGTCCGTCTGCCCTCGACGTGAGCGGAGCGCCGCGCTCAGCGGCCCGGTTAGGGGCACTCGGCTGGGCGCTACGGCCGGCAGCAGCGATGCGGGCTCGGTTTTGGAAGCCTTTGGGAATGCAGCGCTGTAGAACGGCCTTGCTCGTTCCTTGGGCTCGGTTCCTGCGAGCCCGAGCTCCTGCTCCCTCGTAGCCTGCCCGTTTTATGGGAGCTGTAAGTGGCTACACCTGCAGCCTGAAGCGGCCAGCACCGCCGTAAGAACGGCCGGGATCAGTCAAAGGGAAAGTTCAGAGTTCAGAGGTCAGCCTTTTGTGAGTGGTGAGGAGGAGATACGGGATAATAGCTCGTTAATGTTATTTGCCTCATTCGGCTGAAAAACTTGGTCTTTCTCTGTTGTGTCAAGACATTTACGTGGGCAATTCTGGGCATTGTCGTTTGAATAGGGGTTAAATTATTCTGTTTTGTCATTAAGTGATCCTCGATTGGCAATCCACCCCACAATGGGTGATCATTAGGGAAAGGCCATAAAACTGTTACACCGTTTAAGAGTGAATGGTGAATGAAGCCAGATATTTCCAGGACCCTCTCTTCCCTCCCCCGCCGGCTGCAGCTGCTGCAGACCAATTGAAAGCAGAAGCCCTGAATTTCGGAGCAGTCTTTAACCCGTTTCTCTAACTTCGTTTTGAGAGTATGTACATTGAGGTGAACAGCAGATGAACCTTCTGGTAGATACATCAAGGGGCCCCGGTGGTCTCGTTCCTCGTGGTTTTGGTGCGTCGGTGCAAGTGGTGCACCAGAACATTAGCCTAAAAATGAAGGTAAAATATGGCATGCTAGTTTCAGGGAAAATCACACAAATGAGACAAAAGCCCCAAATAAAACAAGATCTTGAGAGCTGTATGCCATAGAAGGAAGAGCAACTTGCATGAATGAAATGCCTCCGAATCCAGAAGCCAATGGGATTCAGCATCCTGAGCTGTGGGTTTTGTGGGTTCCATGCTGATGGTTGCTGGTGAAACCTAGGCTTGTGCTTTCCAACCCTAAGTCCCCTCTTTTGGCACTGAATGCAGCCACTGGCATTGCAGTCTGCTGGGTGGCACTTACTACTGTGATGCTACTGCAAGACCAGACCGAGATGGTACAAGACATCGTTCAGTAAGGCAGTGATGTTGCTGGTGGGGCTGCTGTGCTTTCCTGTCCTCCTCTTTGCAGCGTGGCCCTGACCTCGTGTTCTTCCTTGTTGCATCTCACTGGAGGAGCAGGGCAGAGGGTAGGAGCTCATGGCTCAGGTGGGGCAGTTCTGGTCCTGGCTTACATCAGTTCTCATGGAAATGAGACATGAGAAGGATCTGACTTTACCACTCTTTCTGAAGCAGTCCCGGTGCTCTAGGTGACTGTGAGGTTTTCTAACAGCTGTCCTTGTTGTTCCAGCCGTGCTCCTGGGAATGGTGGTTTTTCCATGACTGAAAAGCCAACATAGCTTTTAACTAAAATTGCAGAGCTAATTAACTGCTTAGTGATTTGTCCTTGCTTCTTTATATTCCAATTATGATTGCAGATCATCTCACTTGAGAAAGAACGTGCTCTGTGGCCTACAAAGAGACTTATTTCTTCAACTACATTTAACAATAGGATTTCTTCCTAGTAATTAAAGATATGCTGTTTCAAGCTATGTAAGTGGGCTACAAACAGCCCCCTGCCCTCTGGGGATGCTCTGAACTGAGGCATGGTTTTTTTGTGTTTTCCGACACCCCCAGATGTATAGTTAGACCCCAGGTCTGCAAACATCAACTCCTTTACATGACTTGGAAAGATCCACTGTCTTCAGGGCCTTTGGAGAGGATCACGGTGATAAGTATAGGAGATCAGATGCTATGCTGGAAATCTGCCTTTAAAAGGGAAAAAGCGAAAAGAAATAGACATTCACGTTTCTACATTAAAGTTCCAGAATAGCAATAGTCAAAGATGTTTTGAATAACAAGACAAAGGTGTTTTAATAGATTCCATGTATTTTCCAGCATCTGAATTTCTCTTTAAACTTGTACTAGGTAAATGTTACTCGGTTGCCCTTTTAGAAAACAACAATTTGACTTTTTTCCCCTCTTTCTATTCTGACAAATATTGGTCTTGATGAGTGTTAAGGGACTGAAAATACTCAACATCAAAGTGCTCATTATCAACCAGCCAGCTGCACTCCTCGCTGCACCTCCTCATCACACACAGACCCACTCTTTTCTGCAGGGATTGCCCCCCCCCCCCCCCCCCCCCCCCCCCCCCACCCCCCCCTTTTTTGCGGGGGGTTCCCCCCCCCCCCCCGAGACACAGAACAAGTTCTTCTCTATGCTAACAGTGCACAACATTGTCAAATGATGTGTAATGATTTTATAATGTGAACTAATGCCACCAGGGACCGAACTGAGACTTCTGATTTCATTACACTCCCTGCTGAGACTGGTTTGGAATATGAATTTGGGGCAAAGATAAAAGGCTGTGTTCCTGTCCTCTGCCCATCAGCTGTTAACCAGCATTATTTGGTGTGGATCCAGACAAGGATCCTGCCCAAGGTGTATCAGCAAAAAAACTTGTGATTTATCTATGTGGCTACAAAACACCGGGAATGCAGATGGGTACCTTTTACTGAGTAAACCTGTGTGCCATGATTGAAATCTCAGCATAAGCCCCGAGAAGCTGCCCTGATGGCTGGCCACACCTTTGCTGCCCAATACAGTGTTCCTAAAAGATATGTTTGTTAATACTGGCCTACCAAGGTTTTATATTATAAGAAGGTTGTGAGAGGTGAGGTTTTGTTCTTTCTGTGTTGTTGTTTGTTTGTTTTTTAAAATTAATATATTGGATAACAAAGTAATTAATTTAGAAACTGTTCCAGCAATGTACATTCTCTTCAACTGAGAAGGGCCTCTCAATACAGTGATAAAAATGTAAGCACACTAGTAAATGGTGTAATCTTACCTGTTATTATCTCTGTCCCCATGAAGTGTAGGATACCTGTCTGTTCAAAGTGATAGCATCTTTCTGTGTCCTAACAGACCATGAAAAATAGGAAAAATGCCATAATATTTTTCTTCCAAATGGATAACGTAAGAATTAGTTTTCTTCTTTGTTCAGGTATAATTAAAAAAGCCCAAACAAGCAGGATTCTAATCAAATTCTCATCTTTGTCAGCTGTGTCTCATTCTATTGTTTTCAAGACAGTTTATCCCATTTGTACCAGCAGAAAATGTAGGCCAAGCTGGTGACAGCAGGGAGACAAAAACCTCGACTGTCTTGCTAATTTTCAAATGTAATCTACCTGCTAACGTGTGATATGGAAACTAAGTGTCGTTTATACACTCTTACAGCACTAAAGATGCAAGAGGGATAGAAACTAATCCACCATCAAAGGTAATTATATTGGGAATTACATTGCTTCCTGCTGAAAATTGTATTCAGCACTCTGCCCCGTTTGCAGAACTACACCATTGCTGCTCGTTAGATATGAGTGAGAGTTAACTATAAGTAAATTAAATTCAATATGTGAAATGGGAGGATCCTCACAAAGATGCTTTTGTAAGCACCTGAAATGTAAGTAACAATTAAATTTGCGTCCTGTTGTGATTATACTGGACAAATGATTTACTTTCATCATCAAATATATTAATGCTATCTTGGTTGTAGAGGTCACGGCCACTATGAGATGGGAGGAAAGACAATACTAATCAAAAGTAAACCATGCCACTTTTTTCTCTAGTGCCGCTAATCTTAATTGAATCAATCTTGTGGCAGATGTTGACAGTGAAAGATTGCTCGAACCTGGGAGGCCAAGCTGGACAGAGCTTCCAGAATAAATAAATAAAAAACATCTTCCTTAATCATTAATTTGTTCATTCACTCCCATTTGCTTCCATTCTTCAATGTCTCCGAAGATGTACCCCATGCAACCTTCCTCTTCAGCAATCATTTCCAAGTGTTTCTCCCAATACACTCATGTTTTCTTGAGGAAACTAATTTGCCGGAGATGAATGCAGCAGAGATGCTTATCTTTTTTTTTTTTCTTTCTTTGATTTTCACAGAATCACAGAATTGCCAGGGTTTGAAGGGACCTCAAGGATCATGAATCTCCAACCCCCCTGCCACACGCAGGGCCACCAGCCATTCCACCATTTTAAGAGAAATGTAGTTGGATTTTGCAGAATTGAGCATTTTGTTTAAAAACAAGACAAAAAATCTAATGAAATGCACTAGAACTGTTTTTGTTTTGGTGCTGAAATATTTCCTGTTAGAGGATATTGGATGAATCCTGTTTGGATTAGGATGGAGTTGAGGAGTCGTTTACAACCCATTCATGGATTTTCAGCAGCTCTGGTTCTGTAGAAATGAGGCAGAGAGGTGAAAACTATTTGAGATTGATGGAAAAACTAGAGATCTCTGTGGCCTGTGGGGTCAGGTACCCTGTACCTGAGTTTTACAGGAGCATTTTGGTATTGCATTGTAGGTTTGTGAGCATTATAAAGCTACTTAATTTTATTAACACAAAGGACAGTGGAATGCACTTAGTGTGTGAGCAGCTGTTTCTGTTCTGTTCTTTGTCTCTGCAGCCAACTGTGTTTGTTGAGTTACGAGTGTGAAAATCTTTAGTTTTTAAACCAAAGACCTTAAAATGAAATGTGAAAGAGTAGGGGGGATCCTTGCAGAATCAGGACCATAAAGGACAACATTGAAGTCTCTCTCCAATTAGGACCAGGTTAGATTTGCTCTCTGTACCAAATAGTTTTAATTAAATAATGTTGGCGAGACTCTGTGAAGTGTAAAGAGAAAGGTTGTGATGAACATCACAGCATTTGTATCTTATGTAATCCACTATGGGCTCATATAATGTAAAACACACCTATATTGTGCATTAGTAAGACTTCCATTGTGTCCAGTGAAATGCTATTTGATGATGAAAAGCAGATATACTGGCACTGTGCAATAAAATCTCTAACACGGTAGCTGAGCCTCACTAGAGATGTAATTGTTTGTGCTCAGCATATATTATTTATACTAAACTTAAGTGTAACAGTGTGTACATAACATTCACTTGTTTTCCCAATATGTTTATTCTGTCCCTTTTATTATTCCATTTGATTTGGGTTTGTTCAGACAGAATCACTCTTAAAGAGAGTGATGTTCTTAACTCATTCCTCAGGGATCAATTGCACTGTGTAACTTCAACTTCTTCCCAAAGCAAGAAATTCACATTTCACTTCTTACTGTGGCATTTAAAAAAGCCAACAAATCAAATCTAGCTCTCACAAATGAAAAATCCTTTATGCTTTAGTAGCCCAAGTTGGTGTTATTTACAAAAATAATGGAAAAATTAAACAGGAAAAAATAAGCCTTTATAATGAGAAACAAATCACTTCATACAGTGCTCAAAATCAAGGCAGCAAATTCGGTGTTGTCTCTTCCTCAAGCTTAGGCACTCTTTTAAAGTGCCTTCTTGTTTTATTCTGATATATCTCTTCAGCAGAATAATTAACGTTTTACAAACCAGCGATGGTAAAGTTGTGCACATTATTTTAAGGGCAATAAATCCACGTGCACGTAGTTTTGTATTATAGAGATCATTTAAGTGAGTGTAATTTTAACATTTTGATGACAGTTTTAGGATCCTACCGAGCAGTGATAAAGCTAGCAGTTACACTGTGTGATAATTCTGCCTTTCATTATAATGCAGAGTTTCTCCATACTAAATCAGGCCAAGATGCAAGAAGCTATTACCCCTGGGCAAAATTCATTCATTATGCATGTACATTATTTCTGAAATTATTGATAATACTTTTTGCAATAGTTATTTTTCGTGCATTAACTTTTGCTGCTACATTCTTATTAAGGATACCTCTATTAGTCTTTGGTATTTCCTGAATAATAAATGCAGTCTTAGAGCCTCTGGTAGTTTCTTTAAGTTGAAAGCTGTCGTCAGTTGTAGTGCTTTAAGTCCACAGTGTAATTATGAAGTGGCATATTAAGCTGTGTTTAAGGAAAACATTAGAAAAAGAGGGTAATAAAGACCTGTGCATCACTTCACTGGGGTTCTAAGATGAGGAGTCAGAAATGGTTGCTTTCCTGAAGCATTACATTTCACTGGAGTAAACCTGGTGCCAGGATTGTTGTTGTCTTTTGTACAAAATGTGAACCTGTGAGCTGCTCAAAAGAGAGAGTGAGCGGGTGAAGCTCTCATGGGGTGGGAATTTCAGCAGGAAGCAAGTTGGGCTTTACTGACAGAGATGTGCATTTGAGACATAGGGTTTGCTGCAGAACTTCTAAGGACATGTGAAAAGAAGCAGCAGTTCCTGGATGATGTATTTCCTCCCCTGCTCTTTAATGGCCTTTTTCTTGAGACCACCGTGGACACCGAAGTGTCTACATGCCTTCCATAGCTAGTATAGACCGTTCCACAACAATTCAGAGAAAACTTGTCCCGCGAATGGAGAGATGAGACATGTCATCTGTGTGTATAGAGGCAATCTAAGGCAACCAGGTTCCCTGCTAGGGAGCTCACCAAGTTGGAGTTCACCAAGTCTCTTTCCTCAGCCTGCTTCCGTGCCTTCTAGTCAGGGATACGATGGGAATGAGGCAAAGACAGGAAAGCTATCGCAGTGGCAAGAGGTGACTTTTTCCGCCCTTTTTGGCCACGTGGCTTTACTTGTTCCTACGCGTCTGAGAAGAATAAAAAAATATGAGTGGAAGGCAAAGCCATCCCTCAGCAAGGCCCCATACTTCTTACATCTTCCATTTGTAATGAGCCAGCAAACAGCTGTTGTAAGAACAGGCCAAAATAGGTTTACATCAGCTGATCAGGTACCACTAGTGAAAGGCCTAGTATTCGTTACACACTTTGTTATCTTCTGACACCGAGTAGCACTTTCTTTGGGGAATAACTTCAGAGACTTGGATTTTCACGGTTCACTAACTGCAATAAATAAATCTGAATAAATCCAAACTTCAGTGGCAGAGACTGAATCAAACCTTCTGGTTTTTATTCTGGTAATATCTTGGCATTAAAAGGCATAGCGTGTTGGGCTGTGATGTTTAACAGCAAGGTGAAAAATGGCGCAGATGACTGCAGGAGTAAGTAAAAAATGCTAGAACTCTTTGGTAGCTTTCCTTAAGGAGGTAGTTTGAAGTTGCACGCTCAGACTTTTTCTTCACATGACTAATCCACTCTCTTGTGACCTATCTTTAGTTTGATATTGAATCAGGAACAGGAACTGTAGCTTCAGCTGACCCCAAACATTTAGTTACATTAATCACAGGGTGTTTCTGGACTCTGAGTGTACGGAATGAAAGACACTTGCTTTGCGAGACATTGATCAAACAGTCTACAGGTATCAGTACATCGAGGCACATTAATCATCTGCTGCATTATCAGTTCCACCAGGAGAATATGTAAATGTGATTCCTGTCAATGATAAGGGAAATCAGAATTTATTTTTAAAAGTGGTCCATCTGGAGCTGTTGATATAATCTTACCGAAGACAATAGGTTGTAAAGATACGTTTTAGCAGTGGTGCCAATGAACATAAAGAACGAGCAAATTAAAACCATCAAAAAAAAAAAAAGGCAAAAAAGAATATGGTAGAGCTCTACTTCAGTCACTTGCAGGGATTGCTCTTCCACATCAACAGAGAGATTTTTTTTGTGCTTAATAAAATCACGCAGTTTTATGAAGGCTCTCATACTTGTTCTGTAACCATAAAACCTAAGCTGCTAAGTGATGCTATTCTACTCTCCTACTTTATTGCTCTTACCCCAGAATATGCTTGTGTTATATCTGCTTGTAGCCAAGGGTATGATGCTCATGCTTACTGTGAAGCTGTGACAGTGGCTCACCTTCACAGATAGCTCACCTTCACCCTTATTAATGGGGCTGCATAGCCCTTCTTGTATCATTAATTTGCTCCATTTCCTGACGGGGGGGGGGAAGGAAAGGTGAGAACTGTTTATTTTATTTTTTCTTTCTTATTTTGTTTGTTTGTTTTTACCTGAACCAGATCAGTTCTCTGATATATGTCCTGTCAGCATGAGTGTGTGAGGAGTTCATTCTCCTCTTATGAAGGCATGTTTCCTGGCAGAAATCTTTCTTGAGGTCTTTCCTGAGGGTACGAAAGAAGTGCAGCAGGGAGTATGATAGAGAATGAATGTGTAAAACGGTCACCTCATTTTTACTTCATATCCCTTTGCTGTTCTTCCCTACGTTCCCAGCACCTTTGGGCTACAAACGTGCAATGAGGAAGCACCGAGAAAGATGAGTTCTTGTCTTTAAGAGGCATGAATCTTGCTAGCTTTTGGTCCCCAAAAATTGGAATCAGTGTGCTGCAATCAGTATGCAAAGACCAAGGACAGAATTTGCTCTGTGTCTGTTACGTTGGCTCTGTTCAAGTCAGGAAGAAACTCCCTACAGTAAAGAAAGATTTTAGGATTTCTAAGTATTTTGAGGGGCATGGGGACTAAATTCTGATTTTTTTTAAGGAACAGGGTTAGAAAGTTTTTTTGAGAGATTAAGGTTATAAAGCTGTGCAATTAATGCCTTCCCACCTTGTAGCTGAAAGAAGCTGCACAGGATTTGTGTTTTCTCCCCTTGCAGGAGAGCTTTGGCTCTGTCCTTTGGACAACATTATGGTTCTCATTTAAACATGCAAGAGTTAGGAAAACTCAAATGTAACTGTAATGTGTGTATATAAACAAAGACATGATTAACTGCGTATGCACGATGCTACTTGGGATGCTAGCAAGGAAAACAGTGTACAACTTCTGCGTGTGGGGAAGAAAAAACACCTCTTTGAATCTCCTTCCTTTTGCAAGTTTAATATTGTTTGTCATCATGTTGAAGCCATGTGCCCTTCTTAATTATATTTACAAATACTTGCACTTTTTCAGGACTGAAGGCTTATGTCTACACATTTCAATAATTAGTCATACAGCATATTGGAAGTGTCTTGTGGGTTCTCCTTATTGTATCTCACTGTTGAGCAACACCATTGCGTTGCTGTGAAGTGAAAGTGCTTGTTGAAACACAAGATTTTTGTAGAAAGGGCTCCAGTTTTCACTGACTAGGGAGGATGCACCTGCAGGATGATGCTTGTTAATGGCATTTTGTTAATAAACCTTTGGAGATGTTAGTTTTGAGGGAGGAAAACAGGTGTAAGTTATTTCTGTTTTGCATTTCGCCCTGTATTTCTTAAAGGCCTTTCAGGAAAAGACTGGCTGCTGGCAGTGAGGGGTTGTTTGGGTGTGGAATCATGCAAGCTCTGAATGGCCCTGGCCTTGCCTGAAACAGTATGGGAAACTGGTGACTTATTCCAGGAAGGAGTAAGGTAGTTCTCTCCTCCCTCTGAACCTCTCATCGTTTTGCTCTTTCTTTCACACTTTCTCTCTCTTGCTTTCTTTCTTCTGGATTTTAGTTAAAGGATCACACTGGAGTGTCTGTAATGAAACATGACTTGTTCTGCCAGCGGTCATTTCTCTAAGGTGGAATGAACTAACTGATAAAAATAGCTGATTATAGAAGCAAGTTCAGGCTGCAGCAGTAAAGGGAGGCTCGGCTTTTCCATTACAAGCCTCATTATTGAGGGGTTTATAGCTCAGTTATTAAAAAGAAGGTGCAGTGAGATTTGGCAACTGTTATTACAGTCGAGAGAATATTTTTTTGAGTGCAGTATTTTAAATTTTGATTATTTTCCTATATTCCACTTGATTCTTATGGGCCATAGCACAGGAACAGTAACAGGAAAAAGTATGGGCTCATGCAAGTGCTCGAGGCAGACAGCAAGGGTGGACAAA
Source organism: Perdix hodgsoniae (assembly GCA_035772895.1). Lineage (NCBI taxonomy): Eukaryota > Metazoa > Chordata > Aves > Galliformes > Phasianidae > Perdix > Perdix hodgsoniae. The sequence goes on from JAPSGF010000031.1 coordinate 6,584,632, forward strand.
TAGTTTGAAATGGAGCAGAATAAAAATTGCTGCCCTGATCTTGAAAGAGAGCCCGTTACAGAGCAGATGGGCAGGCAGCTGGTACCCCATAATATGCCCTTGCTGTCTTGGCCTTTGTGGCCCTGCAGCGGCCTGAGTGCTGCAGGCTGAGCCCCAGCACTGGGGCTCGGATATCCACAGAGGTGTGGAAATTCTCCTGGATGATGATGAGGCTGCTTCTGAGACCATTTCTTCTGTCTGTGTTTCCTTTTAAGAAGATCTAACTTACAACTGGTGTCTTACTGATAAGGCTGATTGTAGCACTGTAGGATCGGGCTATGCCAAGAAGAAACTTTCAGAATAGAAAGAAGTTCTCTGATGTTGGACTCAGACTGCAGCAGTTTCTGTGTCCACAGGGCTTTGGCCTCTGTGCTCTCCTCTTATGATGGTTGAGTCTTCACTAGAGGTAAATACATGTAGCTGTGCATTAGGCTCCTCTTCCAATGCATGAGGTTGTTGGAAATCTTGTTCGTGGATAGTAGCATGGTGTGCAGTACTGGGGTTGTATTCAAAGATCCAGAGAACAGAAAATTAAATGGACATCATTAGACAAAGAACTTTATTAGCATTACACTGAAGGCAGTGAAATTAACAAGAGATGGAACGCAAAAGCATTTTGTGTTCTACATTGGATAATGACATACAGATGTATAATTTTAATAATTTTATTAACTTTTTGAAACAGTGACAAACAGTGATCCTAAAGCTTCGCTGCAGTGGGCCTAACTTCCAAGTTTCAGTAAGCTTCAGTTTTTTCCTTTCCTTTTTCCTTTTCCTTTTGAATAAAACGTGTGCTTAGCTTTAAGAATCTGAGCAGCCTCACTGATTGCAATGGAACTGCTCATGTGCTTCCAGATAAGCAAGCAGGGAAAGGTATGCAAGAGTTGCCTGCTTTTTCATATGCATAAAGGCCTTCAAATAGTAGGTAAGCAGTTTACATTGTTAGCAATGTCAGTATCCTATCAGATCTGAGCATGCTGCCTGCTCTTTTGTTTTTGGGATTGTTTGGTTTGGTTTTTTTTAGCAATTGTGGAATGTTTCACATCTCAGTAATTTTCAGGGTTATATTTTTATTATTATATGATTTGTGGATTCATTGAGTTCCGGGAATATTTTAAAAGCCTTCAGACGTTTCCACATTGAGGATCTCTTGTCTCAGTGTACGTGTTCCTTTGCATATATGTTTTGCTTTGTTTTCCTTTTGTGTTGTGGTTATTTTAAAAATTTTATTTACTCTTCTAGATATTTTTTTTCAGGGAAAGTTGGCTTTTAAACCACAGATGGATATTTAAAAGCCTCTGTTTCCTGTGCCAGAATCGTTCAGGTTTGCGATGAGCAAATATTAGAGAAGTGTTGTTTACCTGAAATTTTCAAAGATGTCCCAAAGGCAGCCAGCTGGAAATATTAAAGAAGGAAGGCTACGATATCTACGGGGAGCGCTGTGGTGACTCTCCATCAGGATCACTGTAAGAGACATTGTTTATAAATGGATTATGAGCTTCAATCGTTTTATTAGGATTTTTATTTGTGCGCATTAAAGCGAGGTGTGTTATAATTGACCCACACTTATGCAGTTGCTAAGCAAGTCTGTCCCCCCACTTATCTGAGAATGTATTCACAGCATGATTGGTAACTGTGTAATTGAGGAATGCGAGCTCACCTTGAATGATAAGTTTGTCTTTTCTTCTAAATAATAAAATACTTCCAGGAATATGGCTGCAGATAGGAAATTCCAGCTCTGATTTTCCAATGCCCCCTTTGTTGGCTGTTGTAGACCTGGGGTCTTGACTGCTTCTGTGTCTGGCTGCCCTGTTGGAAGGGGAAATGCCTGCAGACACGGTGTGAGAGCAGATTGCTGATGAGCTGCCTTGTGCCCTTTACATTTTAGCTTTCTGTGGATTTGACTGGCCTGAACTGGACTGAATGCACTCACTTTCATGTGTGCAGAAAAGATGGCTGTGTGCAAAATCCCCCTTAGACTCCAATGAGAAAACCTTTTGAGAAGGAGGATGTTGTTATTTCTCCGGGTCTGAAAATTAACTGTTTGCCTGTGAGCGTGTGGCCTTGTGTGCATAGCGACTGTGCATTGCCCGCTCACTGCTTGCCTTGCAAAAGAGCCTGACAAATTGTGTGTTTTTAGCGTGCTACCATGTTAAACTATTGCTTTGCGAACACGTCCCTTGGGCAGCAGTCTGGAGCCTCAAGTCAGAAGACATCTCCTTTGTTGAATATCTGCAGAATAAAAGCTATCGCCGTGCGAAAGCACCATCTCACAGGGGGAAGGGGAGGAGGGAGGGTGCAGAAGGAGGATGTTGATTATGACTGACGTGCGCCTTAATATCTGATGTGGCTTTCACACTTGGAAATATTCAGGACTCCATATGTTCCAAAAAGCCACTGAACAGCGCGTATAACGTTGCCTTTATCATTCTTTAATCTCAGTTTAATTGCTGTGGTCAAATTACCCCACACTTAATAACACACAGCTTGGTATATTATTTAATATGGTTGACACATACTTTGTTTTAAATGTCAGTGCTGGTAAAGCCCTGGAGTTGGCAATGCTGCGCATGATAGATGGCAGAGGAGATGGATCATCTGTTCTTTGTCTGTGCTGTTGGTATGTTGGCTGCAACTTTTTCAACTGTGACACTAGACTCATGCCAAACCGAAGGCTACTGAATGGGTAACATTATCCCTTGTATCTGATGTTTGTAGCTGATCATTCTCAATTTCTCTGGCTGTTTTTACAGGAATGTGTAATATTATATCACCCGAGTCGAAGCGGAGAACTAGTGTTGTTTCAATTGGGTTGATTTAATTATTTCAGCACCCAGTGGCACCTTTGTTATTAAAGGATTTTCACAAAGCAGTACATAGTCTAATTATGAATTTACACTAGAGACCGTAACAGCATCTGCTGGGTAAATAATATACATTTGTAAAATGGACTAGCTACTAATTTACACAGTCGACCACTGAGACACTGCAAAGCTGTTGCATTCTGTCATGTCAGCTCTCAAACACTTCCAAGCATTCCCGCCTCTCTTTACAACTGTTAACAAAACAGGGAAAATCATGTAACTATGACTCCCTTAAAAAAAAAAAAAAAAAAAAAAAAGAGAATAATTTGGAGTTTGTGAATTCAGCTGCAGTTTCAACTGAAGCTGCCTTCCTGCTCCCAGCTGGATTGCAAAGCATGGGAAGTGGTAAATCACCTATATTATATTCCAGGGTCTGCATTTGCACAATCACAGGCGTGCAGGTTGTAGAGGAGGTGTCCGTTTTCATGGTGGATTGCTGGCTCTGGTTCTGTTGGTGCAAATCCTTCCTGAAGCCAGATCAAGCCAGTCTCCAGAGGCTTTCTTGCACAGGAGAGCTGAGGGAAGGAGACTGGTGCCATTGTAACTCTGTGTCACGTCCCTACAGCTGTGTTCGGATTGGAGCCAGGACGTGTTTATCTGAATAATCTTTGCCTACAATCTTGGTCCCTTGCAGCTATGAAAGGTTGGTGCCAGTCACAGCAGGTCAGGGGCTGTACTAACACGTTCTGGAAGGGCTGGTTGGTCACAGATTTGCAGACGCAAGCAGGGTTTACTCATTGGGAACACTTTGGCCTTATTTTGGCATCTGGGCGTCGATACAGAGGCACAAATTATCTGCTTCTGAAATCAGCTATAATAGATTAATGCAGCTTCTGGGTAACAAGACGATGACAGCTGGGAAGGAAATCGCTGGTGTAAGGTAAAATTTTTGCCAAATCAGTGAGACTGACATTCTTAGCCTGGAACCCATTAGTGATTGCTGAGAATAAGATTTAAGATTTCTCAAACCCTCAGCTACATGGAGCTTTGCAAAGTGGAAAGAAGAGGTTTAGCTATGGCTTAGTGCTAAGAAGAGAAGAGCTCAACATTAGGAAATGCCTTCAGTATCTTAACTACCCATGGAGATGGAGTTAGCTACCAAAGCAAAACCAAACCAAAATGAAAAAGACTCAGGACAAATAAATGTAAGAGGGCACGTACTGGTTGATTGTATCTCTTCCCGTGTTTCTGGCACAGCGGAGATGAGCGTGGAAGGAGCACATAATGGTTTCATTGCCATCTGTGCTGCGAGATGCCCATCAGCTTGAAGTCTTATCTTTTTGCAGGCAGGAAACCAGACAAGCTCTCCCATAGCAAATCCCCTGTATTTCCTCACAGCTGTCTCACCTATGTAAGCCACAGAGCCCTTTCCAGCAACACTGAGAAAAGATTTATGGCCATGGAGCAGGAGAAGGTCTTCTCTCCTTCGGTCTGAATTGTACATCAGCAGGCTATGACCGAGAAAGGGAATTTGGACCGGCTTTCCCAAGCGCTCTATTTTCCATTTAAGCATTGTGCTCAGAAAATGATCCCGTGCCTTCATAACAAAGGTTGTGTTTCACATTACAAGCACATCCATGCAGCACTGTTTATGCAGAAAAAGAAAAAAAACAAGTAACTTTTCTCTGATTCCTTGAGCACAGAGTGGGACAAAGACGGGAGGGAAGAGTGGGAAACAGGGACTCTGCTTCTTCAACAGAAGTGGTGATTCTGGTCAGTCGTGCCTCCTGCTTTTGTGTTTGTGCTGTATTTACTCTCAAAATAATAGCACATTGATGCTGAAGAAAGAAATCACCAGTGCCCCAGAAGAAAAAGATCCTGTTGAAATGTGTATTGAAGGACTGTCAACCTTTTTCTAATAAGTGCCTGACTTGTTTACAGATGAGATCCTTGTAGTAGCTGCATAATTTAAAGCACAGGCTTTAAAAACAGGCTTAAGTGCACACCATTTGCGATGGCTTTATAAACTAAGTTTAAACTGCAGCTTGAGACAGTGAAGGACAAGTCAACCCGAAAGAAAACAAATAATATTGTGCTGTAAATGGTTTGGGAGGAAGATTATTTGTGAAAATTGGAACTATTAGCTGGTTGTGTGTAATGAATGGTGGTTGGGGTGGATAGATGGAGAGACGAGAGAGAAAAAAACTGTGTTTAAGATGAAAGCTGCTTTCAATGAAGACAGGATCATAGCAAAAATGTAACAAGAGAAGTGAAATATAATTAGGAACGTGACATTAATACGGGATTTGCAGAATGTTGCCTAACAGGTGGGTGGGGTTTATTTGACTTTGTTTCAGCTGGAGTATTGAATCACGCTGATGCAGTCTACAATTATGTTAGACTGTGAGAAAAAAGGTAGTAGGAATGTTCAAATCACGAGCTCCCACCATCAGCATGTGTCCTCACTCCCTCTCTTCTAGCTGTAATAATCACCTCGGTTCTTGCTCTTCCTCTGTCATTCCTTGTTTCTGCGGCTCTGCGCTGGAAAGCAGAGGGGATATTGGGTTTCCTTTCATCGCAATGGCGAGTCGAGGAAACATCTGGTTTAAACAAAATGTGCTAAAGGTTTGAAAGAAGAATTAAGGGTTTTTTGGATTTTTTTTTTGTTTATGCCTTTTAGACACTTATTTTTATTAAAATAAAATTTATGAGTATTATATGAAGGGGAGACATTTGAAAGATTGAATTGTAGTGTAATCAGAGAGGAAATCTCTGAAAGGCAGAATGTCCATCAGAACAGCCTTCGCAAACTGCTTTCTGGACTCCAGGATGGAGGCATCAATATTGGAACATTTGTTTCAGTTTACGAACTTTTTTTTGCAATCCAGCTAAAATATCAGCACCACCTGCGATACGAACATCAGATTTATTATCAGCTTCTCAGGAATTGCAAAACAGCCTAACTCCACCCGACTGTTAATAAATCAGGTGCTGAAAGCACTTCAAATGAGAACCTTGCTGAAGAGACATGTAACTCGTGAGGATCAAAGGCTCAAGTCAGCTAAACTGGCCGTTTGCCCTTTTGGCATAATCACATTCTATGTTAAAGGAAAAAAAAGGAGAAAAATAAACAAGACAAAACGTGATGTTATATGATATTTTTATCAAACTTGGATAAATAACAAAGTGGGAGCAGACATCATAATATTCTATGATTCTGTGATCAATAGTTCAGTCACTGATTCTGCAAAACTGAGTTTTTTAACATTGCAGAGTTACTGAAGCTTACAGATTTGATCCAGAGTCCTCTGAAGTAAATGCAAGAGAATTTCTACTTCAGTGGTTTAAATCTGACTGTTGGGAGCTGTCTGCTTTGGACAGGACGCATCCACTCTCCATTGAGGTTGACTTCACCGTGTTCCTCAGTACTCACTTGACATCACAACATACAGAAAATCAGCTGAAAGGCGGAGTTTTGATGAAGGAGATTGCCTGAGAAATGTTGCGCTCCCCAGTTTCCTGGGTTGATTAATAAAATTACTTGCTCATCAACACAGATTACATGCTGGGCTTTGAGCAGGTGTGCTCTAGGGAAGGGGTGAGAGGAAAGTTCAGGAGCGGGTGGAGATGCAGGGAAGAGAGAAGAGGACACAGCTCACGACATATCACGAATATCGATCCGTGATTGTATCTCTGATGTGTGTTGACAGCATTGGCACGGCTTGTAAGCCAAAGCTGTCAGCAGCACTCACATTTTCACAAGCTCCAACTCTTCTTCTTGCCCATGAAAGGGATTTCTTTTCTTCTGTGTCAGCAAGTCTCCATTTGTGTTTGAGTTTCCTTTCTCTTTTCGTCCTCTCATTGGCAATCTGCAGTGAAAGGCAGATGATTGTTACAAACTGGGTATTTTGTCTTTTTCTGGATGACTGTTCAAGACATAATGAGAACGAGGAAGAGTTTTTGGTTGAGGATGTTGCCGTGTGGCAGCCTGTGCGTGTCAGGGTAAATGTGGGCTCTGTGCTGTCTGCTGGTGCAGCAGAGCACTGCAGGAGTGCAGCGTGAACAGGCCGGGCTGAAGCACTTCTCCCACACTTGGTAGTGAAATATATGTGAGTCACGAGCAGCAGTGTGGGTGGAAATGGTGTTCTGGAAGCATTTCTTGAAGAAACCCAAACTTTCAGGCTTGCAGTTGTGGTTCTGAGGGATAAAAGCTCTTTCTCATGGATGGCCATGCGCAGCCCTGCTGTGATGTGAGCAGAGTTGCTGTGGGTCAGAAGCAGCGTAGAGGAAAGCAGTCGTGTCCCTGGGTAGTGATGCACACCTGAAGCAAGTGTGGGTATGGATGACTCACTGGGTCTGTGTGAGATGGGCTGGGCTTTAGTGTGTGGACATGCACTTGGTTTTGTGTGAGAAACACATAAGCAAGCCAGCTTATACTGGGCTGAGGGCATTAGGAAATCTGGGGAGTGGAGTGGCTGAGAGCTATGCAGTTGGAGTTGGGCAAACGAGTACATCTGCCATCCGTCTTTGCGTTGTTTCAGCAGGATATCTGATATTAGGAGAATATTGTCATTTGGATTAATTCACTTCCAGCACTTGGAGAAGTCATCTCAAGCTTTGGAGTGATGTCTCCAAACAACACGGTCCTATCAGCCTTCTTTAGTAGGGATGTGCTGGTGCTGTGCCAGCCAGGAGCTTTCACCAACTAGGCTGTGGGGTATAAAACTGCTGCTGATTCAGCCCAGAGATTCATTTTCAGAGAGCTCTGTTTTATTACTGGCACTTGGAAAAACATTTTTCATTCCTACACTTGAAAATTAATGCTGAGCAACAGGCCTGTTTTGTGTAGGATTTACTTCTCCGTTTGCTGGACTGGCAGCAGAACTGATGCTGGCAGCAGGAAGGTCAATATTTTAGTCTTTGGCCTTCTTTGGAGTATTAAATGGTACTTGAGTATAATAATTCTAAGTGTGGGATGCATTTCTTCTTAATTAGTTTTAAAGGCAGCGCACTGCAGCCTGGGCTTCCCTTCTGACAGCCTGGCAGTGCGTCCCACAGAGGAGCTGACTGTGCTAGCTCAGGGCACACAGCCTTTCCTGACGTAGCATCATGCACCTCACAGAGTGAGCTCCCAGCTCTGCAAAACAGCAACAGCAACCCGGTCTTTCATCAAGACTAATTAATCAGCTGCTTTTTAAAACCACGAGTGCTTAATGTGGGTTAACCTAGTTGAAGCTTTTTGATCAGGACAGCTAGGAGGAAATTTCAGCCTTGTTCCACTGCATGTGCTGAGGGAAATTAGGAGTTCTAGAGCTGGGGAAATGGGTTTTCTATGGTTCAGTCTGGTCTGCAGTGTTCCTTTGATGCAGAAATTTTAGGAATGTTGATAGGTAAAGTGGACGCATCCACTGTGTGTAGTGATTCTGTCGACAAACTTCATGGTATACAGCCAGCCTAATAATCACAAGTGCTTCTTTCTGCTTAAAACCCAGAAAAGGAACTGACATCTTTTATCAGAAAGACAGACAATCTGTATCCCATGACAATTCCAGATTATGGATCCCAAGAGGCTTTCCTTACATTCGTATTTTATCAGGGAAATCACAGCTAGTGCTGTTTATTTTCTATACCTCCACGCAGTTTTCAAGGTGTTGCCAGGAGGACCTGTGCTGACACTGACATGTGTTGTTGTCACATTGCAAGATCTGATAGAAAACACCAGGTATATAAATATCAGTGTTTCCTTGGATCTTCCGTTGCTTTCAGTGGTTCTGGAGACACTGGCTCTAGTTAATTCACACGCTTCGTATGTTTTGTAGGCTTTTTTCCCACTTCTGAGAAACAGACTTGTTCCTAGTAGACTAGTTTGGAGTGTTACTCTTTTGTTGTTATACTTTTGTGCTAGGAAATTATGTCTGTGTCATTTCCAGCTATGACTACAGAGTGGAAAAAAAGAAAACTCTGGGGAAAAAAAGCACAGAGAAAATCTTGGATATTTGGTAAGATAAGTGGCTTTTGCCTGATGCAGGGCAGTATTCTTGTCCCACTCCTTTGGATGAGCTCACTGCCAGAGCCATACCAGCAACTGGGAGGATGTGCAGCAGAATTGCTAAGGTTTTACAGGCTCCTCACAGCCAAACCATACGGCAGCTTGCTGTCCTCTCTTTTGACATGAAAGCTAAAATGTCACTCAGGTACCTTCCCTCCAGGCTTTCCGTACTCCAGGGATCAGTAGTACATGAGAATGACCCATCCCTGGTGTACTGACATCCACAAACTCATGATTTGTCATGGTTGCAGTTCCTTGAAACTAAACTTTGAGTTTGTGAGAACAACAGGTCCTTCATGCTGATCCCCTGTGATTTGACTTGCCTTGTCTGGCAGACTGTCAACCTTCTTTAAAGTTATAATCATCTGTTTAAAGCTTGAGGCAGATTTTGCTTGAAAATATTTGTTCCTGAACTCACCTGGTTTAAAAAAGCAAACAAAAAAAGATAATTGTTTATGAATATATATATATATATATATGTTCACAAGTACATTCATACAGATATGAATATATATTCATATTCATCTTTCCACTTGAAGAAGGCATCTCGAAGACCAGTTCAGTAGTAGTCCTAAGTAGGTCACACAGGAGCCAGATATGCCAGGCAGTTTTTTTTCTTTTTTAAACCAAAAAGTATAGTTTTTTTTTTTTTTTTTTTTTAACCAAAAAGTATAGTGTATGATGCACACAGGAGCTCTGCTTTCATGGTTCTGAGCCCACACAACATGGTACATCAACCCAGCATACCATCCCAGAAAGAAGCGTTGTTCCTCTCACTTTTACTTGAATTCAGGATGCCAAAAAGAGCTTAAGGCTTGATTCTTCATGTCATGACACCTTGTTTAGCTTACTCTTGCACAAAGTTGTATGTTGCCAGACCTGAGGGCTTTGTCTTGTGTGCCTACATAGCAGGATAGGAATCAACACAGAGATCCAAAGCTTTTTTCACTTCTTTCTTCTCCTGAGCACATACATAAACTATGCAGATGGTTTTTGGCAATAGAATAGTAATGACGGTGGGTTGGTAGTTTCAGCTTGAATTTTACAAGGTAGAGGAGGGGCCAAGGAGGAAACCAGGTATGAAGGTTGCCAGAAGTATCTCTCATTTATCATTCCAGCTAACAGGGACTAAATTATTTCTGAGTGGCAGTTTTAGAAGGGAGGGGAGAAAAGCAACACGCGTTAATATGTGCAAACATGTACCTTGTGCTCCAGAGGTGTCTCTTAGGAGTGGCTGGTTTGGTAAGCCAAAGTATAGTCCTGTGGGAGAAGTACAGCGTGTTACTCATGCTGGAATTCTGGCCATGCAGCTGGAGTGGAAGGACTGGGAAGCTGACCCAGGTGGGAGCAGGCTCTGTGGCACAAGTGATGTTCCTTTTTGTACGGGAACTGGAAATAAAAAGGGGATGTTTCTACCCAATGGAGTACTCTCCTTTGTGGCCCCAGCAACATTTCATTCCTGGACAGTGCGCACCATGCTTTGTTACAGAGGTTTCATACTGAATGCCCCCAGAATTCAGCAAGAAGAAAGGAGAACTTCATCTTTTGCTTTGCCATTTTCACACCATTTCTAAGAGGCATAATCACTTCTTTAGAGTGTCGTAAAGAATGGGCCTGTACTGACCTAACCAGTTCAGGCCGTGGCCTCTCACATCCACACTGTGACAGTGTTTACAGTGTTGTTCTGCAGAGGGATGGAAGTAGCGCATCCGGTGAATGGAAAACAACGTGCTTGAGTCATGTGTACAAGGCTGCTTGATAACACTGGGTTTCTCAGGTTGTGCTCACATTTGCTTGTCTAACCATTGCCATTGTTATTTTAGGGTAATTATAATTTACCTGTACAAATTAGGTGGGTAAGAGGAAGGATTTGATGACATAGAAAGAGCACGCTGACCGGAATTAAATGGAAAATTCCAAGGAGGAGTTCTTAAAGCAATTGTGTAACACTTAATTGTATAATATAAAGTGTAATTTCCCAAAAGACACCGTATTAGCCTTCTGGTGGTTAGCTATTACATTTGGTCCTTTTAAAATCACTTTGAGCTACTTAAATACAGATTTAAAAAGGGATCAAACTTTTTCCCCTACTAATAATGCCAAGTGCTTTTCTCGTAGCTTATTCATCTTCAAAGTTCTTCACCAACATTAGCTAATTATTCTTTTTTCTAATTAGCAGAAATTGACTGTGGTCAAAAGGGCCATTCAGCCAATTAGCACAGTTCTACCTTCAAATCTCCAAGCTTCTGACCCAGAGCTTTCAAGTGGCTGATGAAGATATCATAAAGCGGTTGTGCTGAGCCCATATTAAAGGCAGCCAACTGGAGAAAGAGAAAGAAAGAAAAAAAAACAACCAACCCAAACGTGCAAAGGAAGTGTATCAAATCTTCTCATTCGCAGCTTTCCCCAGAGGCACCAGCATGGAGAATGCAGGGCGGGATGCAGGGGTCCCGCTGCCCTGCACGCAGCTGCATGAAACGCGGTGCAGGTGGGGTTACCCAAGCCTTGTCTGAAGGCATGGAGGCATGTGGGGCTTGTGGTGGCCACCTGTTCAGGGGCTGCTTGTGTTCCTGCATGCTTTTTCACACTGGCTGTGGCTGGGGTCATGCGGGTGTTTCTCGAGCGGTGGCAGCATCCCGCTCAGCAGAATCCCTGCTCTGGGTCAGGTCTGTATATTTTTTTCCATCTTTGAGTGTACAGTGGCAAGCTAAGGCAACAGACAAGGAAGTTGGATTTAGGAAGTGATTTGTTTGGTTTAACTGACGTTTATGTATAAAGTGTCTTTAAAAAGTGTTTCTTCTGAGCCTCAGGGTAGCACTGCCACTTGCCAGGAGTCGCATAGCTCAATTTTGAGAAATCTGTAAGCACCTATAGCTCAGTGACTGCAAGGTAGCAGGGCAATGTATGGAAGTACAAGCATGTTCACCTGCACTTTGTGCTCTGCATTTCTCCCTTCTACGAAGGCTGCTAAGTGACTAACGCTCATCAGGCAGCAGCTCGGCTTGGCTACTTGAGAACAGCTGTGTATGAGAGACTTGTTTGTTTTAGAAACTGTGAATGTTTTAACTCTGAACAACAGTGGGTGCTCCAGGAGATTAATATCTGCATTACATGGACTTGCTGAGAATAAATTAACTCTTGATGACACGATTACTGTCTTAGCAGTGTTCGCTGCATACAATTGCATGGTGTCTAAGATATTAATGTGTTTTTGTGAAGAATTTAGGAAACAATTTATTTATATGACTGTGCTTCATTCCATATCACACCAGGACATCAATTAGCTACTGTTGCCTGTAAAAGAAATGTAAATTATGTGTCTTATTGGTTACGAGGATAATACTGGGCCAATAATTCACAAAGAATAATTCATTCCATGAATTGTGCCTCATTCTGTGCTCAGGAATTGTTCACAAATGGATACAAAGTTCTCAAGTTTTCATGTTGTAAATGATTTTAATGGATTCTTTTTGGTTATACTTTTCCCATAGAGGATTTGTATATTCAGGACTTAAAGTTTTGGGCAATTTTGGTTGGATGCACAACACAATGGATTTATTTCTTGGCTGAATCAGTGCAATTTGTGGAATCAGTTGTGTTGTGAATACTTGTGAGACCTAATGTAAATACCCTTTACCATTTTTTGTGAAATATGGTGTTGGGAGAAAAAAATAAAACAACTTTTTTTTCCATTGTTCAAAAAGGCAAAATGAAACAAACTTTCAGAATGATACTGCATGTGTGTTAAATTATGGATGGAAGGCTTGAATCTGGATTTTCTTCCTTTTGCAGAAAGTATGAGGGACAATTTGCACGTGTTTCTTTGCGTGTGCTTGATTCTCAAAGATATTTAAGTTTCTCCTCTGAACAGTCTGTCGAGAATCTGAAATCCATCCATCCTCTTCTCTCCTATAACTGGGAATGTATTTCCCTTGCTTATATATTAGGAAACTTTAATTGCCTATAAAGCATAGAAAATTCAGTGCTTTGCTGTGACCTTTTCTCCTTTCAGTTGTTTCATCAGTGTGACCAATATGAACCAAAGGGAAGATGTAAAAATGTTAGGGACATTTATTTTTAAGAAGGTTAAGCAACTTTTCCTCTGCCCTTTCTGCATTCCTCCAGACCTTCTAAAAAGAGACCGTAACGTGACAGAGATGGCCTCCTTAATTACATTTTATTGTCAGAGGAAGCGTGCTTTAAAAGAGCAGTAACCCAACACTCCTATAGTTGAGGATCTCAATAATCTCAACCAGGTCCACAACATTTGGAAAACCCCAAACCTTCTGTCAACTATTGAAGTGAATTTTACGCACTCAAGAAATACAGTCATCTGGCACAAGGTTCTGTGTTACGGGGCTCGGGCAAAAGGATCCAGTTTCAGTTTGCCAGAGTTTCATGAGCAGTTGGATATGATTTCACAATGGCAATGACTTATCAAAAAAACAAGAGCTGAAGAGCAATATGCTGTTGCCGTGCTTGTTTTCATAGTGTTTATCTCCATAATAAATGTAAATCAGGTCCTGAATATTGCTGGTCTAGAAATTTTAGTAACAGCTGATGATTAAAAAAAAAAACCAACACCAACAGATATCAGTGGGACTTGGATTGGATAACACTTTCTCTCCTTTCCCAGCCTTTTTTGGTTGGCCAGCTGGACCTGGTTGCTTTGTTTCTGTCACATCTGCTGGTAGCTTTGTACAAGACAAGGGAGAAAATTGCTCCTGCGTGCCTCCATTTTATGTTTGTGTAAATTCTGTCATGGTTTTAGCAGTGATTGCCAGCAAGAATATTCAGACTTACAGTGGACTGCTGTGGTGATATAGGACATATGGACTTAAAGCCCACTGAACGTGGGCAAAGGTTAATGCATTGAATTTGACAGGAGGATACAGTGGGTAGGAAATCCTAAACAAGGGCACATGTGTTTACCTGAAATTGAAAAGGCTGTCTGTACGTGTTCTAGGGCTCCTATAGTATGCTTCTTAGTTAGGTCAGTGAACTTGCTGGCCTTCCCTTGAAAGATGGATTACCTTCTCTCAGGACTGTCTGGGGAACAGGAGAGGATGTCGTGACATTTGTTAAAAAAAAAAAAGAAAAAAAATAGCCCAGATCTGACTGCCTTCCTTATCACAGCCTGTGTCCCAGTTTCTTCTGTTCCTGTAGAAGGATCATTCCTATAGTCAGTACCAAATTTAAGGTGCTAGGAGTAAATCTCTTTGGTTCCTACTCAGAATGTAATAGCAGCTGAAAATGAAGTCAGTCCCAGAGCACCGTTGTGGTTCGGAGATGACTGAACTCTGTACGCTTTGCAGAAGCTTGGAGAGCTTGTATGAATATCTGTGTAGTTCAGACTAGCAAAGCTCGCACTTCAGGCATCTGTCATTGATTGTCATTGGCATGATTCTAGATGTTCCCTGTGGCCTAAGGCATAGTACTCAGTTGGCATGGTATGCGCATCTGAAAAGTGCCCTCCAAATGAAGCAGGCTGGGTGTTATACCACTGCCTGCAGATACCGAGTCTGGGGGGCTGTGCCAGGGCGATAGACATGATGAGCTACGTGAGACTTACAGCAGTGCAAGCTGAGAACTGGGCAGGAGATGTATCTTATCATTCAGCAGCTCTGTGAAATACCTTGTTGTAAAGAAACTAACAGTGTTACAGAAGGTGAACTGTTCTGTATCCTAAACCTGGAGAATCATGTAAGGGCTTCTCTCTCACACCAATTTTTGCCTGGCATATCTGGCTGAGGGCTTTCACAGTTTTCTGTCTTCTTAAAAATCAGTGAGAAGGAAGAAATAACGTTTGCTTTTCCTCTGCCTTCAGTTCTTGTTAGTGTGGCTGTACTTTGTGCCTAACCTTTTCTGGGAGTAAGGACAAGGAGAGTTGTGTGAGGGTGTTGCTGCTCCCCTTCTATCCCTGGCTGGGTCTGGGTGACATGACCTGTCTAAAACCAGATTCCAAGTCTGAGAGGATGTATCCAAAAGGAAAGATGACAAGAGACTTTTAGAGGTATTTCTGCAGGGAAAAATAAATGAATAAATAAATAAAATTAAAAAAAAAATTTGGACTGTTAATAGATTTGGCCATAGTATCGTGCTGGGCAAACATGCTAGATAGGATGAAGTGTGACTGTTGTTCCCACAGGGATTCCATTATTGCTCATGGTGAGAAGGCAGAGAGGTTGTTGGTGTCGCTTTCTTCTGGTCAGTTGACAGCTGGCCTCAAAAGAACAAAATGAATCAAAAGGAAAAAGAAAGAGGAAAAAAAAGGAGCACAGATGCATTGAGATAAGGAAAGAAGCTCTTGTGCTAACACAGGTTGTCCTCCAGGCCTGGGAGAGTGAAACGGGTGGTTGTGACAGTAGTGTGCACAACCTTCTGAAAGGAAAATGGCTTGGAGCAAGCAGTTGAGCTGGCCGTGCTGCACGTGGGAGCGTTTCTGATTAATTCAGCTTCTTACATTAGCCTCAGGATTGCTTTGTGCCCAATGAAATGCTGCCCTGTTGAGCAGTAGGTTATCAGGACGGGTCACTCAGGCTGTGATGAACCATTAACTCTTGCTGTGTCACAGCAAGGGAGCCTCTAGCCAGATGTGTTTTTCCTTTGTGAAATGTGGACCCTAGATAGACATGCAAGCATTTCCTCACCGTGTGCTGCTGCATCCAGAAATATTTGTGTAGAGGCTGTGGTCCCAGTGCTGACTGTGTGGGACCACTCTGACTCAGTTAAATCTGTGGTAGGAGAAATAGCTGGCTGCCCAGACTCTGCTTCAAGCCAGGTTACTCAGGCTAAAAATGTGGTCTGGCCTATCACTCCAAGATGCTGTTTCATCAGCGTAAGACTCTTTTTACTGTCTGCTCCATGTTTCTGCCAGTGCGTTCTCTTTCTATCCTGTGTTCCAAGTGCAGATTTTTACTGATGGCACACAGGAAGGTGTTCCCTTTACAGTCTCCAAACTCTTCTATACAGAAATATCTGAGATTCTGTTCAGAGGATTCAATTCCCATGTAACTCACAAACATTAATGACTATATTTTCCACTTGAGAAAGTTGATTAGAGGAGGGATTTCATCAGACGATCCCCATACATTTGCATAACTTTCTGTTTGCAGACGCTTGGATTTCAGTACGATGGAGAAGTGTTTGGGAGGAATGTTGTACTTACGATTGCAAGTACTCATTTTAGTCCTTTCTATATTAGATACTGGAGGGAACACAAGGTAGAATGGACAGGCAAGTACAATTTTGACACCTGACCGGTTGGGTAAGAGAGTCAAATTCTCAGAGCAATAAATAGCTCCTTCCTGGTCATGATGTGCTAGCAATACAATAACAAGGGAATGGCCCGACTTAATGATATATATTAAAGGAGATTATAGATATTGAGGACGCATTTAGTAAAGCATCTATTGTCTGCATCTGTCACCACAACATTCTGGCAAGTGTTGAGAAATATGGAAAGTGCGAAGTAGGAGGAGAAAAACTCCTGCATTTGTTGGTTGCTTGTTGACAGCAACTGGTTGAGACATTTACAAAATGCTTTAAAAGTTTTTAATTGTTTATACATGACCTATAAAACCCATTCTGATCATGCTTCTGGCTGCCATAGTGGGGAAAAATGTTACAGGGAAACACACAGACAGTGTTTGTGTGCATATGAAGGCAGCCGAGCCTCGTAGTACACAAGCTTTGCCTTGAAATAATCTATGTTATTGCTACAGTGATCTTTACAAAGGAAACAGACATTGACTTTTGATGATGGCAGGAGAAGAGCAGAGTCTCAGATCAAGGCTGGTGTGATGAGCTGGGAACATGCTGCACCCTCTGGGATGTTCCTGGTAGTTCAGTGCAGCAGCACTCAGGGTGCTCTCCTATGCAAAGGTTTGCATGCTGTCTCCAGTTCACATCTGGTCCCAGCTTTGCTAAAGTCTGTGGAAAGCAGCCAATCAACCATGAATCAGATGCTTTAATGACTATTTATTTGTCTAACGTTCTATACTGTAATTAAGCTGCCATCTTAAAAGAATAAAATCTCAAATTGCCATCAGGCCTTCCAACAGGAGTGTGCTACAATGTGATATGAATTGGACCCAGAGTGTGGAAGCCTGCCAGTGTGCATTCTCATTTTTACTTGTGTATTCCTGAAGGGAGGACAGAGCAGTGCTCCAAGTGCTGTGGTCTTTACTGCTGCTTAGGTGAGGTTCTCAGCAGTTTCACTTGTCCCATGTCTTTGTCACTTTCTTGTAAAGTTGTTGGCCTGTTTTGCTGTTGGGCCGTTGAGTGCTGAAACAAACACAAACAAGAGCTTCTCTGCTGCTTTGCAGACTGTATTTCAGTCCTGAGAAGGTGGCAGTTGTGTCATGATTTATGGCACCTATTTGGTGTTTTTAATTGGGAATTTACACGACAATTTGTGGCTACATGATTATGTTAAGATTATCTTATAAAAGATCTAGGACAGTTGTTTGTGAAACCCTGGGGGCACATACCAACCTCCTTAGCTATCTAACCAACTGTTTTGCCCCTCAGTTAAAAGAGTGGGGCCTTCAGAAGTGGTTTGATCTTCCTTCGAAAGGTTAAAGGTCAAATGACTCATAAATGAAGAAAGAGTGATTTAATCCAAGGAACCTGTGCTGTTATTGTAAAACAATATTCACCAGTGATGGTACGCTGCTGTATAAATGACAAACTGTGCGGTGATGGAAGTTGTTATTACATCACTGAAAACCTCACCTGCACTACATTTATGGCTCCATAAACACAGGTTTATTTAACAGCTGTGGGAACACCTATGGTCATTTTGTGTTAAAGGTCAGGAGTCCTAAATTTCAGCTTGCATGTTAGTTTCCATGGGTGAGGTTCATAAAATATGATGACTAACGTTAAGTGACCAGAACATAACCAAAATGCAGTGGGGGTGATACATGCTAATGCAACCACTTATACTCCGCTGCATTTCCTGGAGCATCTGGGATGCTGATTGGTTGCTGAATGTTGCTCTGAAAAAACGATTTATACCATTTGGTCATAACTCCATCTCCTTTGCAGTGGGAGTACATGACTGTGTCAGCTCCTAAGTCAGATTCCAGCAGGGCTTTACCTCCTAGGGCAGTTTTGAAGGGGGACAGTCAGATGCAGCATATTTCAGAATGTGAATTAAAGGTAGCTCTACATACGGCAGCTGCTCCTTGGGTCCTCTGCCAAATGAGATGATTAAAAAATACTAATATTTATTCTTGAAGTTGCCATGTTAAGCGTAGGCCAACTGGCTAACTGAGCAGTGAGCTGTGTGTTGCCAAGTGCACAAAGATAAGAAGAAACAGTGCTTATTCGTGTATATACACTCCACGTGGGTGTGTGGCTGCTTGGTGCTGGTGTCCTCGTGCAGGAGTTCTGCAGAATGTAAGCAGTAGCTGCTGAGTAAAGAATGCTTGTTTGTACATTTTTAGTGTTTGGAAAGTTAAGCTGAATCTCGATGTGGAGATTAAATTACATGCACACTGTGGGAGGACAGGCATCTCCCTCCGTTTTGTGCAATACGGTTCTCAGCTGCTTTGCTACGGCCTTGTCTAACTCATGCCACACATGCACACAGGGTGCTTACATTCCCCACCCATGTTATTGCTGCAGGTGCTGTACTGTTGCTCAGTGAATGGTAGCAGATTTTTAACAAATTTGCAACAGCAATCTGGACTACTGAAAGGATTATGACTAAACCAATAAATTACTATTGTCTGCTTTCATCACATGACAGATTCCCATAGCTTGGTCCAGTGTGACTGAAGGTTTTATGCTGATAAAGATTACGGGGTTTACTTACCTTTTAGAAATGTTATTGTTCCATTAGATCCATAAACAATTGTTAGTCAAAGATCAAACAGAGATAATTACTGTTTTTTTGCACTTTTGGAACACAGATGAAATGATTAGAAAAATCCAAAAAGATATGAAGCAATAACAAAGCCTCTCTTAAGCAACGTCAAACATATCTTTCTTGTTCAACAGCATTTCGTATCTTCATCAATAATCTCGCCAATGGTCATATAATTAACTATGCTAATAATGCTCTGTTTAGTCTTTTTATTATTGCTGTGAACCTCCTTAACAGCAATCCACTGTAATTAGCAATTAATCTGATGATCGTGTTGCCCTGTGCAAACGTGAGATGAAGCATGTTGATGTAACCGCAGCGGCGGCTGTGTCAGTGCCTTGCTGCTGGTTGCACTGCCTGTGGCCTGTGCCCCTGGGCTGGTGTCCTGGTGGGGCTGGTGTCCTGGTGGGGCTGGTGTCCTTGTGGGGCCGGGCGCAGTGAGCAGAGTGGCCCATATGTCTCCCCACTGGCTCACCTGTTGCTTGAAGCACCCCCAGATGCCGATGCCATCTCATTACGTGCACCCAAAAGAGGAGAATGCAGTTGGCCAGCAAGCACTCCTGTGAAACAGAGTGTTGAGCATTTAACATGGAAGAAATCTATTCCAGTTTGGTGTTTCACATGGAAGCCATTTCTCTCTGCCTTTCTAAGCGTTGCTTTTGATTCTGTTTTCTTTAAATCCCCAAATTATCCCCATCTATTCGCTCTTGTTTACTCTGGCAATCTTGTAATGCTAGTGTTTGCCAACATCCCACATCCCACTTTTTTTTTTCTTGTAGCTTGGAATAGGAAACAAATGTGATAGTATTTATTGGCAAGTGGTGACGTTCTTGTGGCAGTTGTGCTGAGCTCTAGCAGAGGAGGAGAGGTGAAGAGAATTGAGAAGTCCCACTTGAAAGCAGCGCAATTTTTAAAAATTATCACTGGTATTCTGTTACTATTAGAACTGCCACAGCTTTTTTTTTCCTTTCTTTCTTTCTTTTTTTTTTTCCCCACACAGTAAAGGAAATAAAAATTCAGAATATCTGTTAAAGAGATCTTACACGCTGTGGCATAAGCACCTGAGGCCTGGAAATCCAGCCTTACGTTGGCTGCATCCTACAGCTGTTCCCTGTCGCGACAGTGCAGAAGAGGGAGCACCACATACTGCTCTCACCGTATCAGTGTGCCTTGTAATTATTCTGCTTGTTTTATAGCATGGTTGAAGGTCCTTGAAATTCTCTATTAGAAAATAGTGTGTTTGTGTCCCTAGTGTGGTTTTTACCCTCTCTAGGTGGAAGCCAGGGCACTTTGCAAGCTGATCTGAAAGCTGTGAAGAGGTTGGGAGGCAGTGAGGTGACTCTCAGCAATTAGAATGTAAGAAAGTGACAGTAACCCAGTGAGTGAGAATAGTAGCTTTTAATTATTTTATCCCAGGTAGGTGTAAAAGCTGAAGGCCCAAATCAGGTCTGGGAGCGATATGGCTATTCAGAAATAAAGTTAGTATACAAAGGCAGAAATCTTTTTTCATCCAGCACTTACAGCATGGAGCTTAGACCTGTCTAATCCCTGTTCCACGTAAGAACCAAAAACACTTGTCAAAAGTCTGTCTATCTGTATAGAGCTGGAGGTAACTGACACTTTGTAAGCATCCCTGAATTATCTGTCTTAGCAACATACACCTCTGCTGAGCTGTGCAAATACAGCTAAAGGTGGGGTTCTGGCGAAACCAGTATTTACACACTATCTCGGTGTTGGAAGTAATTAATCTTCAACTGTATGAGGCTCTTTGTGATGTAAAGCAAGTGCTGACACTTTTGTGTAAACATGAAGATTAGCATATTTACAAACTGGTAGATGTTACTTTGATCAGTTGCTGCTTGCACTGGAAAGGCATGCTGGCATGCGGGCTCGCTCTTCATGTGACAAAGACGTCTAATCCTTTTACACTATTCTCAGATCCATATTTAGAATTCTGACTGGTGTTTTCTATATCCACTTGAGCTCACTGTTTGGTTTGTTTAGCAGTGTTCATCCACTCTTTATACTCACTAGTGACTCATTCCAGTTTGTTTTCTTTGCAAAGCAAGCAGTAAAATTCCAAAGTAGTAAATGACCTGGGTGAAAAACCCTTAAACTCCTTTCAATTTAATTACTAAAGCAAATTGGAACCACTTGCAGTCAGGCTTTTTGATGGCACGTATAAAGATCTTCGCTGTTTTCCTTCTTGCTTTTAAGTAAGTTAGTGCGAAAATTAGCCAACCCCACTTCAGCCTCCTTGCAACACAATTGCATCAAGACTTTTGTTTCTGTATACATTAAAACACATCTGGAAGACTTTGAAAGAGGCATCCTAGATTCTTGATTTGGTTCATCGTAATTTAATGGTAAGCTGTAAACAATACATAATTCATTTCAGGGCAAATTATAGCTTTGCATACTCCAAACTGGATAGCGACAGGGGATCTTGTGGTAACAGGATAATGACCTGAGCAGGTTCGAACAGGCTGGGTCTTATCTTTTAAGAAGGATGAAATAATGTTATGACATTGTCAGCATATTGTCTAACATGCTGGGGTGCTAGCAGCTCATTACTTATGTGCAACCCCTGCGCCTGAGTAAACGCTTGCAGGATTGTTCCCGCCAGGCGCACATGTGTTGGCAGGCCCAAACGCAGTGCCCACAGCGCAGGGGCTGTGCTGCCGAGGTGGGGGAAAGCTGAGGGTGGGTGGGGACCCTCCGTTGTTCCCGGACCCGTGCCCTCATCTGAGCGCTGCTGACATGCTGGCTCAGTCTGCTTGTGGTTGGTAGAGATGGGAGACACGGGCCCGCTTGGGTTTGGAAGTGTTCCTGCTTTCCTCTGGCAAGCTGGAGCTCTGCCTTCTCCCTGGGCACACCTGTTGGCTTGTCAGAGGCGAGGAAGCTCCTTCTCACCAACCCACTGTCTTCCAGAAGGTGTGAGGTTGAGCCTGGCGCTGCCTGCCTTGACCTGGCTGCTATCCACACACTATAACCTCTCCTCTGATCTTAGGCCTCTGACTCAGTTTCCATTTGGCAGCAGCTGCCAGTGTTGCACGCATGACTCGGAGACGTGGCTGCCACCCAGCTGTTTGCCCTGATGGCACAGCTGGAGAGACTTCTGCAGCATTTGCCGCTGGTTTTGGTTGTTAGGTTGGGCTGTCCTGTAGGGGTGCTGAGGGCATCCACTTCCACCTGCAGCACAGAGACATAATCACCGCTGGAGGAGCTGCAGGAGCACTGATAGTGGCAACTAATTATGTGAGATTAATTGCAAACCTCAGCAGCTGTTGTGGGTCTTATCCAGGGCACAAAATGAAAAGAAAAATGTCTCAACCATCTCTAGTGTCTTTCAGATGAATCAGAGCAATATTCGTTTAGTGAAGAACCTTCTAGCCAAGCAGGACATCTGTGCTAAGGCTGCTCTGATTCTCCTTGGTGGGATGCTAGGTATTTTACTTGCTAAGAAACACTAAGAATAACACAGAGGAAAGGCATATAATGACGCCTTTTGTCCTGTCTTCATTTTTCCAGGGCCAGTGTCCCTGGTGCACCACGAGGTGAGGTTAGCTTCTTTCCCTTGCAGTGTTGTGATCAGCAGCCTGCAGTTACACAAACGTAGTGGGAGTTGGGTTGTGTGAAGCTCTCCCCTTTATAACTAATGTGTGAACAGTAAGGACAGGATCTATGTTTCGATTTCTTGTTAAGCAAACTAAGCAGGTGAAAGGCTTAGAAAAGAAACTGATAGACTTGCATTACTCACAAAGCATCACATCTATGTTGAATCTATTACTGATTAAAACTCTTGTTAAACTGAGGATCAAAAAGAAAGCTCTTTAGCTCTTTTCACGACTGGGTTAGCATAAATAGAACAACTTGTCTATATGGGAACAGTATGGATGCTTAATTTTTAAGATATTCTATCAAGAAAGAGAAGCTGTAACTAGAGTAAGGAAGAAAAAGGCATTTCATTTGCTGGTGATAATGAAAAATGAAAAAATATTGGGTGGAATTTTGACCTCAACAAAATCAAATTTTTTCCATGTTTTTCAGTGAAGGCAGGTTTTTGCCTAGTGCGTTCTTTGTTGATCCTTAAAGGGGAAAATAATCACTTCCGTGGCTTACATTGTTACTTATTTAAAATGAAGTAACCGGTTGCATATTTATTAACCAAAACATTGTACTAACTGAAAACTTCCAGGGCATGTACTAATCTGTCTGTTTTACTAGAACCATGCAATATGTTTGGGTTGTTCTTAACTTAATAAGTAGAGCAGAAGACATGCAGCTAATATACTAAAAAAAAATGAGATTTTGGTAGTTTTATTCCCAGTGCTATTGGTTGTGTCTTCACTTTTCCTAAGCTGCAACTGTTCAGCACTTCTGTGTCGTAAATGCACAAAGGGGAGCACTTTGCAGCCTATACTGGAACACAAACCTGGAGCCTTTGGGCTTCCAGTCCAACTCACTCCTGCTTCTCCCATGCCTCTCCACAGAGGCTGCAAAAAAGGGAACAGTCTTAGTGCTACAGCAAAGCTGGGAAGCTGCAATAGCCCTGAACCATAGGATTTGGGATTGGCAAACTGATTATTCAGCTCTGCAGCACTCAGACCCCAACTGTGAATGTCATATGAACTTTGATGTTTTTAGTGTTGACCATAGCAGTGCTGTACGACGCAGGACTGACCCTTTTATGCTCTCACAGGTCTTTTTTTTTTTTTTTTTTTCCCTGACAGTTTTATGGACATGAATAGATAAAAATCTTCATTTTAGGAAAAGCATGTATTGAGGAATTTTAGGATACTAATTTCATATTGCCCTAGAGCATTTTCTGCAAATGTTAGCATGCACATACTATTTCTGGTGATTAAAGCGGAGTATTTTGACTTTAAAGTGGCATCTTCTGAATAAATCTGTCTCCAAATGATTTATGCATCCCATTAGGATTTAGTGCTGGTAGTTGTTCTGGGAATCCTGATCTGTTCTTTCAAGAGTCGCCTTAGCTTTATCAGTCCATTTACATGTGGTCATATTTCAACCTCCAGGAGCTTTAAAATGTTTAGTACACAGAACACAAATTTAGGCCTGTGTTTGTTTTTATTGGTGGAACCTCTTTCCTTTCTTCAACATTCTCAAATGTTCCCTGGTTTAAGTAGAGTTATCTAAGGTAATCCACTCTTGCCCTTACCAGGGATATTCCACTTTGTTCATAAGCACATAACATAACTCTAGTCCCCAGTGATTTCATTGTGAAATTAAAACCCAGACACTCATCCAGATGTCTTAGAAGATAAGGGCAGGCCTAATCCGTATGTCACAGAGGACTTAAGGAGCAGGAATTCACCTATACATCATCACGTTGTTATTAGCCCGGACCATGGCAAGCCCAACACAAACATTTTCCACAGGGCTTGCATTCAGGCTTGGCAGTGTTAAGAAAATACCCTCCAGCAATGTGTTATTTTAGGCTGAAACAAAAGTAGACATGAATGGCAAGAGGAACAGAGAAGTATTGTTTTTATTTTCTATGTGAACCCGTAACTCGTGTTAAATGAAAATCTAACCAACAAAGATGTAAATACCATCATGTTCAAATGAGCTATCAAGTATCAACACATTTATTTTGTGATGGAGTGCTGATGCTTTTCTGAGGTAGTGTAATGCACTGTGGGAAGGGCAATTTAGATAGGAAAAGCCAAAAGCTTTATCTGATTAAAACTGATATGCTGATTGATTTTGACAGAGGGAAGTCACTTCCATTGCAAAAGAGATGGCAACAAAAACGCAATGCATTTGTCATTAATATGAGTGACGATGCTGAAATTAGAAATAAAACAGAACTGTGAAGGACAAAGGCAATTCTTACCACTGTTTTTACGGTTCTGCCCCCCCCTCCCCCACCCCCCAAAGCTACCATCTTATTTTTATTAAGTACTTATTTTACAAAAGCCACAGAAAGCCCATAGGACAGGGACTGGACCCCACCTCTCCGGGAGGGGGCCAAGACTGCTCAACAGCCTGGCTCTGTCTGATCTTGCCTTCCTAATCCTGCCTCTCCATCCATTCTGGGAGCACTCCCAAAAGTGAGTGAGGAGACACTCCAGCGTAAGGATGAGGCTGAGTTTTGTGGTTAAGGCATTAAACTGGGAGTGAGCTGTTTTGGATTCTGCTCCTGTCTGTGCCACAGATGTTCTGCATGGCTGAATTCTGCTGTTCTTGGCGAAATTCTTCTCTGTGGCAAGAGTCACCTAGAGGCTTGGATGCCATCTTATGCTGGGAGACAAACACAGCTTACACACTGGTTGAACATTCTACAAGTATATTTAGAGAACTAATAGCATGTAAGCTTTGTGATATCCTTCAGCAAGAGGGCCAAACCTCTTGTTTATAGTCAGTGCCTCAGAGCTCCCTCCTACCAGGCAGGAAAACTGCAAGGTTAATCATGTTAACATTTGTGAAATACTTCTGTGATGTAAGAGACACAGAAGTATATGTCTATTAGGTGGAAAGCCTACTGGTTTCAAATGAGCTACACAGAGTTTATGCACTTACTGGATTGGCTGAGTCTCACAGGCACGAGAAAGTGTGATGGAGACACAGTGACTGTGCCTTATTAACAAGCTGAGAGTAGTTTTGTTTGTTTGCTGTGTGTCCAATAGAAATTCATGCAAAACTTTTTAAAAATCACAGCTAGAAGAAAACGGTCCTGAAAAATGGCAGAACAGAGGAACACTTTTTAAAGTTGAACGTGGGCTTGATTTTTCATTTTGGGAAGCAATCCAGGTTACCCTAACAGAAAGCAGAGGCACATTTCAGCTGGGGTTTCTTTGTGCACAATGCAATGGCAAAGCAGTTCAAGACCAGTTCATCTGTGTGAAAATATGACCCTGTATGAGTCTGGAGGTCAATGAAACCACTGTTGATCTGCTCAGGGCATGCTGGTCACTGCTTTAGGGTCACTTTGATTTACGTGCTTAGATTTTCCACTTCCAGAACAATAAAATGTGGGTGACTCTCTTTTCACTGACTCTCATTTGTTGTTGCAGGCATGCGTTTTTCTCAGAAATATGCGCCGTATGAAAAAGCCTGAAAAATTTAATGCAAGCATATAAACTGACCTTTTTATGGAGGACAAAATTAAATTCAGTCATAATTAGAAAAGAAACTGAAAATCATGCTTTTTCTTGGTTTCTTGTAAGCAGTACAGAAACTTATAATCTCAGTAATTAAATATTCCCTTATTAGTGTTTTTATAGATGTATTCTTGCCCTGCTCATGGAAGGGATAGAATTAACGGTATCAGTTGTACGGATGGGATAGTTGAGGCAGACAGCAATGAGCCTCAAGAAATCCGTAGCAAAACAGAAATTTAATAATTATTTATTGCTCTAACTCCTAATCAACTTCAAAACCAAAATGTCAGGAAGCTTTGGATATCCTTCACTGCTGAGACCTCTCAGGAGCATTACCATAGCTGATCACAGCTCCACAGAGGAGCCTTGTGAGGGTTGGCAGGGACTTTCAGCCTTCATGGTACAGCTGCAGGCACCAGCTCTGGAATGATCAGTGCCTTCCTGAGTGCTTTGCTGGCCAGAACTGACACCAAACATCTTCTTCCAGCTGTGCAGCTCACCGTGGTAGGAAAGGTAGAAATCCCTCACAGAGCACCCTGCCTCTGAAAAGGAGAGAGAGAGGAGACAAAGTGTTGTCTTAATTGACACCAAAAATTGTATTGCCTTGATCGCTTCTTGTCATTAATTTCAGTGGAATTAATGCAGGGGGCATCTGAATCAATACAGCTGGATTTTGTTCTGGTTTCCTGTGATGCTGCAAACCTTTGGGCTTCTTGGTCACCTGCCCTTCAATTCATGTGAACACTCTTTAGCTGAAATAATTGCTGTTCTGATAACTAACTTCTATTAACTGTGACTCCTTAATTTGTCCTGTAGGATTCTTTAACCCCTTTAAGTGTCTGTATATCCTGTTGACAAAGGTCAGTGCCACCTGCTTTGTATGTGACTGCTGAGAGCCAGTGGGCAGATCTGGGGAAGAGCAGCTGGGAGCTCAAGAACCTCTGCTTGCCCAGACTGCTGGAAAGTACCTATTTATTAGTGCTGACAAATGTTGCCTTGTTCTTACTCTACCCTACAATTAAGTACATCGAAGGGTCTGGAGTGTACCTCTACCTTGTCTTCTTTCATCTCTTAAGTTCATGTAATTTTGTGGCTGCAAGGGAGAATATGTGTCATCTGTGGAGGATGAGAAGAATAGGGGTAAATGGTGTGAAAGTGTAACATACTTCTCTGTAATTAACACTGCCCTTCAGAAGAGCTGTTCAGTTGTGTTTCTGTCTGTAGAAGTGTTCTGAAGGCATTGCAGAGAAAATACAAAAAGTCAGTTTTAGATTTATATACACCAGTTGCACTGACACTTTCATTATTTAACCAAAAAATCAGTTTAAAAGCACCTTATTTAACAAACTCCTTAACTTCACTCCTGTTCTGTACCATTGGCTGGGGAATTTTACAAAAACCCTCAACACTGGCTTCCATAGCATGGGGCTGGAGGGGGCACATTTATTAAATGCTCAACACGCTCCTCAGTACTCATTCCTTAGAATAACTGCTTCACAAGCCTTCTCCTTCAAGACATCCTTAAGGCTGTTTAATACCCTCTTAGCTGTCATTTCAGTTAGCACTCAGCACTGTGTAGAGATGCTGAACTAAACCATATTAGCAGATCTTTACAATTATTTGTAAATGTTGGGATACTCAGAAGATTATTGCACTGGTACATTGCCTTCGGTGCCTGAGGGGAGCACGAATTATATCTTATCTGCAGGAAGAGCTCTGAGGAGCCAGACCGTCTTATGAGATGCTGTGGTGCTCATCCCACTTCCAATCCCATCACTAGGATTGTCAGGGTACAATTTATAGCAGTGAGCAGAATGGGCGTATCCCCCAGCGTTAGAGTTTTGCCTGAATCTAGTGCAAGGGAAATGGATTTTTTTTCCTTCAATGGATGAAGACATCTTCTCACCTTAAACTGATGACATTTCAGAATTTCGTTTGGAAAGACAGAGAAACAGATCATCCGTGTTTTTTAAAGCGCCTTCTGATGGCTGACGCTTGCTGACATAAAGCATTTCAGACTTCTGACTGTGTATCTAACTCCAGTAAGGTTTGCCTGTAATTGTCTGCCCTTAATTAAGGAAAACTACACTTTTCTGAAACTTACCCCTCCAGAATTGCCAGAATTGGAACCTGGAAATTAGGTTCCTACCATTTCAAAGGGCTGTTCCAGTTTCCAAAAGCACTGAGCTACCTCCAAGTACTGTGGAAGCTGTCAAGGGTTTAAAGCCCTGGAAAAAAGGTCAGGCTGATGTTTTGCAGCCTAAATTTGAGCTCTTTTTTAAAAAAAAAGAAAAAAACCAACAAAACCAAAAACAAACAAACAAGGAAGAAATATATCATAGGCCTTTTTTTTTTTTTTTTAGGTCATACTTCTATAAACTAACTAATTGAAAACAAAGCTTATTTTTAGCATGGTAGGAACATATTTATGCTTGTGGTTGTATGGTCTGTGCAATTCCCAACTTAGAAGGGTGCTGGTTAATGCCAGTGAGCCATTTACATTGGCTCCTAATGTAGAAAATAAAATTTGATACGTTCTTCACAGCTTATTGCCTATTTGTCTGTTGTTTGTTGCTAAGGGAGCTCCTAAGAGACCTGCTGGTGTACCTTACGAGTTGGGCAACAGGGAAGGTTGACTGAGATGTCACAAAATGTTCCAGGCTTTTCCATACCAAGGCATTACAGTGGAAGGCCGCAGGGAACTGCCATCCAAAAATAACTTGAGAGAGTCTCGATCTTGGCTGCACTGCCCAAGTGGAGGCTTAAAGTTAAGGGCATTATCTCACTGGAGAGTCTCAAGGACAGAAGCTGCACTCAGGACTGCAGTTCTTAATTCATTTGAGGATGGGCGTAAGAGATGCCTTCCCCTTAACAGGAGTGAAACTCTGCCTTGCCGTGGAAAACAGTCCTTGGAAAGGCGTCTCCTGAGTGGCAAATGTGTTTTAATATCTGAGCTTTGATTTTATTTCTGTATTTGCTCAGATTTGAGTTTGTTTACACATTGTCGTGTGAAGTGTGGTGTTGGATGATTGTTTGTTCTTCTTCATTAAATTGCTAATAAACTAATAAAGCTAGTAGAATATCATTTGAGTTGAGGATGGTTCCAGAAGCATTGAGGTGCATTTACCCGTGTTAACTTTCCTTTTCAAGTTCTGGTCTTCTGCTTTTCCCAATGGACTTTCTCCTGTGCACTTACACTGATATGCTGGAATTTAGAGATCCCTGAACCCCTTTTGGAAAGAAAGATAATAGCACTGGTGTCCCAGCCGACATTTCCTTGCTCAGTAAAAACAAGGTCTGCTGTTCAAAGAGGTTTGGAGAGCTCTACAGGCCAATAACCACTGCTGTGATTTTGTAACTCAGAGGCAAATTTTACTCACTGCAGCACTGTGACCCCTGTGGAATCAATGATGCTGCATCAGCATAGGAAAAAAGTTTGTCCCAATGGCTCCTCATTTTTCCTGTCCAACACAACTCTCTGCAAAGGCCAGCTTTCTGAAGCAAGCTTCTTTTGCTTCCCTGCTGCCTTCAGGGAAGGAACTGTAATAAACAGCGCTGGTTCCTGAAACTAAGAAAAAAAAAAAGAAATACATAGACTGACATTCAGTAAAAATATATATATCACTTCTGGTTTTGAATGAAAGGCAGAAAGACCAAGAGTGCTAATCCTAATGCTCTGGCTGCTCTGCAGGTTTTATTGCACAAGACTTGTTTATTTGCTGTTTGTAGGGCTGATGGTGTTGGTAAGGCAACCAACACAATTCACAACAGGTAAAGTTACAGGTGGGACATGCCTCGTCAGAAATGACCTCCTTCAAGCAGAAAGTAGTTACTTCCCTGTGTTTACGTAGGAGAAACCTGCTCAGGTTTTGCGGGACAGGAGGAGAAGTGCACCCAGCTGGCTGTGGGCTGGTGATCCATCTTGCTGGGTTCTTCCTGCAGGGCTGTGGGCTCCTCCCAGCTGTGCTGGCATGGGTCTCATGTCCTTTTTGGGTTTGTCTCCCAGATGTGTTCTGTTTGCTAATTCAGGCTCTCAGTGTTTGATGTTTTCTCTGAACTCTCCAGCTCCTGGAGTTGTATGAGGAGCTTAGCTATTGCTTAAAGTTTTGGGGCTTCAGCAGGGATAGAAAAAAGGTAATACACAGGAATTTCAAATATAAACTGCACAAACAAATGAAATGAACCCTTACATTTACTGAGCTTTAACATCTCCTGGTTTTCTAGGGCATCATTTCTGACTTGTGACTATTGGAGGTTAGCAGCACTGCTACTGTCTCTTTGTGCATTCAGACTGCATTTATGTTGCTTGGTTTGACATATTCCTGGGAGACTTATTTCCATTCTCTGTGCATTTCACTACAGCCTGGGCAAGGCAAGAGAATCTACTTTTCAATTCAAGCTTTTTCTTTTCCCTTCCTTTAGCCTCAACCTTTCTATCTTTTAGGATACAAACTTGGCTATTATTCTGAAAGCGCATTCACTGCTGAGTATAATTACTGGTGATAAGTCCTACAGCTCACTGGATAACTGGGAACAAATTGAAAAACACATCCCATTGGAAACCTCCTGGTAGAACTGGAGGGGTAGTTTGATAGCAGCAGATAAACTATTATAAGGAAAATTAGTATATGGGGTAATTTTGAATCAGCATTTTGTGAATGTATCATGCACGTATTGCCTCTTCTTGTAAACAAAGGAGGAATCTAAAGCTTTTTGTGAATTTTAAAAACAAGAAACGAAAAAGTATTTATATAATCAAGACTTTTGTTAACTGTTATGTAGGCTGGCGGCTGGAGGCTGATGCTGTGCCTGTCTGGTCCTACTAGTTGGTCATCATTTCTTTTACAGGACACAGTTTTACTGAATTCTGCTTAAACTTTTTGTTTCTGACTACCACAATGATACGTACTGCTTTCTGGATCTTGACCAAAGACTCTGATGTCTTGTAAATGACATTTTACAAGTTTTCTAAAAGAGAAAAGTCAAGAACTCTTTTCTCCGACCAGGTAAATGTGTGACTATAATTGTAATAGAAGGATCCTTGAAGTGTTTTTCTTCACATGCATAGAAGTCCTTCAAGTATCATGCCCGAGAAGATCTAAGGTAATTTTTTGTTTGCAGTATGCAGGAATTTTTTTGTTTCACGAGTGTTTGTCTACTAGGGCATGGTTGAAATGACCCTCTTAAAATCCACAGTTCAAACTTGAAATGACACAAAGCTGAATCATGCAGGCAAGGGGGTATTACTGTGGATTTATGTGTGTGAGTCTCTTGGCACAGGCCAGACACCTAGGAAAGAGTTTTAATGAGTAGAAATGCTCCCAAATTCTACAGGTGTGCTGCTTTAGACCACAGTCTGAACATGTCTCCCTTCTTTCCTAGCCTCCAGTAGACTCGCATTGGAACATGTCCAGTGCTGTAACGAATTACAAATATTTCTCTCCCTCTGCCCTGATTGCTCTTTAGCCTGGCAGTGAGGCAGGGCACAAACTGGCACTCAGTGCAGTGACTCACGGGAAAACGTACTGAGTGGGGAAGTGTGAGAGAGTGTGGGGATGGAAGGAGGGGAGGGAGGGAAGGTTGGAAAGATGGAAGTGGGGATGGATGGAAGGACGGAAGGATGAAAGGAAAGAAAGACGGAAAGAACCTCAGTGCTGCTCTGAAGCCAAACGGGAGCCCTGTGCTCAGCATGTGGGGAGGAGCAGCCTTGGTGGAGCACAGGAGACAGTCTGGACCTTGTGGGCAGGGAGTGGTGTTCCCAGGCAGCACAGAGGCTGTGCCAAACAACACATGCACCCTTGGCATTGCCTGCTGCTTCTGTGTCATGCACAATTCCACCAAAGCCAGTGGCACCTCGTTAATGTTCGACTGCTTTGAATAAGAAGAGGCTGGGATGTATATGTTTCCATAGCTTTATACTGCCGGGCCTGATTCTACTTTTGCTCACACCAGTTTGATACTGATACAGTTCCTCTGGCTTCCATGACACGAATCCGTATTTTGCCAGTGTCAGCAAGATCTCAATCAGCTTCATTTATTTCAAAAATGTGTGCCTGCAGCTGTTGGGAAAGGATAGGGCTGTAAAAAAAAAAGAACAGAAGATGGTAGGTGAGAATAAAAAAGGGATCAAGAATCAGCTGAAGGATGGACCTTTGTATTTCTGGTTCTTGTTTGCCTACAGTTTGTTGCATTTGTCAGTGAAAAATGGGAGAGATGAAAGGAGTGAATTTCTCTTGGGCTCGTGGTTGTGTTTGGGCAGGGTGAAGCCATGGGGTTTGTCATCCTCCTGCCCTCATTTCAGCTCTTCTGCGCATTGGGAAGAAATACTTCTCCTCTTCCAGTACAAAATAGGAAAGTTCTACAAAGAAACGGAGCAGATTTTTTTCTCCAATTTGCCTTAGGGTTTCCTGGAATTTTTGCTACTGTACATTTATTTAAAGTAACCCTATCTGTTTAAATACACGCTGATCTTTGGTTGCTCTGAGATCAGAATCAGCCCTGCCTGAAGAATGCCTTTTGCTTGCAGTCATTTCTGTATTGTCAACCCTTCCTCCTCACCCCCCGCCAAGCTGACCCTCCTGGTATCAGGTGACAGAAGGATAAACTGCAACATATGTGGTCCTGGTTGGAAAGAAAGTTATGATCCAAACTGATACAGAAATTGTGATCTATTGTCAGTCTCCTCAAGGATGACAAAGCAATCTGTTTCCAAATGAAAGTAGATGTAAGATAAATTCTTTGACTGCTATTGTATTTTTCTTGGCATTAACCAGACGCTATTACTGTTTTGTGGCTTTGTCACCACCAATTATGAACTAAAATAACATCATCTGTTGTAAAGTGTCATGATCCAAAACTCCGATGCCTCTTTACAGTGATGTCATTAATAAATAAAATCAACTCCAACCATCAGTTAATACATGTTTAGTAAGACTTAGCAAAGTCCTGTCAGATGCTTAGGGAGGATGTTTGGAAAGAAGGGCTCCATCCTGCAGTATGGTACCAGATGAACTGACCCCTTAATTTGGCCAAGACAGTGCGTGCAGGTTTTGGGAAAGATTTTTGGTGTGCACAGGATTTAAGTATTCTGTGCAATTGTCATCATTACTTACCTGAAATGAAAACAAATCCTTCATAGTGAAACGCAGGACGTTATGCAATAAACCAAAATTTATTGTTTCATTCTCTAACCAAGCACAGCAAATGGAATTAATTAAGATTATTTTTTTGTTGGCTGTCTCAATTTCATAATAAACATATTTTTATTTGAGCAATGTGTGTTTATCATGAAAATATTTCAAGCAAAAATAAATTAATAAGATGAGGCAGATTTGTTGTAAGCCATTCTGCGATTTTTTTTTCTTTAATATATTCAACATCATTTGTTGTAACTGGTAAAATACTAAAAGCTTTTTAAAAAGATAAAATGATTTACTTTTTTATTGTCTAGACTATATGTAAGCCATTGCTAATTAATACTGCCCTTTCTGATGGCTTTGCAACAGGCGTAACTCAAACAAACCAATTATAAATGATTTTTCAGTGTAAACTTTTAACAGCATAGCCTCAGGGCTTGCTCAACATAAAAGTACAATTTAGAAAACATAAGATTTAACTAAGGTCAGGATATATCAGGCGATGATGGATGTAAATGTAAAAACATCTGACTGTGGAATGACAACGTTTTCTTCAAGACTAAGCAAAACGTTGGTGGCAGTGATAAGTGGGATGAAAAATAGCCTGGAATGAACCAGCAGAAGGTTTGACTTTGGGGTCTGTTTGCTGGGGTTTTTCAGTGCTTTTTTTTTTTCTTGATTGTTTTGGTTTTCTTCAGCATTTTGGAAGGCAGAGTCCCAGAGGCGGAGCAGACAGGGCAGTGTAAGTTTTGTAACTGTTTTCTATGCTGTGAGAAGGTCAGACTTGTCAACATCATCTGCTGTCTTGGGGTGCGGCGCTGGCTCCTCTGGCTTTGAGTTTCCAGCTACCAAAGGGACAACGTTATGGCCCTGCATTGCAGAGCTCTGGTCCAGTATATCCTGATGCTGCAGTTCTAAGCTTGCTCACCATTTTGCACGGGTTAAGTCCTCAGAGATGGCTGATTGACTAGGTGGTGGCTGACTGCTCTGCTCTGTCTTTAAGACTATTCATCCTCATTGTCTGTCTTTCAACATCCCGCCCGAAGCTGGCACAGCCTGTGCATCATGTGCTGTATCTAATTTGGTGGAAGCAGTCACATGTCCGTGGTGGGATCTGTGTCAGATTTGTATGGTCGAGTCATCTGGTATCAATTCCTGCAGAGCGAAGCCTCTGGAGCTGCAGCCCTGGAGTGCTCTTACACCCCCCACCCGCACCCAGCGATCACGCAGGTGTTGGGAAAGATTCCTTTTGCTCTTTGCTGTAGACACCTTAAGAAACTGGAGGTTGGTTGTTGGTTGTTCCTTCGGCAGCACCTCCTGTCCTCAGCTGAAAATCAGTGGGCTGTTCATCTTGAGCAGGCTGTAATGAAGGACAACCAAAGGCCCAGGGTTCCAGCACCTCTTCACTCCTGTGCTGGAACCAAGCTTGGTCCTTTTGCTGAAGTAAAATCTGGTTTTGCTAATGAAGTAAAGACTAATTAGCTTTATTTTTAATAAACACACTGCTTTCATCTGTGTTTGTTAGAATTCCAACCTTACTGACCAAATACTGGATTGAGACAGTGCCTTCATTGCTGGTGAAACCCAATGGGTACTACTGGGGAAAAGAACACCGTATGGCTTGGTTGAATTAGAAATACTTGTATGGTCTGCTGTTAATCACATTTTTTCTGTGTCCTTACGAGTGCAGCAGTTCCACTGGAGTGGGCTCTGCTCTTTTCTCCCATCATCTGCAATTATGGGGACAGGATTAATAAGCACACATTTCATCCAGGGCCTCGGCTCAATGACAGGGCGTTGTTCACTGAGAGCACAACAGTGTCCTTGCTTGCTGGGAGAGCAAAGCAGCACATACACTGGAAATGACTGAAAAGAAACGTGGGAGCTCAAGTGCTCTGTAATTGCTCCCTTACTCCTCCTGCTTGTTTGGGTAGCAGTTGTCAGGACTTTTTGCTTGCTGTACCCAGATCTGCTGCTAGAGAGGCAAAGCTGTGGTGCCAGAGTTCATGGGCTCTGCTGTGTGAACTAGGGGACAGAGATAGAAAGCTTGAGCTGTGGCCCAGGCTCGGGCACCGAATGCCCCTCCTGGTGCCAGCCTCCCCTTGGTGACATCCCTTTCTGTCACATGCGTGGGTGAAAACAACTGCATGATGCTCCCCATGTCTTGCTAACAAAGGAATTGGTTTTCTCTGAGAGCTGCAGATAGTGTGTTATCAGCATCCTCTTTGGATTTTTGCATAATACATTTAGTTTGTAACCTATGTACACAGTAATTTGGGAGAGATTTGTGTAGGATGTTTCATTTTCTTGTCCTTCCTACTTGTGGAAGTAATGAAAATCTATTCTTTTTCAAATGAAATAGAACGGGGAGGGGAGCTGGGTGCCCGGCCTTTGGGTAGCAGGGCTGCAGAGCTGACACTGTGCTTAACAACAGTGTCTATTGACATAGACACCGTGCTTATGTTCTGTTATGCAACAGAAGATGCTGTGGAAGAGAGGAGCATTATTTTTTGAGCAGAATCCCTTTTCCATTCAAAAACCTCCTGCTATGGTCGGGGCTGTTTAGCTAGCTGTTTGCAGGCACCCGTAGGGTCTGCTGAGAAGAGCTTTGCTTCTGCACTCCCAGGCCTTTTACCTCTGTTGTTCTGAGGCTTTGGGCAGTTTGTAAAACAGCAGTGTTTATTATTTCTCTATTAGAATTTTATTATTCTATCGTAATATTTACTATTTTCTGTTAATAATTTTTTTTTTTCCAAATGGCTGAAGCTGTCAAAATACAGGGAAATATCAAGGGAGAAGTATCTAGGGCACCCCACAGTAGTTATTAGTCCATCACTTTCATCATGCTACATAAAACACTGATGCAGGGGCGGCCTTGAAGAGCTCACCTAGGTGCTGCTCCTTGTGCCTAGCACATATGCAGAAGCGCACACATATGCAGAGGCACTCACACAGGCAGAGGCATGATGGATGGATGATGTCTGAAACCCAAAAAGCCCAACAGTGGCCCCAGGCTGGACCCAGTACCCAACTGTCGCCCATCCCCACTGCCATCCTAACTTTGCTGTGGTTGGTTGCACCAGAATACTTTCATTCTGCCAATACCACTCCACAGCTGGCCCCACTGTCCTGACAGCCTCTTGTCTCCCTCTCCTTTGTCATCCGCATTAGCTCAGTATTTTAACCCCGTTTTTCGCCTACTCTGCTTCATTGGTGCTTGTCCAACATCTGCTCAGAGACGCCTGGTGAGAAGATGCCCTGCAAATTGCCTTGTGGTTTGCAGACTGAATTCCCTAATGATGCTCTCATTAATAGTTCTTGCTGCCAAATGCTGTTTGCTTTTACTTTCAGAACTGTCTGCATTAATAACAAGTACCTCCACTTGGAAATTATTTACATGAAACATTGTTCTCACATCACTACCACTGACAGCGGCTCCGGACTGGGTGAGAGAAGGACACCGTGATGAATTCACCCATGTGCTGCATGAGACAAGGAGAGCTTGAGGACTTCAGAGCAAGTAAGTCCTGGGAAAAGAACTATTCCTTGCAACCAGGGCTGGTTGCACAGTTCGGGCAGGCGAGCTTGTCAGGGATGGTGCTGCACTCCATCTGAACCTGTGGGAAGTGTGCCTGTTCCTAATAAGCACTGTGTGTATTTATGTGGCAGTCATTGTGCTTTGCAAGAGGGGAGTCACAGAAATAATTAGTTAAGAGCGTGAGGTTTTTGGCACAGATTCTCTTTCTCAAGTAGCTGTGATGTTCATATATAAGAAAAATTGATTTGGCATCTAGACAGGATTTCAGCACGCTCATGGTTATGGAAATCAGCTATGGGCATGAAGGAAATCTGTATATTGATTCATAAACTGACTTGATGACTTGTTCATGCTTTAATATTTTCATGGGCTTTTACCCAAAATAAAAATGTCAGTAGATACCACTTGACTGTGCTGCAGCACTGCCTGAAATGGAGGGAAGAATGCAGGAAAGAAAAGGGATTTCCTACTAGACAGAAACCTGTGCTGTCTGTGGTAATTATTTTTTTCCTACAAGAGAGGTTTTTTCTTTTTTTGCCATTATCCTTGTTTATTTTGTTAAACTGTGCACTTCTATAACACCCCTGGGAAGACCGTTACCTGCGAAATCCAACCCAGCTTATGTAGAAAGATTTGAAAATAGCCACAGACCTTTTCAGAGGGTAGAATTTGGTCAGGACACAGATGAACCCTTGGAAACCGCACTGCTGTGTGCACCAGGGCACAGATCATAGTGAAGACATCTGTTTTGAAGAAGAGTCAGGTTCATGGACGTTGTTCTCTGAGAACTCAGGAAGGTCTCACTTCAGCACATGCTGGTAATGCTGGGGCTGCAGCAGTGGTGTGTGGCAGTGCGAGGAGTCTGTGCTTTGGCATAGTCCAGTAGGATGAGAACTACATCAGTGTCGGCTCTTCTTTTTGGTCAGACTGGCTAGGTGGTGTTAGTCAGCACCAGCACCCTTGTTTCACTGGCTTGTGAAAAGACACCTGCTGCTATCCTGTCTCCTCATGAATACTTTTCTCTGCGGGTTTAAAACCTTACTCTCTGAATAATGCCTCCACCTGCTTCCTGATTTTCTTCGGGGACCTTCCAGCACTGGCCAGTCCTGACCCTATATGACTTCAGGTATGTGGGGCTCAAGATGGAGGTGATGTGGCTGCTGGCTATTTTAAATGAATGCAAACTATGTAATGTATAATTTTACTTAAGACCCAGGGCAATAATTATTGGCCAAATGCTGATCTGATTTGCATAAATGTTCTTCACTTCCATTGTGACTTCAGAAAAAAATCAGTGGGCATAAGGTACAGCATGGCACAGTGCGTGTGCTGTGCCACAGGGGAGTAGAATTTTCTCCATAAATAACATCTCTCTTGGCAAGACACAGGAACAAAACCATGAAAATCTATACTGTATTGAGCTGTACAGTTTGGAAAGATGCTGTGTATATAACAGCATATTTTGAATGTGTTTGTTGTTCCTCGTGGATGAAATCTTCCTTTAAGACAGTTGGTTATTCATGTTCACAAAAAGTCTGTAATGTAATTTCCCCAGGTGGGGCGTACTGAGCTCTGCGGGGGAGGCCATGGAGATGCCTCCAGGTGGGCACTGGGAACATGGAGAAATTTCACGTGCTCAGGAAAAGACAAGGCCATTTTGTCATTTGGTGGTTGGCTTCTTGCGGCTTATTAAATAGTCTGCCAGACTTGTGGCTAACGAGTGATTTTAATGTAGTTTGAAGGCAGCTTTTGTTTCCCTCAACCGCTACTTTAAGAAAGATCCCATAAAATTAATTGACTGATGAACTGCATAATTGATGCTGTCTACACAGTGTGCACCAGCCAAAACTGATGGGTAGCGAGAGCACTGGCATCCTGGTAGGGGCTGCACTGAACCCTGCAGAGAACCTCTGCTCGCCTTCCCTTTATGCTCTTGGGTAGGAGAGGGCATGTTTAGTTTTCTGCTTACTCTATTCCCTTTTGTACTTGCTCATTTGCTGGGTGCATAAAGGAGAAGAGGTCACTTGTGCACATGGGATAAAGAGGTATTATGAATTCTAAAGTGTTTGCTTTATTGGGAAAAGCACACCGAGCAGGAAGGCGCAGGAACATAATGTGTGAAATTTTAATGAATGCTGTGCCAAAGTGTGTGTGCATTTTTTTTCTACCTGTAGCAGCTTTATTCATTTGGGAGAGTACTGCGTACAAGATATTCCTTAGTAGTATGCTGGCTGCTGTTTAGTTTTAATAAATTAAATCCTTTATATCAATGTAATATTCTTTAGACAAGCACTTCCAAGACAGATTAGAAATGAACTTAAGGGGATTAAAAGCTTCTCTTGCTAAAAACAATGTTTCAGATGGGAAATCCACTTATTTATGTCACTTTCAGTGGAGTACATTTGTCTTTAATATGTTTCTGCTGCTACAGAAAGCAGTGCTTTGCCCATGACTGCAGCCTTTCTGCTCTGCTTTACATACGCAGCAGTGTTTATTTTCTTCAGTACTGTAAGTCGCTTTGGGAAAGATTGATGGCTTCCCATAAAACTGCGAGGAGCCATTTTCTTTGTTATTTAACAAAAACAAAAGATTTACTGGATCTGGAGTTTTAAATAGCATTGGTCTCTGTAAAATAGGAAACTGCGAACGGAGCGTGCGAGCAGAGAGAAAAGTCTGCTTTGATATTTCTCTTATTGCCTTGTAGCAGGCTGCATGCATCTTCTGGAAGGTTCGTGTTGTCTGAAATCCGGGATGTGTTGGGAGCAGCAGGCCCAAGGAGACAGCAGCTCGCAGTATTTCAACCCCGTTTTTCACCTACTCTGCTTCATTGGTGCTTGTCCAACATCTGCTCAGAGATGCTCTGAACCTTCCCCGGCTCTGTGTCTGGGCCACAGTGCTTGGGCCTCTGGTACCCACTGAACAGACCTGATGGAGTGGCCAGGCTGCAGCAGTGTTGCTCTCCAAGGTTGCTGGGGTTTGAACAGCACCAGGAGGCCTCGCAGCTTGAGGCTGGGGGAGCAGCTTCACTGCTCCGAAGTCACACACAGCGGGTCTGGGAGCGGCTGGCTGCCCCGTCTCCCCACACTGGGGTTTTTGCAGGGCAGGATCCAACCTTGTGGGGTAAATAAGAAGTCTCTGCAGTCTTTGGATTGCAGGAGAAAGAATCAGGGTAAAATACAAACTAGAAGAAATAAGGGAAATTGATGTTTGAATTGGAGACCTTTCAGTCTTTTTACTGTGGCCACTTGCATGCTCAACCTTGGAAGTAGAGTACCTGCTCCTTACCCACCAGCTCTGTTATAGCTTGTGGGCATGTAACTGTTCAGTGCATTGCAGTGATCTGGGCAGAGGGAGAGGTCTGAGCCCTCAGCACACCAGGTATGCCTCTGTAGCTGTGTCTCTGACACAGCACTGAATTTCATTAATTTAGGTGCACTTCTACCCATTGTTGGTTAAATCCCTTTCAAAACTTCTCCTGTTCCATGATGTTCTGTAAAGTATTTATTTAAATGGTTTCCAAGTAAGTTTTTTTCCCAGTACCTGCTTATAATAACATCATTTCCATCAGTGCTTTTGGGCCACTGATGCTCTGCTGTCTCATTTTGGCCACTGTTCAACCACAGTTCCTCTTCCCTTCCCACCCCCAGAGAGTGATTCTCAGATTGAACTGTGGCACATCCAACAAAGCAGAGCTGATGTCTCAAAGCAGTGCTCCAGAACCGAGTTGCCTGACTTCTCTGGCATTCAGAAGGGCCCTACAGTGAGGCTTTGTATCGGCCTCATATTACTCAGATTGTATGAGAACAGGCAGCCTAGATTAAACTGCTATCTCTGTTTTATCTTATTTTGTGCTGTTCTGCTGTCTGAGACCAGATTTAACTCCTCTCCCCAAAAAGACTTTCTTTTTTTTGCTGGCCTTAGCATTTATCAGACTTCTAAATCCTTACCTATTGGTCACGATAACAGGAGTTGACTGAAGTTTCACCACTGGTTTCACAGTGGAAAGGGCAGGTTAATTTTCTGCTGAATATCGATGGGCTCTGCTATCAGTATAACTACTGTGTATGCTGGGAACTGAACCCATATACATTGCTACACTGCTGATCAGTGAAAGAAGAAAACTTATCATTCGAGAAAAAAATATATAATTAGGATCAGGGGTGGAATCTCACTGGGAAATGTGGTGTAAAAATGCTTCTCATTTTAAATTAAGCTTTCGATGGCAAGTGCTTGGCTTTCAACAACTCCTCTGAAACTCTTTTAATTGAAGTTCCATGAAAATCTGGGGAGTTCAGCTCAAGTTCACGTCCCAAACCCATCCTGATTTCATTAAAGATCTGATCTTTCTTTATTTGCCAATAAAATATATATGTGTGTGTGTGTGTGTATAAATCAGTATCTGCCCTATAACTGCTTTTTATCGTTTTTATTATTATTATTTATTTAGAGGTACAGTTTCCCTTCTCTTTATGAAGAATGAACTCTGCTCCCTTTGTGTAATGAGAGGGGAGGAACAACCCAAGGGAGATCCTTCCCCCAGGTGTGGATTTGGGGCTCAGTGCCCACTTTCCTGCTGCTTCCCTGTTGCTTCCTCGTGTCCCACATTGGCTGTGGCAGCCTCAGTGCTGGCAGAGCCTGCAGAAGAGATGATGGGCTCTTGGTGGCTCCCTGGAGGCCAGCGTGGTTTCGGGCTGGTTGGCCTGGGCCCTGTGTTGCCCTGGTGGAAATGCTGGAGCCCCTGGGGCTGGGGCTGAACGTGCCCTGGTCAGGCTCAGGGTATGGCCATTCTGCTTGCACGTCACTATTTTCTTCTCCTGTACCTAAGACCCAACAAAGGTCCTGATTATTTGGGAGAGTCTTGCTCTGGGCTGACAGTGAGTTCATGATTTCCTTTCATCCTTTTCCCAAGCTTTGTCCCACTTCCAGCTGCGGTGGCCAGATGTGCCTGTAACCAAGGGCTGAGTGCACACAGCCTGTTTGTGCCAGGGAATGGCACTGCTCCGCTTCACCAGCACAACAGTAAGGCAGGCTCCAGAAATCCCCTCCATGTACCCAAGTTTTTCCTCTTCACTGCCTGCAGGACCAGGAAAGGAGGGTTCCTGGGACCTAACAGCATCCCGCTGTTACACTGCGTGGGACTCAGTATGAAAACCTGTTGAAAACAGTGTAAATTGTGAATTCCTCGAGGCAGGGAACAATGACACATTTGAGTGTCTCAGTCCAGTGAGTAGCAGTGCACCAATGATTGCATGCACAGCTCTCCTGCAAAGTACTCAGCCATCTGAGCATCCATTTTTGTGTTTCATCCCACTTTTCTTCTTTTGTTTTATTCTCTTGTGATAGCAGCTACCTGTTCACAGCCTCCTTTGTGAGCCCTGCACGTCGCTATCTGCAGTCCTAGTGAGTCACATTTCGGCTTTTCTGATCAAGGTCCAGCTGGAATCTCACATCTTTGTTTCATGTATTTAATGTACTCCGAATTCACTAAATGACGGTTTATAATATCATTATCAACAGTTAAAGACATTATAACTTTAAGAAATGGAAAGAAAGTGCAGCCATATGTGGAAATGCTTTATTTTGTGCACTTTTAACCCTCACAATAGCTCAGCTGCAGGAACGGGGACAGCGGTGAGAGGCAGGAAAACAAATCCTATGTCTGCAAAATCATTTTTCAGCTTTCCCTCCACTGTTGTCATGAAAGAGCACTGCGCTATTTGGATGGTAAATAACAACCAAGGACTAATTTATTTTTCTTCATAAAATTATTTCTTGAATTGGATTCAAATGTGTTCCTTATTACACGGTTTGATAATTCAGTGATGCTTTCCCCCCATAACATATGAGCTGATTTAAACCTTCACTCTAAACAGCCTCAGGCTTATTAAGAACAGTGTGGACTGAGTATGGATTAGGTTTAAAAGTAATAAAAAAGTAGACCTGTTGGTTAGGTGAAAAATTCACTATCAGATTCCTGAGTGCAGCTTTCTTTTCATGTGCAAACTGCATTAAATGAGGCATTTAATTCAACAAATCCATAGTTCTGATCCACCAGAAATAGAGACTGGGTTAGTTCAATTTGTAACAAACGATCTCCATATGATCAAAGTCCTGAGAGCTGATTCCAACATACTGCTTAAATTAGTCTAACACCGAAGTGTTTGGCTCTGGGACAATATTTGGAATGTCTTACCAGAAGAAAAATTCCTCTGCACACATGGTTCCAATATCGGGGAATGCCAACCTTGCTTTTTAATGGGCTGACAGGGAGCCTCCGTGCTAACTTTCTGACTCCAAAAAGTTCTTGTGCTGTCACCCGCAAACCAGCTTGGATAATTTTTCCTTGGCTTCCTTATTAAAGCCTGAATGAAGGGATTGTGTGGCTTTCTTAATGTCACTTGGTCTGCTTGCCATAAATTCAAGCACTCATGATGAAAGCTCCACTTATATTTCGCTGGGAAATGGAATCAAGGAGAATGCACCCTCGTTCACAATAAATAACTAAAGTTGAGTTATTAAGTGTATTTCATATACCAGCGCCTTATTACATCAGCAGTTTAGATAATGGCTTCTTAAAAATATTTCTCTACTGAAATCCACGAGGAGCGGGTTGCACATAGACGTCCCTGTGCACAAAAACCGAAGCAGCTGGCTCCAGCAGTAACTTAGGACTGTATTAACCAATAGCAAATATTTACATTTTTACATGCTGCTGTCTGTTTAGATTACACAGCCGTTGTGCTCTCAGCAGCGAGCAGAGGCAGTGTTTGCTCGCCCCTGCCAGGAGCGTTTGTTTGCTGTGAGCGGGATGCGAGCTGGTGCAGCCCTGTGGCTGCAGGGCATGGTGAGCAT
The DNA here is from genome assembly GCA_035772895.1 of Perdix hodgsoniae. Lineage (NCBI taxonomy): Eukaryota > Metazoa > Chordata > Aves > Galliformes > Phasianidae > Perdix > Perdix hodgsoniae. The sequence goes on from JAPSGF010000031.1 coordinate 6,628,054, forward strand.
GGCACACGGTGCTCGGTGGGACTTCGCGCCCCTGCCTCCCTTCACTCTTGTTTGTCACGGTAACCCACAGCATTTTCAAAGGCCTCGGCTGAATTTCCTCTGTTTTTATGGTTTGTCTTAATGTGAAAGTGATTCATAGAATTAAGCTGGAAGGGTGCTTTGTGGCCTTCCAGTATTTGAAAGGAGCATATAAACAGGAGGGGGAATGACTATTTATGGGGGTGGATAGCGATAGGATAAGGGGGAATGGTTTGAAACTGAGACAGGAGAGAGGTTTAGGTTGGATATTAGGAGGAAGTTTTTCACCCAGAGGGTGGTGAGGCACTGGAACAGGTTGCCCAAGGAGGCTGTGGATGCCCCATCCCTGCAGGCATTCAACCCAGGCTGGATGTGGCTCTGGGCAGCCTGGGCTGGTGGTTGGTGACCCTGCACATAGCAGGGGGTTGGAACTGGATGAGCACTGTGGTCCTTTTCAACCCAGGCCATTCTGTGATTCTATGATATGTACATATCTTGAATATGCATATCAGTCTTTATGTTTTTACACCATGACTGTACATGCATGTGTGTAATACTATGTTCCTAATGTTCCACTAGGAACAGCCAGGGACTGTACTCACCAGCCAGTGAGTACATGCCCCTATCAGCACATTGTGGTTGCAGCTTTGCAGCTCCCTCCTGGTTGGTTACATTGCATTTTGGATAATGAGGAGATTATTTTTAATCTGTGCTAGGCATTGCTTGGTATTTTATAGCAGTTGGAAGAGAAGGAGGTGGAATGATGAAAGGTTGGAGCTCAGAAATGGAACAGAACTGCTGCTTTCTTGGTAACTCTTCTGAACAGGTGGCTAAGTAAGCCAATTAAACAGACTTTAAAAACAAATTATGATAGTAATCCATTGTCTGGGATCATTGAAATGCACTGGGTGGAATCTTGTCCCCAGAACTGCCTGAATAATAAAAGTCTGTTTTGGTGTAATTTTATTGTTTTCCTGTGTTCACTGAATGTTCGGAGGATCTTGCCTTCCCTCTCTCTCTGGGCTGGGCTTCAGGGCACACAGCAGCCTGGCAGCATGGGCTGTGCCTGGCTGGTCGTGTCCTCCTCAGACGCTCTTCTCTGCGTGGTCTTGCTCAGAGGTGATTAAGAAACAAGTCAATGACTGATGAGCATTACTGTGTGTGTGATGGGGAGCGCAGGGGGAAGTCTGGGTTTTGCTCCCGCTAAGGACAACGGATGGCCCATTGGCTTGGGTAACACTAGAGAACCTCAGGACCAGCACTGCGAAGCCATTGTGGTCCTCACCACTCAGCTCCCTCTGCTGAGCCCCTGCCTTTGCAGGTTGCTTTGTGTTTCCTTTTTGCTTTTAAATCCGGGACAGAAAGGAGTTGTGTGGAATTATTTCAGGCTATCGTATGGTAACAACTCCACGTTGCCACGTAGGGCTGCGTGAACCGGTGACCCAGTGACAAAATAAATTACGTGTGAGCTGAGGGCTGGAGATGGTGAGTGGCAGAAGAATGGCGCTCCAAATTGTGTTCAAGAGATCCTGTATTCATTTAAGAAAAGTGACTGTTTAGCCAATTTATTCATTTGACAAGTTCCTTTTTAACCATCTTAATTCACCATTTAGCCTACAGTGCCCATCATTAGCTTATGAGATATTCATCGGAAGAGATTTTAGCATAAATACGGTTCCACAGAGGATTACACACAGGGAATCTATTCTTTTAGCCTACTTATTTGGATACCAAGTATTTGTTGAAGTGGACTCGTATTTACTTAGTCCCTTAATGAAGTCTAGAAAAGCTTTTCTGCAAAGGGAATATTGTTTTGTAAAAATTAGCTTACTTAAATAGTTTTCAAAGTCATCTCAGAACAAAGATTTCAAAGACAGAGCGCCAGCCTAATATTTACTTTTTACGCCGTACGGTAGTTTAGACTTGCCAGAAAAAGTGCACTTGCTTTTTTGTGTTGTTTTGTTTAAATTTCTCTGTTTCTAGTTGTGAGATATATATGTCATTTCTAGGGGTATGGAACTAATTGAGGAATATGTCCTGCCCTTGTTGAGGTGAACAGGGCAGATAAATAAAAACTCCATTGGACATAAATCTCCTCCACTAACATCAAAGAAACAGGATCCTGCTAAGTGTATTTGTATAATGCAGTAATTTATGCAAAAAGCAGCTTTTGTCAGCAATGCAACAAAGCAGCTTTGATAAATGTCCCCTAATTTATTGTCATGTATCTCAAATCAAAGTAAAACATTTACAGCCTGCACACTGAAGGAACCCAGGCCCAGGGCACTTAAAGGGTTTCTCTCCCTCTCCATCTCCAGTCCCCCCCACCCCCCTTCTTTTTCTTTAAAGTACATAAAGCTGAGTTGGGCAAAAGGTTAAAAAGGCTCTGTTTTGAATGCTAAGTACTTTATACAAATTATGGGAAAAATAATAACGGAGCTGCTTAAAGAATGACAGAAAAGCCTGTACAAATTCAGATTAAAAATCCGCTTAGCTTTTCTCTTCTGGGTGATATTTAACAAATCATAATGCAGGCACTAATTGTGTTTTACAGGGACAATCCCGGTGTCTCGGGCTCTGAAAAAAAGAGTGAAACAGTGACTGGAAATGGTAAGTGTTGGCCACAGTGCCTCACTGCCCTTCCCAGGTCTCCTGAGCCTTGCCAATATGGAAGTCAACCCAAATGTGAGATGGTGGAAGGAGATGTTACCATTGACTTGGAGATAAAAATGAGCCCCCAAGGAGGAGAAGGCTGAAGTGCCAAAAGCTTCATCCCTACTGCTGGTTCTTCCATGGTACAGAAACTCACTGACTCAAGCTTCTCCCAACTTCTAGGGAGATGCAATGGCCCTGTCAACAGAGCCAGTCCCAGAGGACCATTTTACAATGGAAAGATCACACAGTGAGGTGTGACTGATGAGGCGGGATGATCTGAAATGGCCATGGTGCCGGTGAGGACACGGGTGCCCCGCAGCCAGGCTCAGTGCTTCAGGCCTGGCCTCTGTCAGTGGGTGCCACTAGGAGCACGTGCCTGGCTTCACTGCCTCTGCCACATTGTGTGCCACCTGACTGGTCTGGTCACTGGGTGTCCTGGGTTGGGCTGTGACTGGGGAGCGAGCATCCCCACGGGGTGAGGTGGGAGGGAGGGGAGGAGACAGGGCTGGTGTGTAGGCATCACCTCTGGCAGTGGGGATGGACACGGTGCGGCCATGGACCATCCTGTGGCCATGTCTGGGGACGAAAGGGGCAAACTGCTACCCTCTGGGCCGGGATGCTGTCCTGCAGTGCTGCTAAGGAGCAGGAGCTCACTCAGGAAGGCCTGGAGCTGGCTCACGGCAGGGAGGCTGCCGAATGCTGATAAATTAAAAGTATGTGGGCTTGTCAGTCACCCGCACTGCCTTCCAGTTACAAAGAACCAAAGTGATACGGCTGCTTCTCAAGACCCTTTGATATTTAGGGGGAGTGATAAATTCAGTTCTGTTTCTGCAGAGATCTAGAGCAGCTCCACATGTCAGATTGCTTCAGAAGTAGACAGCATTTCTATGTTTTTTACTTAGAAAGCTCTGTTTATAATAAACCAAACATACAGCTCCAGGAGTACAATATCCTTCGAGTGGAGTTGTTTCAAAGTGTTTTACAACCCATCTGGTAGGCTGACTCGAACTATTAGGCGTGTTCTTGGAGAAAATGCTTTATTCACACGGATAGTAGTATGTTTCTGGTACTGCAAACCAGAAGAATGAAGCCTTGCAAATCCAGGCCTGCTGCACCATAAAACAGACATGAGTTCACTGAGAAAGTGAAAAGGAGAAGTTGTTTTTTTAAAATGTTCTACTTTCTTTGTGTAAAGTTGTGCCTGTGGGTAGCAGAGCCGGCGCCATGCCAGCCTTCATCGGCATGTGGGGCTGCTTGCTGCAAGGCCTGTGCATGGCTGCCTTGCTGGTGGCTGCATAGCACACTCAGGCTGTAAGTCAACATTAGAGTTTAAGTTCATATCGTAATTGCTGGGGTTGTAGTTTAAATTTTAGAAAAACGATTCTGCAGCCATGGTGATTGAAGTGAGAGACGTTCGTGCTAACAGCACCGAAGGTGCGCTCAGCAAGGCTGATCACGGGTGCAGTGAAAGCAGTGCCTGACCACGGCAACACCTCCATCAGGTGCAGAGCTCAAGGGAGAATCCCCAGGAACAGGTAAGTTAAAAAAAAAAGGCATCACTGACATTTATTGACTCTTGTTGAATATTTATGGAGACCAGCCAGTGGATGTGAGTGCAGTGAAATGGTGGGCAGGGACAGTGTTCACTTCTGCTGGTGCAGATTTGTACAAGCGTGGCATGTGGGCTCTTGTTCATTGCTGGTGAAAATGCAAAGCTAAAGGTGGTGACTCTGTTGAAGAACAGCATTTGTTGCTGGTAATGTGCTCTATCAAATAGTGTTACTGTGCTCTTTGTGTATATATCTTTATACATAGAGATAAGGAGACAAATGTCTGTATGTGTGTGCATCACATTACGTGTCCCTACATAAAGACATTTCAGGACAGCTGCATGTTAGATGCGTTGCTGGAGTGAGGGGCTCACCCAGGCTGTGGCACTGCCATGGCCCATGGACTTGTAGGGGCATAGCAGGTGACATCGGTTTACACAGCAGTGTGCAGGGCGGATGGTGAGAGTCCTGCCTGCAGCACAGAGCTGCATATGGGAGCAGGGGGACACAGGCAGCAGGAGCTGCACTGTACTCTGTGTGCTGCTCAAGGCTGGCGGGTTCCCACATCTGCTATGGGAGGTCAAAGGAAGTCCTCAAAGTAAATTTAAAAGTACATTTAAAATGTGCACGTGTAGCAACAGCATGATCGGCAAAGCTGTTAAGCAGATATGCCACATTAAAACCAGTCTCCTGCAGGCACCAGCAGAGCTGCTTCTGGATGGCAGTCAGGTGGCGGCCAGCACCCAGAGGGACAGTACCTTCCTGTCACTGTCACTGCTGCTTGCTCTGTGCTTACTGCACCGCTGAACCACTTCTCTGTGTCTTAGCACACAGAGAAATAAATGGGAGATTTCCCTCCTCCATGCTAAGATCTGAGGGCAGCAGGTGTGCTTTGCACAGCCAAACCAGCAGCAGCTCGGGATGCATGGCCTGCCATGCCCGCAGTGCCCAGGTTGAGCATGCCCCTGCCCTCTCCCCACTCATCTCCCACTGCCAGCATGGTCCTGCTGCATGGGGTGCTGGCCATGCATGCTCACCCTATGCCCTCCCTTCTGCATCCATTTTCCCTTTCTTTTTGCATCAAGGCTTTGTAATGAAATTTTATCCCAATATGTTTAAAGCAGAGACAGCTGTGAGTAGCTGTTAAATAGACACAGAGAAGAGCTTGGTCCAAAATATGCGTGTTCAACACAGTGCTTTAGCTATAAGTTGTGCTACGAGACCACAAAAATGAAGAAATCCAAACATATTAATTGTTTGAAATGAGAACACTCGTTGTAAAGGCAGGCATCCTCTTAGAGGTCTCACTTTATCTCAGCACACTTATTTGGGAGCAATACATCTGACACACAATTTTGGTTTATTGTGTAATGCTTCAATAAGAAGCAAGTGCAAATTACCAATAGTGATCCTTATAATTTGAAACAGAACCAAAATCAAACTTTTTGAGCAAAGAAATGGAACGAGATTTTGTTTTGTTCATCATATCTCACAAATTAGTCTTACTGTGACACACACACATTTCAAAGGAGTTCACGTTCAGTGCAAGCAGGCCAAATAAAGAAACACAACAAACCCTGCCGCCCCATCTCAGAACGTGGCATTAAAACCACATGGATTTTAAATTCTTGCTCTTACACTCAAAATTGCATTAACAGATTTTGACCTCAAGACTAAGGCACGTTACATGTTTGAAGGCCCAGCGCTGCTGCTGCGATCCACAGCACTGCTCCCATACTGCCTGAGTGAGGCCCTGCTGATGCAATAGTGGCCCGCATATGTCTCGTATTAATGGTATTTTCCTAATAGTAATAGCATTAAAGCCTGCCTACCTAGCTATTGAGTTACCTTATTTAGGGTAATTTGCCCAAAAGCCTAACCTGGAGCATGTGAACAACCGTATCATTTTATAACACTTAGCTTTAAGATATCAGAAATCAAAGCAGGCTGACAGTCTGATTCCAGAACTTGTAGTTTTCCATTTAAAAAAACAAAAACTGTTGTGTTTCTTGTATTAATTCATTATCTGGATTTTTGTTGTATTTTCCACATGGAATTGATGAAGAAAAAATTTTTTCTAAAGAAGGAGATGAGCGAAAATTCACACATGGAAAACAAATGAGCATTGGGAAGCACTCCTCATAGCTAATGGCTACTTGGTCTGGTGCCAGAATTCATACAGATCCTTAAAATCAAGTAAATTATGCCCGTAGTGATAGCTCCCTTTTGCTGGAGTCCCACAACAAGCACCAAATGGTGGAACGGCGCACAACTGCCAAGTTCCATTTTTCACCTCCCATTTCCTTTCAGCTGAGCAGCCTCATTCCCAGCAGAAAGGCCCATGCATTTTTTATGGCTCCCCTCCCAGCCCCATGTGAAGGGCCTGATCCTGCCCATGGCACAGAGCTCTGAGGGCAGTGCCTACTGTGGGGTCAGTGTGTCAGTGGATGGCAGAGGTGGTGGCAATCGGACGCACGCGTCTTCCCATTGAAGGGAATGGAAAGAATTGGGTCTTGCAAAGGAAAGAATCATAAAACAAAAGCGTCCTTCTTTTTCTCTGTTCTTTTGATAAGATCGCTTGCTGAACTCAGAAGTTAGGAAATGTGCCGCTCGCCATGCACCAGATTAACAACTGTTGAATTCTGTGCTAGAAAATTCAGCTGGATTACACAAATATCTGTTAAGACGAGGATAAATATTTATAAACAATCTTCCTTGCAGAACATGTCTCCATCATTCATTTCCCCGCGATGAAAAATCTGGAACAATGGAACTAATGACTACATTGTTCCAAAGTTACATCGTATATCTAATAAGGAAAATACTAAAATGAGCCAAATTCTTTATGAACACAACAGCAAAGCAATTAAAATAAATGTGATTTTCCAGATCAAAACTTCTGGCTGTTAATTGCTAGATGGCACCTATCCTAGTCATATGAGTTTCCCTCGCAGCTGTTTTTATTTCACGATACATTTTGGGCTCCCCAGAGCCGTGCTGAGCTTGGAGGTGGCGGCAGCGCGCCCGGACAGCTGCGTGGGGCTGCGGGGCTCATGGATGCACTGCTGGGACAGGCCTTGGCCAGGCGCGTTCTCGCTGCTTGCCCTTTGCTTGCCCGGTGGTTACAGTGGGGGTGATGGGTGGGCACTGTGGCGTGCCTAAATGCAGAGCGCTTCCCAGAAAGAGGATATGGAGGATATGCTTCCGTCATACGCTGTGTCCTAGTCGTGGCATCTGGCTGAGCTCATACCCTTACCTCTTCACTCTCTCATTTGACTTAAAAAAAAATTGTTCACGGATGCCCTAGCACAGCAGCAGTGGGGCACCCACCAGGATCAGGGCTTTTTAACCCACCCCAGAGCTGAACTGCACACTGAAAATCTGGCACGCTCCAGCCAGCTTTACTTGAAGCTGCACTTTGGTATCTGTAGGTTATTAATGAGATTAAAGAACTCCGTTACAGGGAATGACAACTGCAGTTTGTCCAACATTAAGCAGATATTGGCATCCTTAGGTGTGAGTAGGGAGGCAATGATCTCAGATATTGAACGAGCTAAAGCCATGAGCAATATGATATTGATTAGACAATGGGTATTGTATTTACCCACATAGCTTTATTGGGTGAGGCTCAATGTGATGTGTTTTTATTTGGGAAACTTAAGGAAGATAATTAAAAATGCTGTAAGGAGAGCCCAGCAGCCTTTGTGCTTTGCTTTTTAAAGGCTGCAGATGTCCTGTCTTCTTTCTTTAAAACGGCATGCGCTCCCTCTCCACCTTCCAAAAGATCAAGGGTAATAATAACAACAATAATAATACAGTGTCCTGGAATTTTTCTACATGCCTCAAGAGAACTTTAATTTTTTCCAGAAACTGTTTTCTGACAACAGCCGCCCCGTGGACTTTTCCTGTTCCCCAGTATGCATTCCCAGTGCTGCTGCAGCCAAGTTAAAATGGTGTCTTTTGAATATAAGGCCTTTTATATAGAAAACCTTTCTCTTGCTGAACAAAATCCTGCCTGCAGCACAGGGCAGCCCTGACCCGATGAGCAGGTAGTGTTGTGCACTGTCAGCTTGTGCACCCGGGCAGCACAGTGTGGCCTCCATGACAGAGTTCAGGAGCCTCACATCCACAGCCCAGCGGTCAAAGCATGCACCCTCCCCGTCTCTTCTGCTGTTTCTCCCATCAGTTGCATTCCCTTTCCCCAAGGGGAAAAAAAAAGGGCTTTTTTCCATTTTTTTTTAGTTTATAATCCCACAGCAATGCCTAGCCCAGCTGTGTTCCCATCTTGCATCAGAAGGCTGACTCACTGCAGCGCTCCTTCCATGGGACACGGATCCACGTGGCTGCAGGCAGGGCTGAGGCCAACCCCCGTGTGCCACCCTCTTTGCCTCTGCCAAGGCTGGTTAAGCTGAGGTGTGATGGCACAGCCTTTCCCCTCCCTCCACGGATGGCTGCTGCTCTAACTCCCCAAGCTTTTGGCCATGGGCCGTTTAATCTTTTCATCCAGTTCAGCCATCTCCAGTCACCAGAGCTGCTGCCGACTCCGCTCCCATGGGTGAGGCAGCTTCTCACAGCCACCACTTCCTCTGCTCTCCAACCTGATGCTTTCCAGCTCCGCGCTTTGCAAGGGGAGGCAGAGGAGCGTGTGCCGAGCCTCCATCTGCACCACATCACGGGAATACAAAATGGCACCAAGTCCTACTTTTCCTCATTAGATGTGGGCAAAGTTGGCTGGAGTGCAAGTGCGAAAGCTCATCTTTCTTCAGCTGCTTGTAATTCATGCTTGAGCAAGAGAATTATTTTGGGCTTAAGTCAGAGTCTTCTAAGTAGGTCGCAGTTCTTCTAGACCCAAACTCCTGCATATGACTTCTCAGAAATGCAGATCCCTGTCCTCCTGATTTGTGAAACACCTCAGGAGCCCTCTTATCAACTTTATCAGCTCCTCAAATGAATCCATAAAACAAGCAGCTACTGAGAAGCTGCTTCCTGCATAGAGTTCAGACTTGGAAAAATTCCCCCGCCTTGGGTGGCAGCCATTTCTGTCTCATTTGAATGGGTAGTTTCTTGCATTTTAAGGATGCTCCACTGTAGCCAGGTAAATGAATGCACCCTGCAACTCCTCTGGTCTTCGCATCAACAAGAGGACAAGAAGCTATGGAGAAGGCAAGGAAGCTCCAGCCCACATGGGGTACGCTGGCTGAAACAAACACATGCAGCGCAGTCCACGCTGTAAAACAGCATTCATTTTAGTGGTGCAGAGGCTGATTTGCCAAGTCATCACAGCATGTGTTAGATGTTAGTCCTAGTCTTTAGCATAGAACTACAGCTTCAGACACACCCGGAGATAAAATGAGGGAGATACAAGAGCTCAAGAAGAAGCAGACTGAAGTGGAATGACACAGTGCAAAGATGTGCTAAGAGTTCTTTGCTGCACTGGTGGTATAAGTAAATTTTTCTGATATTTCTGCAGGACAGTTCTGAATGCCTCTAGCAGCTGACTACCTGGATATGAAAATGATAGCATTTGCTTTCTTCAGTCATCTAGAAAGTAAGTTGTACCTCCTCCTGGGATGAGTCCAGACTACACTGACATGGGGGAGAAGTCAGAACTAAGCATACTCTGTATGTCTCGCTAGAGGAGATGCAGTTAAGTCTGATTTTAGTCGAGTCATTTGGCCAGGGGAGACTATCCATAGGTATGGATTGCAGTTGTGTTATTGTGTTAATGGGGCATTTCTCTGCATTACGGTGCCGTGCATTTAGATTTCTGCCCTTGATTGCTGCTTTGGTGTGCAGTGGTGAAGTGCTGGAGCTGGATCACAGCTCAGCTCTGTGGCCACATTCAGATCCCTGAAATGAGCTGAAGTGCTATTTTACCATGGAATACAGGAAGCTGTCATGCTTTTATGCTTTATTTTTGATTCTGTGAGGTTATTTTCTCTTCCTCTTCTGAAAAGAAACAAAATGTTAGATGTCTAATTGAATGGACTGCTGGAAAAGATGCATAATAAGGTTTGGCACATGAACTTCTGTTAAGCAAATGCCTTTGTTTCCAAACAGGCCAGTGATAACAAATATTTATTGACATTTTCCTTCCACAGGGGCGTTAGCAATTATAATTTGCTAGTACGAACCTCATGAGTACTTACAGGTTTTGAACAGAACATCTGTTGGTCAAAGATGAAAAAGGAGGTTGAGAAAAAAAATGTTTTTCCAGGGTTATGAAACTAACAGCATCACAAATTATCACTAGGAAAACAGTTCAAAAACCTGAACTTGCACTTGTGGAAAAAGGAACACAGATAGAGGAAACAGATAAAAACGCGTTGTGTTGGTAGGCTTTGTTTTCTGCAATGATGTATTGTTCCAGCAAAGCGGTTAACAAACAAATTATTGTCTGCGTCCCAAACAGCCAAATCTTTGGTTCCACCGAACAGATGTTAAGGTGAAGCAGATTAAAGCCAAATTCACAATAGGGCTGCTCCACAGGAAAGGTGCCCTAAGTTTATCTATTGTTAAATAATATAATTTATCGTCTTAGAGGGCTACGGAGTAATTTCTGTTCCTTTCTACTTTTTGAACAAAGATTTATAACATAGATAATCCCCAATTTTAGATATTTGCTGCAGGTTATATTTGAAAGAATTTCCCAAAAGACTGATAACCCCTTTTTTTCCCTTAACCACAGTCAAACCAGTGAACTAATATGATGCCTGCTTCAAATAAATGTATTTGCTGCCTCTGTGCATGATAAGTTTTCATTTAGTCTACGATCAGCTGACAGTATGCAAGTTTGCAGATACCAGTAATTGAATACAGATAACCTTGGTTGTTGACCTATGCAGAGGCATGGCTGTCTAGTTTCCATTGTTTCTGTTTTTGCTAGTTGACACAAAACTGATGTGGGCTGAATTTATATATTAGCCATCCATTATAGTGGGAATTGCTTATCATTGTGGATGGATATTGCAAGAAGTTTCTATTTATTTAACCTAATAAGATGGCAGAAACAAACCTGATTGGGCCCACTCAGGATCAGAATTAACCCTTAGTGGTCCAGTTAATTGCTGCACAGTAACAAGGCACGTAAAGGATGCTTGCCTTATTTCTATTTTTTACATAATGATTTTCTTTTCAGTTAGAGGGATTATTTCATTTAGCAAACAATCCTTGCAATATTGAGAAACTGAATCTGAGGGTTGCAAAACAGCTAGGTAGTGCTGGATATCCACATCTCTTGGATTCTGACCCCGGCCGATGACCATTCTCCCAGAGGAAGCGGAAGCCCAGAGTGAGCAGACAGTGAGGTAGAGGTTAGCATACGGTGCCAGGGTCAGCAGTGGCACAGTCCCCATCAGTGCTCTTCTAAGCTCTCATACACTGGAGTCAGATCGAGATGCCTTTGGTTGTCTGCAGTGTTTCTGACCACCTTGGTTTTAACATCACACTGTTCACAATTAGATGTGCGAGTTTCCATCTGCCTGTAAGGTTATTTAGACTCAGAATAGTTTTACAAATACAGTTGCTTACACAGAAGATCCTGTGAAGGTGAAGGATGAAGGCTCCTGTTGCAGCCTAGGGATGACCGATTCATTGGCTGAATAAGGATGGTAACAAAACCACAGAGCCATCTTTTTATCTCTATTAAAACAGCATTTTAATAACTCTGATCCCACGGAATTCAAGGCAGCTAGCTGATCAGTTGTTAGCATTTTGAGCAGCTTTTCTCCCACCTTAGAGGAGCAGATTCTAAAA
>JAPSGF010000031.1:6645031-6657531 GCA_035772895.1 Perdix hodgsoniae
CCTGCTCCATGCCCCGCGGGGATAAGCACTGTCCCCAAGTCCCTGGGATGGGCTTCTCAACATCTCCCTGGCTGCTGCCGGGGGGTTTTGCTCCTTTGCCTGCTTTTGGGGTGGGACGAGTGGCCCCACAGCCAAAGCACAGAGCTGTGATTTTATTTTCCTTCTGCTTTGTCTGAGGGGACAGCCAGGCTATTTGGGTGCTTTCTGCTCGCATTTCCCTTCCTTTTTCCAGACTTGGGCTCATGGGTGTTGCCCAGAAGAATTTTTTTTTACTTCTGGTCCAAAATGGGGAAATTCTTAAGCGTAAAATCCAGCTCAGCTGTGACCCATAAAGGACCTCATACTGCTGATGCATTGTCAGGCAGTCAAGTTACATGATCTAACTGCAGAAATGTAACAGATACAGTTTGTTTGTTTAACTCACTAAAAATGTTTAAACATACAAAGAGGCTTAGAACATTTACGGTCATATCTGAAATGAGAATGTGTGAAAAATGACATTTTTTTTTCCTATTTGAACTCCTGCAAAACCTTTGCAGTCTCCACGAAGGCATGCAGATGCAGCGATGGGACCTCATGATGGATTGTTGGTGTGTGCGTGTGGACATGAAATCGTGAACGGATGAATTTGCACAGGCCAGCATTCAGGTTCCATTCTGAAACCCCTTCAGAGTCAGCCCCCTAACTCTGGCTGGTGTTAAACACGAAGGCAGCGTGCAGCTCTTCTCTTGCATGGTTTCCCATGTAGTACTGCTGACCTACCTCACTGCAGCTACAGCTGCTCAGGCCCTTGCATGCCTTCAGGCTTTCCTTCCGAGAGTGCTTCTGGTGCCAGAGGGTTTTGGCAACAGTTGTAATGTGCATGATTATTTCCATTGAGGAAACCATTGGTGATAACAGCAACGAGGAGGTATGCGGGTGTAAGCCACAGCTTGCTGAAGGCATGAGACCATTAGGGTATGTAAGGAGAGGCTCCTGATGCTGTCAAAGAGGAAGCGGCTCTGCACGTGAAATAAAGTAGGGAAGGGAATATGCTAAACATAGTTTAACCCCTAAGCTGCCCCCTGTGAATAAAGTGTTTCCAAAAGCCTTCAGACTTGGCTTGAGCTAGGTGCTCATTCAGCTAATGCAAAACATTACATGCCCTCTGTCTAACCAACCTGATATATTCGCTAAGCATTACAGCAAAAGGAGATGCTTTTGGGTCACTTTTGTTGCCGTGTTCCCTGATACCAATGTTGACGTTATAAACCCAAGCAGTATTTTAAGTTGCTGTAATCTTAAATTTTGTTTCCTTATGCAGCTGCCCAAGCCAGCTTACATGCTGATCAGGATCTGCTGCAGCCTGGGAATAATCTGGCACCAGCTTCTTGGGCAGGCGCGTAAATCCTTACTGACATCAATGAACTGAAAAATTCTGAGGCCTGGCAGTGACAAAGGGAATAGTGAATGAGAGCAGTATTTCTTTATATTGATCTACCTTTCCTCATCTACTAATAACACTGGCTGTTTACCCTCTGTAATAAGCTGTGATGGGTGCTACGTGGGTCTTTGCTTTCCAGTTCTCCAGTGCCAGTACACACAAACCAAGAAACCTTCCAGTAAATGAGCTGGCTAGGACTAGATAAAATTAAGCGTATTAATACTGTTAATGTTTGCAATTCAAACTCTTGTTTGACAAATTTACACACTGATTTTATACCTAAGAATTCCTCCAACCAATATTTAGTGTCTTCAACTTGGTCTACCAGATGGGAAGAGCAGACTCTGCGGAAGAGAAGGGAAGGGATGGGTTCCCCAGAGCCCCACAGTAACTTGGGGAACCTGGGCCGATGTTGATGACTTTATCTTGGTCCCAATCCTTTACTTTATGGAGGATATTGGAGATGAGTCTGTTCTTTGTATTTCTGCTTTTAATGGTACTTCTCAAGCTATTTCTGTGCATCATCAAAGGTAGCAGTGTGTGAGCAATTAAGCCCAAAATAATATTTCATTAGTTTCTCAATCAAGATTTGGTATGCTTTAAAGAGACTATTTCTGAGAAGCACCTAAATACAGGATGATTTTATTTCCTGAGGAAAGTGTAATAAGTGAATGTGACAGAAGTTGGTAAGATGATGGAAAAAACTATGAGGAACGAGGATTTAAGGACTCCTAGTGTGCATCCACACAACACATAGTTAAACAGTGGAACTCAATACCCCAGGATGTTGTGGATATAAAAAATGGTTATGGCCTTAAAAAGTGATAGCGAAAAGTAATGGATGAAATAAAAATCCATCAAGGATTTTTATCCACCAAGCCAAAGTGAGATACTGGCTCTGACTCAGTTAATGAGAGCTGCTGAAGTCAAAGCCAGGAACCTGAGCTACGGGGGCAGTGGTATGGAGATTTTTTTTGGTGGTCTCTATCCTAAGTGCGTGCTGGTAGAGAAGGAAAAATGTCCTTCCTAAACAAGACACTTGGTCTGATCCTTATACAACCAATCTAAAATAAGGCAGTGATTAAAGAAGTACAAGCAGTGATACATACCTTATGAATAGATGCCTGTCCCTCTGACACAAGACTGTGTAGGTACTGGTATGGTCCTGAGCGATAAGCTGATGTTAAGTGCTCCTTGAAAGTCAGCTGTGCTATGCTGTTTAGCACAAGAGCTTTTTGCAAGGATCCTTAAAGTTCATGCCAGTGGTTGGCACAGCAGTGGGAGGCAGCCAAACAAACTGGAGGGCGTTTTCTGGGGGAAAATGCAAAGTTTCAATTTGTTTGATAACTCTGAGTCAAGCAAGTCATATGTCTGTTAAATGTTTTAAAGTTATTAATGAGATAGAGAAAATACTTTGCAGGAAGATAGTTTTTTCTCTGGGGTTGAGAAGCCCTGTGCCATGGTTTCAGCCGCACTTCAACCCACCTTCAGGAGGACCCAGGCCAGGCCCCACCTGTGCCACACACAGTGAGAGGCATGCATAAGTCTGGGCAATGCTTCAGCTAACAGCTCTCCACCCCAAAGCAGTCACATGTGGCTTGGGCTGATCCCAGCCCAGGAATCAGGTGGCTGAGGGAGCCCAGGACATCTTAGTACTCGTTACTGGCCCACTGTCAGAGATTACTGCTCTCAGTCCCCACGTCCCATCCTTGCCATTTGGAGTACACTTTTAAATGTGTCTTAAATTACAGCAATTTCTGAGGGTTTTTGTAAACTGGTCACAGATGCACAAACTCCATCCTCACAAGTCCTTTATACGCTAGACCTGGTGAAACAGAGGCTGGCCAGTCAATATGAGAGGTCACTATGCAAAACCTACCCCCACCCCTGCTCCTTTTATACAGTTTGCTGGTGCAGTTGGAGGGTCGTGTGAGAATGCGAGGCTGTTGCTCCCCTCCTTTTCATGCTTGGGGTATCCAGCACTTCCCCTGGAGTACTCTCTCACGGTCTGGATTTCAGCTGGAACAGGACAGGGAGGTTGAGGACTCATTAAAAACTGAGGCAGAAGGGAGCCTGCAAAGAGCTAAGTCTGTGCCAAGAATAGAGGCGAAGTGAGACAGGCTAAATCAAATGCATCCAAGAAAATTTGCACGGATACGTCTAGCAAGGAAAATACATACATTAATAGAAGCAGAGATTTAGGTGAATCTAAGGCAACTGCCTTAAATTCACCACAGTTGCCTTTCCAGTAGTTCACTGATTTCCCCCCACAGTAGTCTCTCATGTTTACTTTGGCATTTGTAGGGAAAATGTCAGCGGAGTGCTGCTGTGAGTGTGCCCTGCTGTATGATGTTGAGCTGTTCCAGTACCACGGCAGCTATTTTCCAACAGATTAACATTCAGATACTGGGAGAGTTCATCCAGTTCACATAAATCTGCATAGAAATTTTATTAACTTATAACTCCTATTTGGTGGGCCACCTACAAAATGAAAACAGATTTCTTACATTCTTGTAAGATAGAAGAGACAAAATTTAAAAAAAAAAAAAAAAGCCTATGAAAACATATGTCTTGCTGAAAAAATGAAAGTACTAATCTTTCAAACAGTGGCATTTGCGTTCCCAGCGCCTCTAAATAAAAACAACAACTTAATTGTCTACTTACTGGATTCATTTTTTCCTTGTTTGGCTGAAGAGAAACATGCCAACGGGAAGAAAAAATGGATGTGAGCAAAATTAAGGCACTGGGTTGGCACTTGGGAGATCTGGTTTCAGTTCCTGGCTCTGTCAAACACTTCCTATGTGACCTTGTAAATGTCACTTTTGAGCATGTAAAACCATCTGGCCTGATCTAGTGAAACATGTATTTAATTTTAAGATGCAACTAGTTCCACTTACATCTCACACGCCTAAATTTAAAGACATGTTTACATGCCGTGCTGGTTGGGAGCCACAAGGCACGGCCACTGCCAGGGCGGAGCGCTGCCCCACTGCCTTCAGGATCCTGATGTTGGCCCTTTTTGTCCCAGGTTTCTCAGAGCAGAGGCAGCCACCCTCCTGCTGAGTGCAGCACCAGCATGGTAAGCTCTCGTGCTCAGCACGGGAGTAATGCAACTAATTCACATCGAGGAAAGCTGTGGATTCAGATGCTGTTGTTGTAAATAAAATCTGCATTTAGGCACTGAAATAGTGGCCTGATTTGTAGAGTTGCTGAGCAACCAACGCTCATAAAGTCAAGAGCCCATGAACGCTTTGTACTTCAGAAAATCAGGTCAGTTATTTGGAGGCTAAGAACGGAAACTGAACCCCAATTTCGGTGCTTGAAAATCTGCCCTCGTGTCTTCAGGTGTACTCTGACGCTCTGTCCCTTGTCATTATAACCAGTCGTACCCACAAACACTGCATAAAGCTGAGATTCAGAAGTAAAAATACCATCATTTAACCATTTCATTGTTTTCTAAATGTAATTAAAAAGACGAGTTCCACTGAGACATTCTAAATATATGTATATAATATACATATGTGTAGACACATGTTTCTAATGTAAATGGTATATATAATGTTATTTTATGGCACAGCAGATGTTTCTTAATTCCCTCCCACCGCACACTGAAGCAAGATTATGCCAGGCTATTTTATTATGAATAATGTGCTTGCTCCATCATTAAGAGGGTTATTAAAGACATAAACAAACTTTTATGCCCTGCTTTTCAGCAGCTGCTGGTGGTCTACAAAGTGATAATCCTGCTTTCAGCGAATATTCTTAGACTTAAAAATAAATAAGGAAAAAATAAATACACGGCACAGGCACCCAGGCTGACTCGTGAGTGGGCAGATTGTAAGTGTGACATCTCAGTGCCACAGAGGTGGAGGTGGCACTGCTTCTGAGCCAAAGCCTCAGACTGTGGGCTGCAAATGAGATGATTGCTCCGTGCATTGCCCCTTCCCACCGCCACATCGGAAACTCCTGTGCTAAGCGAATGAGCCCAACTGGCATTTATTTCAGTGGTGAGAGCAGGAGAGCAAAAATTCGAAAGCAAAAAAGCAAATGCTGGCTTTAAATAAACAAATAAACATCTTGCAAAAATACAGCGCACACAATAGCTGTTTTTTTCCTTCCTAATTAATTATGTGGCAGAGACACGGCTGCAGATCCTGTAGCCTTAGCTTTGAAGAAAATCAGCTGAGTAGGTTTTATAACTTCAAACAAAAGGGTAGGACGGGACAATAAAGGTTACGTGGCCGTGTTCCGTCACAGGCGCTATCGCTGTTAATTTAAACGGATGTGACCCCTACACGACAAAGCTCCAAAGGTGTACGGGGAAGAAGGTTTATTCTTATAAATAGGACCAATGCCAGGTCAAGCAGGCCCCCTCTCTTTGGACTTCCTAAAGAAAACAGCTTCAGACAGCTGAGCAAAAGAGTTATGGAGAGTGCTGAGATAGGAAATATCCATGGTTCCTGATATATTATGGTTGGCCCAGGAAACAAGGAAGCTGAGAGCCAAAGGTAGTCCTAAAGGTGCTAAACTGCACAGCGCTAATGTACACAACAACATCCTCATACAAGCAGATGTTTAAAGAAAAGAAGGGGGAGGGGGGGCTGGGAATGGCATTTAGGCCACGTTGCACTCACCCTAGGGAGGAAAACTGAAAAAGGGGAATGTGGAACCAATTTTCAAGCTTGAGCAACTGAAAGTCTATTAAATGATTCTGTCATCAACATGAGATGAGAAAAAAAGTAATAATTTATACAACAAATTGGGTAATTGTAGCTGCACGGACAAATGATATTTCTTCCCTGATAACTGAATAAACATTGTTACAAGAGGAAGGTTAGAAGGAAATAGCCACTTTGGTGAACTACAAGCACCAGGTCTCTGCTTCTGTTTGTGTCAAACGAAAGGCACTGCAGGCTGAAGGGCATAAAGCTCCTGATCACAAACAAATATTCTGAGCTGCTTAGGGGATTTTTTTCAGAAACTGAGCTGATAAAGATGGGCTCAGCTTCACGTAACTACAAGCAATCTCAGCCCGATTACTGCATCACATCAAATTTAAATCAGTTCAATTCTCTTGAAGATACAGCAGTGTAAACTGGAGGCATTAACAGCAATAATATGCCTTATTGCCACCTAATTCATTTACTGAAACTATGTTTTCTTAAACGTAAGCTGTATAAAAAGCAACAAAACAAATAGGACAAACCTGGAGAGGGTGGATCCAGGAACCAGGCAGCAGGATTGCCATGGGTGCAGCCGTGACACTGGGCTGTTGGGCAGAACCTTCCAACTGAGCACTGGATACATCAACAGTCTGCCAGGCTGCACCTGAAGCACGCAGGCAGCCCAGCAGCCAGAGCACACGTGGGAACACATGCACGGCAGCCACATTCCGGAGCTTCAGGCCCTTGGTGCTGTATTTTCCTTTCTGCCACAGCCTTCCTGCGGGACGCCTGTGGCCTTTGCATTGTTCTGGGCAGACCTGTGCTGGGTTGTGCCTCGGGGAGCAGCCCCAGCAGCCCTTCCTGCGGGGTCACTGCTGAGAACAAATCCTTAAACAACCCACCTGGCCCAGGGACATGCTGCATGTAGTCTGGCCTCCAAACTTGTTCGCCTTCAGACTGTGGGGAAGGCCATGTATGTTTCCTTACAAGGCTTGCCTAAAGCACAAGCACAGTTAGAAACTCACCTTCCATGGGAAATGGTGGAGGCTGTGCCGGCGTGCGGCCACACCATCTGGCCGTGAAGGTGCCCAGCAGTGGCTTGCTTACAGCTGCACAGTGGAACGGAAGGGACTGGGAGCACAGGCTGTTTCATTGCTGTGGGCTGTTGGGTTGCTGGGGCGTCAACAGGACACAGCCTACAGGGGCCACATGTGCTGAAAGGCCAAGGGCCGGCTCCTCTGCTGCAGGCCGGGCCTTGAGGAGCTGAAACAAGAGAAGGTACAAAGGAACACGGGGCTGTGCTAGGATCAGTTTCCTGTTCGATGTCTTTCTGTGTAACCGCTCTCTATCCAAATGCAGGCATGTGCGTAAACAGTGCCAGTCCCCCGTGCCTGAAATGAAAAATAATAAAAATATATTTACATGACTTTAACATTAGGCTATTAGAAAGCTGCAGTCAGTATAACAGAGAGGAGAAAAAATTACAAAGAATGATTTGCATAGCAAACGCATTTCACAGTTGTTTTGGACAAATGCCCTCGGTAAATATGTTTAAAGTCATGTACAACAAGAATATTTTATCACAAGTAACCATGTTTTAATAAACACTTCGTCTTTTGGTATTTCATTCTTTCTCATCATAATAATAGAAATATAACACCATATATCACTGTAAAACACATTTCCACATAAACGCTGATAAGCACAAAATATTTTTCATCATTTACATTTTAACTGTAATAATATATGGCAGGATTAAAGCTGCATCCATCATGTGTCTAACTAACCTTGCTGTAATGAATTTTTAAATGTAATGGTTTCTGTCACAAAGTAAAATCATACATAATATCTTTTGACACAGTATGCTGGCGTACGCGAGGTTTTAAAATGTAAATGCAACTTCATTTTTAATTAGATTTATAAACTCTAATCGCTATTTTCTTTTCTGTAAACCAAAGGGGGAAAGAAAAAAACGAGGGGCTGTGCAAAGCCTGCAAGTTTTTCCTTAAGGTACGGCGCTGTTGGAAGTGGGCACGCACCCAGCTGTGCTGCAGGAACAAAGGCTGGGCACCGCGTACCCACCTCGTGCCACCGCCAGGAGCCGGCCGGCGGAGCTGCAAGGACAACAGGGACAGCAAAGACAGCAAGGACAGCCCGTCCCCAGCCCTTACCCTGCGCAGCAAACAGCCCGGCTCAGAGAGGAGAATCATTAAAAATAATTTGCAGGAGCTTTCTGTTCAGCGAGCCTTTTTTTTTTGATACAATATTTCCTTCAGTGATTATCGCCGCGGACATGTTCTGCCATATGGATGGAGCCGGGCGAGGAGGCGGCTCAATACCTGAGTGGTTAATTAAGAGCTGTTGCTGGGCCACAAGAAGCAGGTTTGAAATCCCTCTTCACTCACCGACAATGAGTAGCTTTTTTAGCAGCAGCAGTCACTGGGGACAGCCAGAAGCGCAGGGTAATTATTTGAGATAACACAGAGCTGAAGAGCGCGTGTGCGCGCCCATGTGTGCGAGGGGGAGCGCGCCGGCGAGAGGGCAACGCTACAGAAAGTTTACAATAAAAAGGTCAACATCTCCTGTTTTTCTGTACAGTGTCGGCAGCCTGTAATGCCTTTTTAGAGTGAATGGCAATCTTTTTTTTTTTTCCTCTTAAAAAATGAATCTCTTATTTGGTATTCAAACGTTGCAATTGTGAGCATGGGGCAGCTGGGCCAACCTGAACGAGCCACGCTCACGTTATCATTGTGGATGCTGAAATGACTTTGGTTGCATTGTTGCAAAGTAGCAGTAATTCCAACATTAAGTCATGGAAACCCTGCGTGCTCCCAAGAACAAAGGAGAAAAGTGGTGAAACAAAAGCTGTGAATGAAATGAAAAATGTCCTTAACACAGACATTTAGGGCTAAATTCTCAGTGCACTGCCACAGGAACCGCAGAGACTGTTGGCTTTAACCAAGGGACTCGGATCAGATGAGTGTCTGGGCTTTGGCCACCACATTGCTTGTGGCTAGGGGCACCTGGGGGTACCACTGAGGCCCTTCAAAACATCAGTGGTTCTCCAGCAGAGATGTTCAGGGATGCTCTTGTAGCAGTGCATCCTACTCACTAGTTTTCCCAAATGACAAAAAGCAGCAAGGCAGCTTACAAAGGTCTTATTTTTTACAGTGCTTCATTCTCTGAAGTGTTTATGAAGCACAGGACTGAGCTGCCATCCCAGCCCACCACTGCCCAGTGTTCAAATAGAAAGCAAACTGTGAAGCAATACATTGAGGTCCATTTCATTTCTCAGAGCTGCAGAGAGTATGAGCATCCTTTCTTTAACCATCAACGCTCATCTACATCAGAAGCTTAGAATGCTACTTCCCTGTTTGTTTGGTTGTTTCTAAGAAAGCCTTTCTACTCCTTTACCGAGCAGCCAAATGATGAAACCTCAGTCATATGTTTTTGGCATTTCCAGAAAATCCCACATGTGATTTCCAACTTAGTAGGCTTACATCTCCATCCAAACAGGCGCTGTGTGCAGCTCACACAAGCGCTTAGCTTTGTGCTGTAGGGTAAAAATAAATTCAAGAGAGAGAACCTTCATCCTCCTCCTCTCTACCTCCATTTTCACATCCTCTCAGATGCTGGGAACAGCTCACCCAGAACGACAGAAGACTTTGAGCAGAGGCAGCGGGAGGACATGCAGTTACTGGGCATCAACCAAAGATCCAAACCATCCGTCAGAGGGGGACACGGCGTACCTGTGCCCCTGCTCTTTCCCAAGGCAGATCTTGCAAGCTTTGATGTTCCTCCAGTGCAAACAATACCACTCCAGCAGCGGCACTTTTGCCAGTGTAACTGTCTCAGCTTTGTTTAGAGACTGCCCAATATGTTAATTATCTTCTTTACCTCAGTGGCATTATACTGTCAAACCATACAACAGTCTTTAGAAAATAAAAGCTAACACCCTAAGCTGCTGTACCCGGATCCCATAATATCTATTCACTGACAATGCCTGAGCTGTCAGATCAGAAGAAGCTTCATTCGAATAAAGGTGGGCAGATGTGTGATAATGAGACAGAAGCATACAGATGCTAATATAACTGTTCAGCAGAGCAGGCTCGTCTTCGTTAGGCAGACCCAGGTAGCAGCTGCAGACTGTCAGACACTGGAATGCTGCTTTCTCTTGATTCTCATTTAAGATCAGCTTCGTTCGCTGTCTGTCAGTGAACTTTTCCCTCACAGGAGCTTGGACCCCTAGGTGATCAGTCACATTTCGACATAACTAGATGTCAAAAGAAGTTTAAGTTGTATGACGAACTGTGATGCATTCCCTGTGCTGGCTGGCAGTCTCAGCCCTCCAAGGCGTCTTGTTAATGATCCACCTGGAAACTCTAGAGTATTTCCCGTATTTTGTTTTCTTATTAAAATACCGGCTAAGCCTTTGTCAATATCCATGTCAGCAACTGTAAGCTCAAGACAATATTATCACAAGCATAATTTGATTTAAAAATGGAGCGCTGGACCGACGCTGACCAGGCAGCAGGAGACACACACGGAGCGAGCAGGATGCAAGTGTTCAGCTGCTGTGATTTAGCATCATCAATTAAAAGAAAATATTGCTGATTTTCTCTCGGGCGGAGGCAGGGGAAATGTAACTGAAGTTGCCCTGTGCAGTACGTCTGCAGCCAGGCAGCCAGCTCTGCTGATGAACACAACGAGGAAAAAGATAATGGGGAGTCTCCGCAGATGAGCACACAATTCAAATACGCAGGAGCTCGGAAACACAAATAACCCAACAAAAAACTGTCACTGCACGTACTGCTGGAACCTTTGAACCAGGAGTCTCAATTCCAGCAGCCTTTCATCTGTTGCTCAGAGCTGTTTACCCACTCACACTCCTGTTTCAGATTGCAGACTGGCAGAGGCTATTTTACATAACGTACACACGTGCACACACAGTGCAGGAAACACTCTCCTACCACAGTTGTGCAGCAAGGCCAGGTATTGCCTGCTGCTCAGTCACACCAGTCTTCACATTCCTTCTCAACTCCCTTTCTTGCTTCTCGGTATTTGAATTTCAACATTACAATTCTTGTTAAGATTGCCAACGTCATGCGTCTGGGTGCAATTAACAGGTTTCTTACATTCTTAAATTTCTGAATTAAAAGGCCACAGGAGAGAGAGTTGATGATTTATGAGATTCTTCCTTTTCTTTTTGGGGTGGGCGCATTGTATGATGCATATCAGCCTGACGCTTGCATTATGTTTTCATTTGAGAGCAGCTATCGTTAGATTAACGGAAATGCTGAAATCACAAAATCCAAAAGGTGGCTATTCCTCACAACCAAGCCCGTGGTACTTAAACACGAGAAAGCAGGCAGCTCCATCCACGTTTGTGTGGGGGTTTCTGGCATCTCCAGGGCTGTGGGAAGGCCACAGGGGTAGGCAGGTCCCACACCACGGAGCCTTTGGCTTGAGCCACTGCTGCTCGCGTTTGTTCCGTACACACAAATCCAGCTTCTAATGGTGATGAAGAGGAGATTTGGCAATCCGGTGCTTTCTCTGCTTTCCCCATATCAATATAATTCTTAATTAAACACTTCTCATGGCCAGTTGATATTCACTAATACTTTCTAATATAAAACAAGATGTCTCCCCCTAGATTCTGGTGTTTAGTAGCCTGAAGCTCATTAGTGCCTGTGTTCTCACCCAGGAGTTTTAAATATTTAACTAGCTAGGATTCTTTCAAGAGGTCTTAACCTTATAATTTGTAATAACTTGGGGATCTCATATCTGAAGTGTAAGTTATTAAAAATGTTTCTTCCCTTCACCCTGCATTGATTTCCTACTTCTAGCAATCACGCTAAGAGCTATTAGGCCAAACAACTGCAGCTGCCTATTTATTTCATTGTAGTAAAACACAAGTGATGATAATAGATTTCCTAATAGAGATTGATCTTGCACAGAAGTCAAAAACAATGCACGTACCGCCTGGGTATACGGTGCATTATGCATTATGCTCTGCATGGTTAAAATCGTGCAGCTACAGAATAATACAGGAAGGTCCACAAAAATGAGCGTGCTGACTGATATATCTTTGCATGAAAGCACATTACTTCTGTTGCTTGTAATGGCCTGAACATGTGATACAAGTAAATTTTGTCTAAAAATTATCTAAGGACCACCTAATGTGCTCTGATGCTACTGAATGTCAAAAATGTCAGCAGCTTCCAGTAATGACTCTCTGACATAAACAGTAAGGGAGAAATATTACAGTTGCTGAAGGAGTTGCGAGGACAAGCATGCATTTTCATGAGAGGTCTCTTTGAATGGCAGCAAGTACTCAAGCAGGCAGCATTCCCTGCCAGTTAAGCTGGCCAAAGAAAGCACGCTTCCCCTGAAAGACAATTAAAATGAGTTAA
>JAPSGF010000031.1:6660031-6682531 GCA_035772895.1 Perdix hodgsoniae
CTTGCCACCCATGAAAACCAACCTGTATTTAAAATCCACGACAGAGTCCATCAGACCATTAGTTGCAATCACTGACAGTTTCCCAGAATTAGAACTCAGAACTATACAAGTTGCTGCCATTTGCAGCAGCCATCTTGGCATGCTGTGCGCTGTCAGAGCGAGGCATACAGGAAAATTCCCATAGCCAGTCTTATGATGTGAATGGCTGTGGGGTTTTTTTGTAACATTATTATGAGAATGAAAAATACAAATCCAAGAAGACCTTTGTGTCCACCCATGACATGAGGGAACGATGTGAGTCACTGTCACTTCAGTTGCCTTCTGTAGTAAAGCAGACCGTGAAGGTCCCCTGCACAGTCGGAGATGGAAATAGGTTTCACTGAATAGTGGCCAAATACTGCAGTCCTTACTCAAGCAAAGCTCCCGGTGAACTTCCAGCAGGAGCTTTCCCTTGACAGGAATTCCAGTGCTAGCAGTCAATGTTTTTTCGTAATGCTGGCCATAGTGGAAAGTGTGTTGGAGTGAAGTAACTTAATTCAGCTTATGCAAACCATTTGTGCCCGCGTACTTTCCACATAGTTTAACTTTCAGAATCAGCTGGCTCACGTTGTGAGGTTTTGTGTACGGCTGTGGCTATACTAGGCTGACCAGCTCCAGGCAAACAGCACAGCGAGGCGGGCTGAAGAGCTCCGAACACAAAGCCCTACCTGCACGTCAGGAGGCAGCGCCGGCTCCTTTCTATGCAGACGCTTTTCTCTGAGTTGCCATGGAGCCATTGGCTCACCCGGAATCAACTCTGCCTGCACAAATGACTCATCCTGGTACTGAAATCTATGTGTAGAGATTGTTATTAAGAATCCAATATTAATCAAGCCACGGTATTGGAGTTGTCATAGTTATTTCCTACTCTGAGCACAGAAAATAATGATGTCCTACTATTTCAAATATTACAGTGAGAGAAGTGTGGGCAAATACTAATTTTTTCACTGGAAAAATTATGTTGTGTGTTGCACATCGATAAATACCGAAATGTGAAAAGCAATCTGAGAGTATAGAGGGAACTAGAAACACATTTCCTCAGGGTTCCCTCCTTCACTGGCTGACAGTGCCAAACATCTGCACCACTTCCTGGAGTCAATCCTGCGCTTTGCACTGCCGGAGTACCCAACAGCTGGCACACCAACTATCAGGCACTGAGCCTTTTGAAGCTGCAGAGTTTTATCGTAAGTTTTTAAAGAAAAAGCAAACAAGCAGAATGCTTACTTCTTACTGCAGCTTTTTGGTTTTTTCTTTCCCAAATCTTGTCTTTTATGGGAATCGGTTTAAAGCCATTGGGATCATTTATGTTTATTTAATCTAGGAATCTCTAGATGAAATCTATCAAAAGAAATTAAAGTAAGTCCCAGTTGCCAGCACATGAAAAGATATGATGCTATCACCAGGCACAATTAAATGATGGTTGGATCACTTCTTGCAGGGAAACTGGTGGTTTACAGGTATGTAAGCCTCCAACTTTAAGAGATTCACAAAAACCAAAGTTAATTGCGGCAGCACTTCTATGTTGCTTCTCCAATTTTAGAGCTTTTTGTTGTATTGAAATTCCTAACCAAGCCCAATCTTTTCTTATTGCTTTGTTTTCCCCTCTAAACCCAGCTTTTTAAAACAAGCAGAAAATAGCCCCCAACAACAAAACTAACAAAACTACCCCAAATACATCAGTGTTTTCAGACTGAGTTCATATTTGATTTCAACTGTGAAAAGAAAAGAAATGTAACACATTCCCCATTCACTCATACACCAAAACAAGCCCACAGATCAGCACAATATGCAATTCCGGACTTAGAAGTTATCTTAGACTGAAAAACAAGGCTGGGTGCTGATGGCTAAAAGTTCAACACAGCTGCATGGAAAAATCCTGCCAAAAAGCTGCCCAGTGTGCTTGACTCAAGGCTGAGGTGTTCGACCTTCCCCTTCCTGTATCTACGGGATAACACAGGAAAGGAGATAGTTAAAAGAGCAGAGAGATGGGAACTCTGGAATATTTACTACACTGTACAAGAGATGCCAACATAAATAATTCACTAGGACAAATACATAACTTTGGAATATCATTTCTTTTTGTACTGTGGTACTGCACTTGCAGTAGGTACAACAGAACTCAAATAGTAAAGTATCATACTTCAATGGGCTAACCATATATCTCTTAAAAATCACAAATTTGACAGGAAATGGCTTCATTAAGCACAGATGCATGGGACACATTAGTTACCAAAGAAATTGCTATAGTAATTACATGAAATCATGACTAATGACTAGTATCACAGGGTGTTTTGCCTTATCAGATGGAATATTCACACACCCAGGAACAGATACAACAAACAGTAAATGCAGGAATTGAGATTTCATGCCACACATTCCTTTTCTGTCTATTATGGACCCATGGAGCAGACCTATAGGGATCCTTTAATTACTGCTAGCAAGTGATCAGCAGATCAGAAACAATGACAACTGCTTAGCTGCATTTTGCAAAACCTTCTCAGGTTCTGTTTGTTTTTGTTTCACACCAGAACGATAACAAAACCTGCTAACTGCTCCTGCAAAATGCATTAGCTTCAAATGGTTGGGCTGGGATGGAAGGTGCCAGGCTTTGGGCTCCTACTGGCCACTCCAAGAGAGCGATGGAAAGTGTTCACAGCATGCCTCAGATGGAGTTCCTTGTGACAGGAATCTGTCTCTCCCTTCCCCCCCCAAAAAAATATAACTGACACTCTGAATAACAAAGAAATATAACAAGTAGGAAAAAGTGTGGAAAAAGTATCTTAATCAACTTGCTTGCTATAAATAGAAGTAAAGGACCACTGAAAACCAACTGACATACTGACAAACCAACTGACACTGCAATGCTAAGTCCTCCAGAGGACCTTCAAGACTGTGCCAGCACGTTTGCGCAGGCAAGCCGAGGGCTTTTTGTTCATTCTTCACCCTGTGACGTTATTTCCATCAGAAAAAGCTGGAAGTTGAAACTGTGACAACTTGCACTGACCCATGGGAATGCAAACATCTATCTCTTGATAACACGTTGAGATAATGCACGTCACCACTGCAGCCAGCATGAGGACACTTGTCTTCACTTATTTTATATCCACTCTATCACATTCCTGGCTGTGTTTCCCTATCTTTCCTTTCAACACACTCCACGCATTCCTCGGTGAAGAGCACAACTTGCTCGCCCCGACACAACTGCGCCTTCCTTCCCGCAGCTGAACAAAACCCGCCAGCTACTTAAAACTGCTATTCTAGAAGGTCAGTTTTTCACACCCTGTTATGGGAGCAGCCTTCCTTTCTCTTTTTGCAGGGAGTTTGGCTGCTGGCCGCAGCTAGGCTTTCCTCCCACAAGACAGAAACACAGTGTTACACTCTGTCTGTGATATCTGGAAAGCACCCAGAAAAAAGCGCACGTGCAAGACTCCTTGTTTGCTCTCCATTATTCTGCACTGTGTTGAAACCATCACCATATTCTGCACCCTATTCACCACATCAGCCAAGCCTCTAACATCACAAACTGTAACAGAACCCCTATTTTTAGAACGCGGTGACGTTTTTGCTGGGTACAGACTCTTGACAAAAAGATTACATTAATGTGAGCGTTTCTGGTGGTGTGTAGGGGAGCAGGAAAAGATGCTGAACAAAAGCAAGAAATATTAATGTGAAAATTCACGTTCTGTCCTTTGCCTCCTCCGAGGGCACAGAATGGGAGCAGCGGAGAGAGAAGAGGAAAACCCCAACCTGGAAGGATTTCATTTTGCAGAAATGTATTTGTGGAGTATTCCTGTCACTGGAAAATAAAAGCATTACTGATGATCATGGGAAAGAAAATACTTCATGCTGTTTGTATTTCCGGAAAACAGCTGTAGTCTTTGCTTCTAATTTTCTAAAATTCATATAAAATTGTGTTGGATCAAATTTAATGCTTTGTTCAATGGATTTACAGCATTTTAAATTGGTCCATTCAGCACTGAAATTACAACCACCAAAAACTGCAATGCCTTTCAGGTGTCTGCACGAGGCTAAAGCAACTGATATTACCTGCTGGGCTCCAGCGCAGAGCTGAGGGAGCTCCTCCTGTATTCAGCATTACCTGAAGCAGAGAGAGTCATTTGTCTCTGTTTCTACCTCAGATTTCTTCTGTCCCTTCCCCTTGAGATGATACATTGAAGTAAACCATTTTTCTGGTGATTAAGAATCCAACCTAACGACCGCTAGATTCGCAAGTGTGGATTTCAACAGGTGTCCGATGCGACCTCAGTTTCCCTGTTGGGACCACAGACTCTTTGCTTCTGACTGCTAATTTCGTCTCCTCCACCGGATCCACTTACCAAGGAATTTCCACTGGGGATATGGAATTCACATTTTTGATGATGACGTCGCTATCTTATGTCTTTACAGTGTATTTTCTCTTTGAAGGACCTCCCCCTCTCCCTCCACTGCTAACCAACTAATATTTATCACTTGTGTTGTGGCTTCTAGGTGATGTTGTACACAGCGCAGTGAATTACTCTAAAATTCATCTCGAGAGGCAAGCAGTGTGATTTGTTACTTACCCAGCACCAGAAAAGCACGCAGCTGAGGATGCATTTTAACTGGAGAGAAATTATTTGAATTTAGAAATAAGTGATTTTTTTCAGTTAAACGTTTACCAGATGCTCTATTGTGTTACATACCAAATTCCTGGAAAAGCAAGGAAAACAACTCCCAAAGTCTCATACTCAGTGTAGGAAATAACATTTCCACACACATCTGAAGGTTTAGATTTTTTCCTATGGGCATCTTGTGGGCACAGTTCAAAAGGCTGTGTGTAATCATATAGATAATTTAATACAGTGACCGATGTTCACAGCACAAATTGCACTATCAGTTTATAGCTGTTCTGAAAAAGGTATTTTCTTTGCACACCAACTATACAAATTCAGTCACCTAAATTACAGAGATTGATCTCTCCGTGATGAAATAACAATTTAAGCCTTATTTATCTGGGGGGTGAGCTATGCACCTGCTCTAACCTCCAGACAAATTAGCACAGAACCCAGTGTTTGCTAATAAGGTATTCACAGACTCTAAAGCTGAAAATAACCTCATTTGCCTAAAATCCTTCAGGCCTATCAGCTTGTAGGCAGTTGTCCTGGAAAACAGCTTGGTACGTCATGCAAAGGTCAGCACGCAGGAGCGAGGAACACATACTGGGTCTGAGGGCAGCAGAACATTCTTCTTTAACTAAATATGTTGTGCACAGAAGAACAGCAGCTGAGCGGATCTCTGAGGATGTAACGAAGAACAGAAGAAGAAGGATGTATTACTGAGGTGGATGGCTCAAAACTTTGCTTTTACTTATGTCTGGAAATGCACGGGCCATTGGTGCGCAATCTGAGAACTCTGAGAGCAGTCTACAAACAAAGCATGGTCTGAAGAGACTAAGAGAACAAGAAATGGGTTTGTGCTCTTATGGAAAGTTTCCAGACATTCTTCAGACATTGCCTTAGGTACACTGCATTTCAGTAATCCAACTTACAAAGCCATGAATAATTTTATAATAGCCGATGTGCAAAATCGAAGACTTGCAAAACCCATTGTTGCTTACATGGCTTTTAATAAGATTCCTCAACGAAGAGAGAACAGGAGTTTTATTTCTCTAACTTCCCTCAGTTGCTTCTACCAAGCAAGTTCACTAGAAGCCTTCTGTTTAATTCCCAGGTTGGAGCAAGACAAGGGGAAGCACACGGTCTGCGCTCAGCTGTGATCCCTCTCCTCCCAAAAGACAGTCTGGACAGATACAGTAAGTACACACTTTTTCAGAGTATGAGCCCTCCTGGCCTTGAGGCCATGGTCAGCAGGAGGGGTGACAAAGCAGACGCCTGTGGTGCATGACTGCAGTCAGGGCAAATTAACAAGTGCCCCTTCTATTCACAAAGAGAAAAGAATGGAGCCATTCAAGAGCAAACCCATCTGTCCCTGGGAGGGTTCACAAGAGTGTCAGAGAAACCTCACAGCCAACAGTCTCTAAGTAGTGGCACACAGGCATCCTGCAGAAGCAGCACTTTTGTCCACTGGTAGAAGCATCCACTGTCAAGATGCTGTTTTCACAGCCCATCTGCTTGCAGGCTGAACAGAACTTGGAAGATTCAACGTCTGCACAGTGCTACCTTTTCTAAAAAGCAATGGGGAAATAAGACAAGGCAAAACTTGCAATTTTCATCACTAAGTGAGGATTTCTTGGGCATGAATGAAAGAACTCTTACTTAATAGCTGCCTGGTTAAATACTTTGCCACACAAAAGGCATGGACA
This sequence comes from Perdix hodgsoniae, assembly GCA_035772895.1. NCBI lineage: Eukaryota > Metazoa > Chordata > Aves > Galliformes > Phasianidae > Perdix > Perdix hodgsoniae. The sequence continues at coordinate 6,666,372 of JAPSGF010000031.1, forward strand.
AAGTAGATAGGAAATCACCATTCCAGTATCTCTCTTAGGAAACAAACCAGTGCCTTCCCTAAGCTTTTAAATGAATGCACCTGTGTTCACAAGCAGTCATCTCAACATGCCTCATGTCTGCATTAGTTATAATTACTGGGACAACCCTGAAAATACACATCACAGTAACTGCATACAGTGATGCCTGCCTGTATTTGCAGAATGCAGGGCAGACTTCTAGGGAACTTGCTCTATCTCACACACATCAGCAGATGCCAAGTGACAAAATGTCAACTGTCAACGTTATGAACTCACTGCTCATCAGCACGTAGAAGAGAAGACTGGATCATGAGTATCTGAACATTTGCTGGGAGTGCTGATCTCATTTTAGCACCTCTAAGGAGATGCCTAGGAGAATGCAAAAGAACTCTGGACTTTCTGAAAGTTACTGCAGCAGGAGAAGATCAGAACTTACACTATTCTGTGAGTGGAAACTAGTGGACACTCTTCATAGCCCCGAGTGAAGTCCAAGCCCAAGGAACTCCAGGTGAGCATGACCCCAGCTTCAAAATCTGCACAGCCAACACAAGAGGTCCATCTCATCCATGCAGCCTGGAGGATTACAGTGCTATTTGGTGCTCAGTAGCAAATCTGAGCAATTCTTTCTCCAGATCTAATATTGCTCACCATGTGGAAAATGCAAACCTAGTTTTGCCAGCTCTTTGTCATGCTTTACTCTCTGTCATAACTTCTGAGCAAGAGATAAATGGCTGGGGAAAGATGATAAAAACCCTCTTTGGTCCCTCTTAGGTCATGTATCTTAATTTTTTAATTTTCATCCTGTAACAGCTGCCAGTAAGTTACAATAACACCGATTAAGAGGGTCATTTAGGGGTTGTTGTGCCACTAGCTGAGAAAAGAAAATAGCAGTCTATCAGGCCATAGATAACATATGGAACAATAGTCCTTCCATCTCAAATCAGTACAGATTCAGTATTCTCCCAGAGTGCTCTCTTCCCTTTTTCCCTTCAGGATGTGAAATTCAAACTCTAGCTGTGATGGGAAGAATTATATACTCTTTCTTCACTCAGACAAAAAGGCTATGCTCATTTGTCCAGCTTTAGATTCAATTGCTATTTTGGAAAAGTGTTTTGATGAACCTAAGACCCAGGTCTTGCTTTACTCTGGCAACACTTCTTCTTTTGTGTGCCAGCAAGAGACGTAGAGAAGCAAACTACAGACATAAGATACGATCCTGAATGCTTACAGCAGAATTGCATTCGCTGCTTCCATAGGTTGATTAGGAGTTGTTCTCTTCCTTCATGCTTCCAGGAAAGCAACAAACAGGCTCAGTACTGATCCATTCAACAAAATACCTCTCCAAACAGGGTCAGAGCCCAGCCGGTCCTGTAGCATGGGACAGCTAATCCATAGCAAGGAAGATTTTTGCGTCTGTGTTCCTCTTTTAAGAGCTTTTGAGAAGGGTTGTGCTGCAAGATATTTTTTCTGGGGCAACACAACGAAGTCTCATCGATTATGTGCCACAAACAATAAGCAAAGGCAGTCTCACAGCGAGCACAAACAAGGCTGATGCAGGAGGAGCCCATCATCTAGGAGAAACAGTAAAACTTGCCAGCTTTCACCTAGGATGAGGTTTCAGATAGAATGGTATAAAGACTGCCACAGAATTACATGTCAGCTGCTTACCCCAAACTGGCTGCTTTATAGTGGCTCTTGAGTACGTGTCACATTTTTCACCATTAAATGGAGAGTGGAAAGAGCTAATAATAAAAAAAAGAATACCAAACAATCAGAACATAAAAGCGTATGGCCTCCATAAAATAACACATTTTTCTTTTCTTAACGTTTCAGCTGTCTGAAGAATACTTTTCTGGTGTAAAAGAGATAACTATATATCTTCTGATTTTATTGGCTGCAGATTACACTAATTATCATAAAAAATTACTACCACTAATAAAAATTCTATTATAAGTTACTTATAGTAATCTCTAGGGTACTATACTTAGCTTAGAAAAGATCGTAATTACACTGCATTACAGGGAGAATTTGTTTCCTGAAGCAGCTTTAACACTATCTGTTCCTTTTAACACTTTAAAGTTGCCTTTTTTTTTCTTTTTTTTTTTTTTTTTCTTTTTCCTCTTTCCCTTTTCAGGTCAAATGTTGCCTGTTATTTTCACTGTGCAGGATGTGATTTTGTCCCAGAATAATGATCCATCTCTGTTGCAAGTGACGCAAATGAAGTTTTAAAATCACAAATATCTGGGTGGGTTTCACCTCCCGAGGGGGTTAGCATGTCTCAATGGAAGGATGCATGAAAGGGAAGACCTAACTCTCTCCGCCCAAAGGGAAACGCTCTCAGTATAAAATTGCTGGAAGCCAGTGGGTGTTCACAGAAAATACAATGTTCGGATTTTATTTGACAAGACAACAATTGTTATTTTCCCTTCTAGATACTTTGCATTTTACCATCTGTGAGGTTGATGACTCTTAAATGACCTTAAATCATACCGCTGTTAATGGCAGTGGTTACAGGCGAATGTGGGTCTCTGTGCTACCTGCTTGGGCTGAACATCAAATTAAATAGCTTTACTTTGATGGCCGACGCTGTAGTAAATAACCTCAAAGTCCAACTAATTAAAATAAAATTGAAACAGTGGCCATTTCTTTTAGAAAGGGTTTCAATGCTTCAATAGCAGGGCTAATCAACATCTTAATTAACAGTCATATAAAACGAAATAGCCCATTTGAGTTGCTTTAAAATAGACAACTTATTTATGCAAAGACTAGTGGCATATTAATTGCCAACCGTAAGAAAATATACGCCTTTGAGCTTTACAGCTTCCTTTGCACCAAAGACTTTGAGAACTAAACTGTGGAAAAAGCATATTACAGAAGTTAATTTTATGACAGACACGAACCACTGGCACAAGCAAATGTGGGTACGTTTCGTGGCATGTTTTGTTTTTTGAGTCGTAAGATTAATTAACCAAATGGAGCCTCAGAATATTCTATTTAAATTTAAGAACTCAGGATTTGTCCTGGCTGATGGTGACCAGAACAGCTTTGGGCAGTACATCAGTAAACTCTGAGCACATGGCTCAGGATCTCAAGTGGGCCACTCAGGACCCCATGAGACTGAGCCTTCTCCCTGGCCTTGGAGCATTTGCACGTGCTCTCAGAATTGACCCAGGCCAACAATCAAAGGGCTACTCATGGGAGCAAGCATTTCCAGGATCAGGTCCCAAATGACTCGTCTGCCCCAATTAGTCTACCTCAGGTTGTATCTTTAAATAGCTTTCATTTACTGATGTGTGTGAGGGAGGAGCGGCAGGGAGGAATTACATTTCCTTTCCTAATTACTTTACTTTTGTTGACATCTTGGAATAAGTTTTTACTTTCAGAGGAGCAGAGTTGATTTACACTACAGAAACAGCACAGCAAGCATGAGAAAATTATTTGCCCTTCCTCCTGCCAGGCATCCATTTCCTTTTCACTGTTGCTAACAATGCGCTAACTATTTATGCATTTGTCAAAGGATCCCAGCATAAGAAAACTATATTTAAATCACTTCACTACAAAGTGAAAACACAAGGTAATGATTCAGACTCTATTTAAGTAATAATAATATTTGCACAGCCTGCCTGGCGAGAGCGCTTGTAGGTGGCAAGAGCTCAGTGCAGTCCTAGAGGGGCAGCAGAAACAAGAAATAGCCTTTAAATTTCTTCTTTAAAAAACAGCTTTTAATTTATAGCCCTGAAATATGCACAAAAATGTATCATTTCCCCTGATTAAAGTCTGATTTTACTGCATTTCTCAATGAACCTGAAAACGAGGGATCTTTATGTGTAGAAGGACAATCAGGGGCTTTAAGAAAGCACCTACATGAAATGAGTTGCTCAGCTTACCTTTCCCAATACAGAAAGGTTTCCACCTTCGGTCATCAACCAGAACTAATTGCAAGTCCAGCCACCCATCCCAGCACAGACATTGAGGACAGGAGGATGTGGGAACCAAACTGGGGCACTCATTGCTGGGACCACGATGGGTCTGAAGCACACTGACAAGGCAACAAGGGAACAGGCTATGTGTGCTCCATAAAGAAGACCCATCTCTTTGCTGTCAGCCTAGCTCTTCTCACAAGCTCTGCATTTCAGTAACCTCATTGTCAAAATTTAGAAAGTAAGAAGAGTCTGAGCATCTTCACATTTCTGTGAGACTCAGTCATACAACAGATCGAACAAAGGCATTTTGAAGAATAGCACATAGGTTGTTCCAAAAGTAATGCATCCTACACTGCCAATCTGAGCTTGGGAATGAATTCAGATTCTTCTTTTCTTGGTTCCAACAGCTCACAGCCCTGAGTATCATATGGGGTTTGAACAGTATCTGGAAGACTATTATACTGCAGTAAATCCATTAATGTTTTGCCTCAAAGGAAAACTAAGACTTATTCTCTTCCTCTTGTAGGGAAAGTGAGCGCTTCAATTCCATGTGTGTTTCTCATTGAATGCATATGCCAATATTCTCTAAAAAGCACTATTTCCAGCAGAGAAATCTGTGCATAGGCAGAATTATTCTGCTTAGGTGCAGCAACATCTCTGCAGTATACCTGGCTGTGAATGTTACATAGGGAAATGCTTTATTCTTCCACCTGACTAAAGCCAGGAAGAAAATCAATCGTGCAGATAAGTCAAAACACTTCCAGCAGATTAAAATACAACAGGACCTCATGCAGCATGCCCCATGTGGTGTGTATGGCTAATGCAATGGGCTGCATATACAGCCTAACATGGAAGAAAAGGGGAACTCATTGTTACTCCAATTCAGCTATGACCTGAAAAAGTTGTACAGCATATTTCTAAATTGTCAACTGCTCATTTCCCCCTTTCAAGACCTTACCAGCTATGGGGAGAGAAGTGCGGGAGATGTTCCTCCCAAGAGCAGCCCCTGGCTCCCAGGTCAGCAACAACCATGGCTTTACATGCTGCAGTGAAGCAACGCTGCTGTTGAAGACCTCTTGCAGAACACATCCCTCCCAATTCGAATGCCATTTTGATAACTTCAGAACAAACCCAGAAATGTAGCCAATCCAACAATACTAACAGGGGCATTGTTTAGATTGCTGATTAAATGCGACAGTATCCAATTCCAACGTAAATGAGGGAATCTTTTTCAAATCGTGGTGTTAATGCATGGTAATCTGAGGCAAGATGGAACCATTACCAGCTTTGCTGGGGCTGAGATCCTCCCTGATGTTTTCCATAGGGCATAAACCAAATAAATTTGCTTCTAAGCAGTGGAATGTGTTCAAAGCCTCTTTTCCATACTGCTTATTAACTGAAAACTCAATGGTTTCAAGGCTTCCTCAGTAAGTGAGCAGCAACATGCCCTATCTGTCATACTGCACAGACACCCCCCAGTTGTTCTCTGCATGCACGTGGCACTTGCTTTTGAACAGTCATCTTAATGTGCAGCTTGGGCTGAATTCAAGCTTTGCACCGTCAGCTTTGTTCTCTTCTAAGCAATTCGTCTTAAATGGCCAAAGCAAAGATCTCAAACTTTATTTACATGTAACCTGTCGCTGCAATAAAAAGCCAAAAGCCTTTCCCAGCTTTCAAGGAAGAGAGACAAGACTTGTTTCATTTTCCCTGGCAGTTGCTTCTGCTTTGCAAACCCCATTCAAATGCAGACAGTTACTTTTGAGCACTGAGAGTAAGTGTTAAATTGAGATTAGGGTAAGCGGCAGATTGCTTTGGTTGGGGAAGAACTTATTTCATAAAGACACAAGAGAATTAAGCAGAGTTTCATGTCACTTGCTGTATGTGCTGATCAGAGAGTGAATGATGAATTTCTTGCTGCGGATGGCTGCTCTGAGGAATACCGTGCAGCCTTCAGGTGGAAGGAAAAGAAGTCATGCTTTAAAAGGGAAAAAAAAAAACTTTTTTAGTCCCTTCATGTAATAAATAAACAGGTCTTTCTTGCCGGATTTATTATTCTATTTACACGTTGTCTGAATGTGTCTCAGAATATTTTGAAATATTTTTTTCCTTCTGAATCTCATTTCTCTATTGCCATGACAGCTTGCTTCTGTCAAAGAGAACAGACCGTTGTTACCTTTATAGCACACACCTGCATTGAGATCTAGGGCTTCCTTAGTCTATGGGGAACACCACTTTGGTTGGTGAGGTCTGTAACACTCAAACTGTTTGGTAACAAGTTACGAATGTGCACAAGAGACTTTAAACATCACTATTATGTTCTAAAAGAAAGAGCAAGCAGGTGTTCTTTACAATGTAGGCTGTACTTTGCTGTGTTAATTAGATAGCAGTTATAGCTCTTGCACGCTACCTTAGCAGACAAAAAGCAATTGCTACCTATCGTATCTTCCTGGTCCTCGTAACAAATGTAAGAAGGGTCAAACTTTGCCCCAAACAACTCTAATTCTGGTGGGTACGGAGCTGGAACAGAGCTTCTCTGAGGTAGCAACCTGCAGTCCAAAGCAGAAGAGCACGTGGACTGTCAAGAGATGCCTGGGGCCTAATAGGGAAACAGATTGAGGTCTTCTACTTTTTGACCATAAGTACAAAACTGTCCATTTTTCTGTTCTCCAAAGTGCTGGTTGCATGGCCAGTGCTTTGCTGCCATTGACTCCCTCTGTTGGCTGCCTGTATGTCCTCCGGCTCCTGGCTTTCAGCTGGCATGCACATATGCTATTCAGAGCAGCACAGACTGTCATCTGCTTATCTAGTGTATTATGTGACTAGTGAAGTGCCACATGGTTGAACACCAGGAAACATATTGCTTGCTTTCACTATCAATGACCTAGAGGGAAGAATATGCAAGAGAGGAAATTTGCGGTGATAAAATGGGGCTGGAACTGGGAAGCACGTCTAAACAATGAAAGTGCTCGACAAAAAAAGTGGCTACTAACTTCAAAGATGAAATGCACAGCCTACACAAAAGGGGGCAATGCTTATTTAACTGGAGCAAAATATAAATAGAGAGAGCTGGTCCATCCACATGATCAGAAAGCAGAATACAAAGAATACAAGAATACAGAATACAAAGTTTTAACCAGAGTTACAAAACTGACATTTACAGAACTGAGTGTCTTTCTACTTGCCAGGACTGTCAGCAAACTCTGTGCTTTCTCCTATGTTTTCCGTATCGTTACGAGGAGCTGCCCTTGAAGAGTAAAAAGAGAAGGAAAAGCAAGCAGGTTCTTACTAAGTACCTTTCTGCTGCCTTTTTTATTTTTGTTTTATTTTTTCAGATGTGCAGTTTCAAACCTCTCTCTGGCATAAAAGTTCCTTCATAAAAAAAAAAAAACAACAACAACAAACCAAACATCAAAAATCCTGATAGTTTCATATAATAAGAAGATTTCTACAGCTAGAACTTAAAGAACATTACTATACATCTTAAAGCTGTCGATAAGATCATAAGATTTAGCAACACTGAGACATATGTAAGCTCTGTCTTCATCTCCATGCTCAAAATGTCTCTCTCTGAAACACCTAGAGCTAACACACCATGCTGGCTGCTTATCCTCCTGCACTGAATAGTTTCATTTCTTCTGCTGTCCCTTCCTACCCACACATTAAATGCAAACACTTTGCATCTGCCTACATCACCAGTTGTTCAACAAAGCAGCACGGGTCAGGACTGAATTTGCTGTGATTTGTTATAGCTCAAGGACCTTATGTAACCACAATGTCATTTTTTCATGATGAAGTTCAAGCCACCTTCCAGTCCTAGGCATGCAGTGTACACGTAAGGAGCTAACTTCTGCAGCACTGTCCATCTGCTCTGTAAGTCACCCAGAAATGTAAACCAGCATATGATTTCAGCCTCGGTTCTATGGGTGGGAAACAGCTTTGAGCGCATACTGCAAGCCTTTGAGTATGAGAGCCCCAGCACAGTGATGTTTCTAATGCTGCTTATGCTATTATAAACAAATAATATTAATAACAGGAGTTAGGCTTATATAATATTAGAATTATTGTATTTCTCTTTTGCATGCAATCACTTACTTACGGAGTCAATTCCACTGAAAAATACATGGAACTTCAGACAGAACACACTCCAATCCAGCATTATCTGGCCTAAGATCATGAGAGTTTCTGAGGCAAAACAAATCAAGTTAGGAGTTCAGTAGAATATATATCAAAATTCAGAGAATCTGAGTCTTCCTATGTAAAAAAGATACTTGTTCCATAAAATAAACATTTTTAGTAGAATACAGTCTATATTCAACTGAAGATGATACTTGGACTTCTCTGTTATCATGTGTCATGTATGTCAGGTTGTTCCGACAGCAGTGCATCCTATTTATTTTGAAGTAGGCTACAACAAACACAAAGAGCACAATAACACTATTTGATAGAGCAAATCCTCAGCTACAAAACACTACTTCTCAACACAGCCATTACTGTGTTGTCACCATTCCATTACTGTGTTTACACCATTAGATCCAAATTTTTGCCAGTGAAGAACAAGAGCCTGCATGCCACTCTCATACACATCTGCCCCAGCGGAGGTGACTTGCTGTTGCTGATGCCACAGCTGAGCTGCACCAATCACTGCCTCAGAATGAGGGTGGGAATGGAAAATCATTGGGAAGGTTCAACCTCTGCTGCCATACCGCCACCACCACCACCCCCCTCTGATATCAGGAGTCATTATAATAAAATAGGAGGCATAACTTTTGGAGCAGCTCTCATAGCTATTAATTAGACACTTTATCAATAAGACCCATGCTCTCCATTTATGGAACTTCATCTAAAATACAGACCTCAAAATACATAAACCACCAGATAGGTTATCGCAACGTGTAACGTGTATTCAGTTTGACTCTGTACTCGGGATTCAGAACAGAAGCTTAACGTGAAGTGGAATCAAATTATCCCACACCCATAACTAAATGCCCCTCTGAAGAGCTTTATTGAGTTGCATTTAACCATGTTTTGATGCTGCTCTGAACTGTGGCCACTGCTATAAAGTCTTAAGACAATTCAGATTTAGCAGAAAGAAACGTCTACTCTCAAGAACTCTCTTGCTAAGGAGATTCCTCATTACTATTTAGGATACTGGTTTCAAATTTATTTCCTTACACCAAAAGAAAAGAAACAAAAGCTAAACGTCACCATTTGCCACCGATGTGGTTTTATTTGTCCTCAGGTACCATCACTTTCCCTTGGTGAAATGGTTGCCTCTACATATGCATCTCAGTGTGCTAATACAAAATAAATTTGAGGTTGAGGCTAATTAAAACTGAAAGTAAGCCTTGATCTGACATGTTATTTTGATTGGGTTTTCAAAGTTCACATAGTTCCCATTCTAATTTATGTTATGCACGGTATACATTTTCTTGGTCGAACAATTACATTATTCTAAACAATTATATTGCTATGATACACATAATGCATGGCTCCTGAGCATAAACTTCTTTAATGATGGCAGATTGTAAAGTGGTACAGTTCACTTTTAAAAGGTCATGCATCTTTTTTCAGTAGATTAACATTTTATCTTTTAATGGTGTTAAGAAAAGGTCAAAGATTCTAACAGATGGAATATGGAAAGCTTCTATTGAGGAAGATCAATGTGTTAAGCATCAATCTAAGTCCAGAAACACAGCCATTTAATGACTGTTGTTCTTGTTTTATTTTAAATTACCACTGCCTTGGCTGTTTAAATGCTAAAATTACATTTTCGTATTTCTTTAAAAAAGGACCGCCGCCACCTGACACGTACCTGTGTCAGCGCTGTGTTTGCAAAAATACGCCCTTATTGTACAAAATAAGAGAAGTTATTTAAATAATTAGCTCCCCCTTAGGCTAATGGCCCGTCACTTTGACATCCAAAAGAATGCAGCAGAATGAACCTCAACAGCACCATGGAAGAGAATTCTGTATTGGTTTAACCAAGCACGTTTGCAGGAATTTGAAGGGATATTTGCTCTCAGTGAAGTCTGTTTTCTGATGTAACATGCTGTTGAACAGAAAACTTTTAATACTGCTATAATACAAGCTTATAATTATATTGTTCAAGAAGGAAATATTTAGGTATTAGGTCTTTGCAATAGTATTTTATTATCATTTTTAGACCTAGCTTCCGTAAGAGAATAAAGCCTAAGCATTTCAGCTCTCCCAATAACTTCAAACCTCAAGGGAAGAAAGTGTTAAGTGTTTGCAGGAGACTGTAAGCTATTCTGAGCAGCTACATGCCTCTGTCTGCTTTTACAAAATAACTCTTACAACAGAGTAACATGATTGGTTTTCTGTGTGGTAAAGTAAATACCAATACAAAAAAATAACAGTACGGGGTCAAGCTGCTTCGTAAAAAGTTACCAGACAGCTTCTAAAAATTGTTACGTCTCTGCAGCGCGTGTGTGCATTTTTCAAGTTTCCCATATTCCCATTATCCCCTCAAGCCACTCCTGTTCCTCAGAAAAGGGCTCCAAGGAGAAGGCAACATTCCAGAAGCATGAGGGGTTCTTCAGAGGTAAATGCTACTAAGCAAGAGAAAGTGAATTTGCAGTGAGTTTGTAGTGAATCTGCAGTCCAGTATCCAACTTGACTTGTGCATCGAAGCATTTTAGGTGCAAATAAAGTCTACGGATATGGCATCTTTGATTACTACACATGAGAAAAAAATGGTGAGCACGGGGAGTTGCCTGTGCCTTGCTGGCAGCACTCCTCCTTCTAATGGCAATGCACAGCAGTATTTTGGCAATCTAGCGAGCAAGCTAAATGACACTTAGAGTTTACAAAGACATCTATGCATTCAAAAAAGCAAACAGTCAATATCAACTGGACATATTTAAGCACAATCCATCCATCCAAATCAATAAAACGTTGCTCAGGCTACAATACTGGAGGGGGTTATTCAAAAGGAAAGTTTAAAGAATTATCTCATATTTAGTAGTTTAGCCTTATGTTCGAAAGAAATTTGGAAGCTTTCTATTTTCAGACAGAAGTGAAAGCCCTCACCCCTTGCTTTTTGTTACATCTCATACTACAGAGAGTTAATCATCATCTAAGTGCTAGGACCTAGGAGATAAGTTATCTTTGACTAGGATATAAGCTCCATACAGTTACCTCCTATTTATCTTTTTCACACTCAGTAGGTTGGACAGAGGTCCTATCTCCTTCAGTGTGAGGAAATTGCACCATTTCTAAAACTGACAGGACAAACTGAAGTTTCTCCCTCCAAAGAAACTGCATTCAGAATGGACTGTGTAAACTATGATTACAAGGTTTCACTTTTATTTATAAATATTTCAGAATTGAACTGCAAACACCAAACGCTCCCAATTCCTGCAGCGTCACCACTGGGTAAGATCACACTGCCCTAAAGGAAAGCACAGTCTTAGTGGGCAGGTGAAGAATAGGTTTGCAGCGTACCCCAAGGCCAACACAAGCTAACTTTTTGGACCATTCCGGGCAGACAACTGCAAAGCTGTTAACTGCTCCTAGCTTCCTCAGTGCTAAGGAAGCTCCAGGGCCTTGGTGTTTACATCCTGTAGTTCATGGCCACCATCTCTTGGGTAGGACAGCCTCCGGGTGTTGGGCAACCAAGAGTGCCATTTAATGGAGAACGATACTGCTGCAAAGACACAAGGTACTGAACTAATTAAGCAGGCTGCCACATTCCTCACTGGATTTAAAATACAGCCCCACAAATAGCTTTGCAAAGGGGACAGAGTTCCTGCTGCAGCGCAAAAAATGATGAAAGCAGCCAGCAGACACCGCTGCCTATCTGAACATCTGGTAGCAATTAGGAATTTATTTAAGAGGATGGCTAAGTATTCTCTTTTAGGCAGCTGAACTATTCAAGCAAATCTTCTTGTTTCTTTACTTGCCCTAACCACTGCATTTTTCCAAAGCAACATAAGCCCAAATCATTCTCATGCAAAGTCTGGAGTCACCTTGAAACTGAGGGAAAGAAACAACTTCCCTCTCCGGGTTAGACAAGCAAAAGCAATAAAGCTGGATGCTGTGAACGTGCTAAAACCAACACTGAGACTGTCACTCCTTGTGAGCTCCCCTCACAGTTTCACACACAGACTGTGTAAGGCAGCCAAGCAAGAAGCCCTCACTGGCTCCCAGGATGGCTCAGTGGGACAGGAACCACACGCCAGCAGTTTGCAGCACCAAGGCATCTCCCGATAGTTACACAGGTCTACAAAACCAGAATGCCATAAAAAAAATACTCTTAATAATCCTCCTCACGCAGTCACAAAGTCTGTGAGCCACTGCAGGTAAAAGGTAAGTTTATATAAAAGTATAAGGTATCAATTTACTCTTTTTCAAATTACCCTACTTCATTATCAGTGGCTGTTCTTTGTTTTGGCTTTGTTTTGAAGGCTGAAGTTTCAACAAGCACAATGGGATCCAAGAGATCAAGAAAAGATGTTTCCTTTGTACAGCTGCTCAAGAGCACTAAAAAGCCAAATTATACCTATAAACAGCTCTTGGATGCTGTATTTCTCCCTGCCTTTGCACAGGCATAAACACAAAGATGCCTGAAAAAGAGCATTAACACATACAGATTAAATGGACTCCAACTTGCTTTTCTCTTTTCTGTCTTTGCTCTGCTGAGCTGGAGAGAGCAGAAGCAGTAAATACTTGTTTTTGTCACTTGAGTCAGCATATATAATTCTTCACACGCACAGGAACCATCTTTGCCGAGGAAGAAAATACCATTTTCACAATAACTTTTTCCACAGTGGAGCTGTGCCTTAAATCAAACAGGCAAGTACTGAGTCACCTCTGTGGCACAGCAACAACAATTTGATCTGCTACGTGGCAAGCTTTGGTTTGGAGATACTAAACAATTCCTCATCCCAGGCCTGGGGCTTGTAAGTATGATAGAAGATGATGCAATGCACCCAGGCTCTGGGGAGTAAAGGAACAGTCATACCACTCCTGAGAAACCCTTTGTGCAGAAAAATTTATTGTGTGCCTCTAGGTACGAGGGCTATGGATGAAATGCAACTCAATAAAGACAAGCCAAGGTGTATCAGGAGAGCTAATGAACACTTCAGTATTTGCACTTAGTCAGATAAAGCAGCGTATTGCAGTTGAGAAAGGAGAGAGTAACCACGTGAGCATCATTTCTGTGATAACAAATGCTCTCTCAGTTCTTTGAGCCTCATGCTTTGTTTTTGTTTGGTGCAAAGATAATCCCATTAAGGAAATCCAACCAGTTCTCCCACCTTTACATTTGCGCTCTTTACTTGATTTTGATTTTTTAGAAGAGCTGCATTTAATTTGCTGGTCACCTGTCTTTTAAACAGCTCTGTTTTCCATGTGCACGGCCCGTAGTCCTGCAGACCTTTTGTGTCCCACTCTACAAAATGATAAGAAGGTCCACTGAGATGTACAGTGATTTTATAATCTATGTGTTCTGCTTGATTTCCATGCTCCAGTGCAGCTGATGAGATGTATGAAAGGAACAGCTAACGTCTTACTGCCCACAGACAGAATATCGGCATGAGCACCAGGACTTCATAACACCTATGGAAAGCCATGTGACATGTGCAGTAAGATATGGGAGAATATTTTCAAGAAATGCCCTTACAGCACCACGTCAGCTTCCAAAAGGATTATTCATTATAAAACATTCTGGCTTGATAATGAATTCTGATGGAGGGCATGGTGTTAATTCAGCTATTCCTTTTTGGTTCTCCTCTTGGATTTATATGTATATATTTATATATATTTTAGCCTCTGAATACTTCTGTGATCTGATTTCTTACACCCTGCAGGGGACAGCATTGGGTAAAGAAAAGTAGAAATCATTTGATAAAAAAAGCATTTGCTTTCAATTATCAAATTGTACTTTGTTAATTGAGACACAAAAAGTATTCTTCTTTTAGGTCGATGCAAATCATCTCTCTCTCTCCACCCTTAAACTGCTCTGAATTATTAATCATAATTTCTTCAGCTACAGAGTTCATTCAGTCAGAGAAGTGAGAAAGATTCCCAACCATTTGCAGCCACCAGCCTTAGAGAAGGAAGCAGAAACACTGTACAGCACTGCTGTAACTTAGGACTTTCTTCCTATGCAGACCATGTAATGCTGTTTTTCAGCAGTGATGGCAAATCCTCTGCGATAACAGAGGTGTCAGCATGCAGGTGAAAAATACTGTTTTTCTACTCTCCTTTTTCAATAAAATATCTATGCATATGGACACACACAAATTGGGACTGCAAACGCGCATGTAAATGCAAGCCAAAGTGTTCGCCTTTTATTTTTCTTAGCCACTGTCACAAAATAAAGGTGCTTTCTCCTCCTGCAAACAAGGGCTGTGTTTAGAAGCGATACTGCAAAAGGTATATGGTAGCCTTGTTTATTTTGGACAGATGCAAAGAAGAATCTCTGAACTTCTGCCAGTGATCAAAGGAACTGATGATGTAGAACAGATTCATGGGCCATGTCCTATCAGCCTGCACTTTACCCATCATCCATCATCCAAACCCTAAGCCTTTTTCTGAGTGATGATTGCACCCTAAACACATAAAATTAATCACCACTCCAGCCTGGCCAGGTGTCTTGCCTCCAGAAATTATCTCACTGCAGCAACAGAACTGCTAGAATCTGATATCTGTACTGTAATTTAATTTAAAGAATACTGCATAGTAACGCTAAGATTGATTTACATAACTGAAAAGTTTTTCGTTTCACAAAGCCAATATAAATTCTTAGAGAAATATGTAACTGAAAAAAACTGGTTGATCATAAACTCAGGGCATTTGAATATTTATTAGTTTCTGGAATTTTCTGTTGATCCTTTCTACCCCAATCGTAGCTCAGCACGGGTCTTAAAATGCAGTTTGCAAAACCAGAAGGGCCAGGTGTGCGAACAGTAATGTTTGCTCCTGGATCCGTACCTCCGTGAAGCACTGGCTGTGGTGTGGGGAACGGGAGTTTGCACAACATTGCTCTCATTTCCAGGGAGCTCCTCATTTTTATTTTCGTCTATTTCTTCTTTCCTTCATTAGAAAAGGGAAGAGAAATTAAGTGGCGGGATATTGAACTATTCCTTGCACCTATGCTTTTGAAATGCCACAACAGAGACATCACGGCTAAATGTGACAGTGGCTAATAAATGAGCTCAAATATAGACTACGTTTGTGAGAAAAGCAGGCCCTGCTGTATTTCAGCTGCTCGCCTCCACACGAGCTCTCCACCTCTCACACAGAACGCACACAGCATCTCTGTGTTTTGTATAAATAGTAGCAATTGTAAGTACAAATGTGAAAATAATCCCCACCTAATGATAAATGGAAATAACAGGCTAATTCCAGCATGCATATTAATGAGGAGAGATGAGTTAGCTCTCTGCTATAAATACGAGGCCTAACTCGCAGACAAATTCTGCTAGTGTTCTGCTTCGCTTCTAGATTAACTGCAAATCCTAATAATTTGCTTTTAATTGGAAGCTTAGCTCTTATATTAAATTATCATAGGAAAGCAAATGTGGCCAAAAGATGTATTATTAAAATAAAAACTATCACAATATCCTGGTTTAAAAAAAATCTTATTTGCCATAGAAACAAAAAAGGAAAAGCATCTGATAAATAAATAATAATCAGTAGGAAAAGAAATAAATCGGACACAAAAGCACTGTAATTCGAACACCACCATTACTGCATTTTGGCTGTGATGCTCTGCATACCGTGGCTTCCCCAACAGTGAGCTCTGCATATTCAGCTTTTTCTTTTCCTTCTATGTTTTCTTATAAACGCACATCTCACTCTCTCATTGTCTATAATAAATGCTCTCACACAGAATACAATGCAAAACAAAAGGATACAGAGCATTTTAGGGGTCTGCTGCTTCAATATTCACATACTTTCCTGCTTTCCGCGTTCAGTGCCCTTCAGAAAACCAGAAGGTGCATTAAGCATGTGAAATCACATATGTTTGTCACCTGCATTGTGAAAGTCAGTCTCCTCAAAGCAGAATTACATAAAGATTTATGTGCAGAGTTGCATAATCCCCATGAAAATCAACTTGTTTTGGTACACAAATGAAGCAGCCTCCAAAAACAGCCTGACATTTCTAACCACTCCTTAAAAAACAACAGTGACAAAAACAAAACAACAAACAAAACAAAGAAGATGGGGAAGAGGGAAAATAATTAAATCCTA
>JAPSGF010000031.1:6687531-6879308 GCA_035772895.1 Perdix hodgsoniae
GACAAGGACAACGCTTTCTTTTTTTTTTCTCCCCTCCATGCTACCCAGCCCCACACAGCTTAGTTAAAAAGACAAATCGCAGTACTACATTTCCTCTTTAGGGAGGGGAATACGTCAGCTTTGAAGCACAGCCTTCTGTGAACGTGGTGCTGGAGTGAAAATTATCCTGGTAGAGGCTGCCTCAGCAAAGGATATAATTAGATAAATAAAATTCACAGGTGCTAACTCTCTCCAGAGGGGAAAACAAAAAAGAGCACAGTCAATGATCTTACGCACTATATCCAGGGGCGGAAGTAACATGTGCATATATGTGTGTTTGTATAATGTATACATGCAAATAAATATTAATGCGAAAAATGTAAAGTAGATGTGTGCATGTGTATATGGGAGAATTAAACGACCCGTGAATACACAGATTAAACATGACACTCTGAACTACCCTGCAGTCGGAGAATGATTTTACACAGAACACAGACTGCCTGCAGAGCAACCAAAATGCTCCATTCTTTCAGAAAGGAAAAAAAAAAAAGAAAAAGAAAAAAACACCTTGAAAATATGGCATACTTATGGCTATGATTTATCCAAGCAGGAGCTGTGCTATGCTTCCAGGTCCTTTGAAAATAAATAAATAAATAAATAAATAGTGTTTTTCCCCAAAAATTCCTAGTGCACTAAAACATTTTCTTTTTGCAAGACAATGCTAACAATGTTCTTATAAAATAATGAAAAGGGATAGAAGAGCTCAGCAAACACTGGGGGAGCTGAGCAGCAGCCAGGACCAAGGGCTGGAAACCAGGGGCTGTCCCCTTTCACTTCTCCCTAACTTGCACACATTTAAACAATCTCCACCTTCGTCACGTATCAAAGGTAGAAAAACAAGTACCTTTGGGTACTAACACCCACCTCATCAGACTGCTGCATGGACAATTTCACATTTAAGTTGTCCAGGACTGAGCGCTGTTCCCTCTTGGGGTTATTAGTTACACAGATATTAAGGCAATCAAACACATACTGTGCATCACAGCAAAACTGTAAAACAAATAATTATAGCACACTTCAGAAGCACAGACATCTCTTCTGCCGATCCATGGGCACAGGCAGCAGTTAAGGGACACCCAAGTTGATGCCAGTCTCATCAGCAAGAGCAAGGAAAGTTTTTGCCTATGCATTAGGATGTATACTACCTTTCACAAGTCCCAGAAACATTTATATCACTGCATGACTGCTGAGGATCTTCTGTCCTTGCTGTCAGCTCTATGCATAAAGGTCTCCTACTCTCACAGCTGCAGGTTTACAGGCAGGAGTACCCAATTCCCAAGGAAAGCTAGCTTGAAAACAGACCGAGAAAGGAATGACAATGCCAACTGCACCATTTATTGTCTCCTGAGTTAATAAGGCTGCAGCCTAATTAAACCACTTCTTTTTAGTCTTACTATTCTTCATGTGTGGCTGAGCAAATTCGTTCTGCCTGCACTTGGAGACTGCAGACTTGCTGCAGTAATTTGGCCTGAAGTTCTTGCACACAGTGCACAGGACTGCAATATAAGCAAATGGCAATCTTGTAAATGGACACCTGTCTACTGGAAACAGTTTCAGATCTATTCGGCAAATAGGTTTTAATCCCTTAGCCTAGAAACTAGTTGCAACACAGCATTCACTGAATCAAACAAGAAAGATATAAGTGTATCCATTTTTTTTAGGGTAAAGATCTACCTACATCACAGTGCTCTGGCTCTGATTCCTGCATAACAATTTTTGCTCAGCAGCTGGAATTTCAAGTCTTAAAATTTCCAGTCTTAAAGTTTCCAGTCCATTACTCTGATGGTGGAAGAGGCCTACAGTAACTACGTGGGACTTACGGACAACCTTTACATGCAAAACTACAATTGTTATCTGCACTGGGACTGAATTCTCTGTGAAGCTGGACCTAACGCCTTGAGTTTGTTACATCTGCACACAAATTCACACTTACAGCCAGAAGCCCCGCTCAGCAGAACTACCCACCACAACATGCATAGCAGAGACTGCATATACAGCTGCTGGACTGGGCCCCGTCCTTGTAATGTGCCACCAGTGTGGGTGGAGCTCTGGCCATAAATCTGTATAAATGACCCCCGTACCTCAGCCTGACTTCAGTGTCTTCAAATTCCTCTTTGCAAAACAAATCGCATCAACCATGCCTGCATTTAGCAGACTGCAGGTCACAGCACAGTGTTTTTGTTCCTCCTCGTAAGTTCTCTCTGCAGATTAAATGCTGATGCACTGAACTGCTGCTCTTGGCTGAAGTGGGCAGGTGTAATTTGATTAGTATAGATTCTGGAATTGGTAAGTACTGTATCAGTATCCTCCCTAGAAAATAGGTGACATGTCATGGGATATTAAGTATGGCCATTTAATGTAAAAACTCAGATAATACATGAGTTAAATGGAGAAAATGAGAGAAAGCTTTTAAGCATTCTCCCAAGACAGATTGCAGAATAATATTATTGTACACGCAAGTAGTGCTGATTGACACAGTCAGAAGGCCATTATACTAGTATGGTATAAAATCATTATAGCAAAAAGCATTTCAGAGCTGCAGAGTGATAGCAGCAACATATAATGAATTATCAATAAAGAAGTGGTGATTCAGTGACATTACATCTGAATAGAAAGCTTCCTGTTATATAATTTAAAGCTGCCAGCCTGACAAGTGACTTGAATATCCAATTCTTTCTCCAGGTGTATGAATCATCCCTCTCTTAATTTTACCAGAGCCTGCAATTTCATCAAGTAGACCAGAAACTAAGCTACAGTAAGCAGTGCTTTTAAATAAAGGCTGTTTGAGCAGCTTTCAACAAGGCAGCCTGTTATCTGCCAGACTCAGCCTCTGAGATGCAGGTATTAAATAAATATTTCTTCTTGTTTACAGCAAATAAACACAAAGTATAGTCCTGCAGCAAACCCATGCCAGCAGTGCTTTGCAATAAGGCAAAATGTGAGTCCTTAAAGTCGGTGCAAAGCTCGTCTGAAGCCAAGTGGAGCGTGCTAGTTCAGTGTTGCAACATGATCGTATGGGAGGATTAGGGCCTATGGGAAAATTAAGAGTCACCTTTTCCCTTCAGATGATTATTTAGTATTTGCAGTGTTAACATAATACCTAAACATTGGAAGTTTAAAAGTAATTAAATTTAATATATAGGGATTCAGGAGGATTCAGTTTGAGTGCTCTCAATACTGGAACCAAAAATATAATCAACAAACAAGACAAGCCAGGCAGCTGGAAATAATGCACGTGTGGTAAATAAGGGTACAGCATTATTCAGAAAAAAAATACGTCCACGGTGTTGAAAAACCCAACTATTTATAAGTTGAGTAGTTTTAAGTTGTCCTCCAAGCATTGAGGTCATGCCTATTTAAGATGCATACTCAGATTGATTTATTTTTTTTTAATAAATGGAGGTTGAGTCTTACAAAGCCACCTCATTTCATAGATACATCTTCTTCGATTACTGTAAGATAACAGTACACGTGCACACATAACTCTGCATATGAATACATTTCAACATTATCAACGATGCAACAGAATTGACCATACTGACAAAATCGTTCCAGCAGCTTTTGCTTCAAGTTGTTGTCTGGCTAAGTTGATTAAGAATGGCTGTCCACTCTGCATGTTTGCCTAATTAGAATGGCCCGCCATTGGAGTCATATTCACTTTCTGCTTACTGCCTTTCCTTTTTCTCCTCTGTTACAAATGGTGCACATACAAAAGACAGAGGATACACCTTCTCTTACTTTCTATCTGACCTGTTAGAAGCCTGCAGCTGAAGACATTTCTTTTTGTTGTGCTCCTGAGACTGACAGCAGCTCAGAAATGTAATCATGCCAACAGCCAGTAGTTAGGTTGAAGCCTGACAAAGCCTTATAGGAGGCAATGGAAACACAGAACTCCCTCACAACCCCTAATTAGTTGATGAAACTTCAAGAAAAGAACCGGTGGATATTTACCTGAATTTCTGCAATCTCCAAAGACCAGGGTTGTACCAGAATCCCAGTATTTTACCTGGAACTGGTTAGAAGCAAGTCTTCTTTCAGGCAGAAAAGATGTTTCTGATCACAGAACTGACTTAGGCCATTGTTCTTTTCTGTTTTAAAGATGATATAACCCTTGAGACCATGGTTTGGAGGAAGGGAAGATTTTTGAGAGCACAACCTGGCAGTCAGACAGCTGAATACTGATAGTGGATCTACAGCCAACTCACAAGCTAACTACTTGACTTCCTTGCCTTGGCATTCCTAACTTTCAGGCAGAGGTGCTGCTAGTTGCTCACCACAAGAATGCTGTAAAAATTAATTAGCAAAATGGCTATAAAGCACTGAGGATAAAAAATATGTTAAGAGCTAAGCCTTATAATTAGTGTTATTTAATGCATCTTTAAAAATCGTTTTTTTTTTTTTCTTTTATACAGGAATTACACAATGACTTTAAGAAATGACAAAGTAATTTGAAGTAAATGACTGCCCTGTAAAATTGAAACACACCCTAAAATGCGGTTATTATAAAATAACCACACACCCTGATAGTTAGCACTGCCTGAGCTGTGTATAACCTTAACCTACTGGTGTATTATTAAGTGCAGTAGAATCAGCAATTATCAGAGGGAGAGAGATTGCTGATGCGTGTTAAATGCACATTACCTCTTTGGCATCAGCAGATTTGGTGCATCCATTGCTGGCAATGGAAAGCATGCTGGGCAAATTCAACTTGTGGCACAAAAGGATTAATTAGGGTACAGCTAATACAAGCAATGTTTAGACATGAATCAAGAAATTTAGGACACGGGGCTTATGGTGCACTGAATAAATGCCAACGCTATAAAAGAAAGAAGGAAAGAAAGAAAGAAAAGACATTAACTAATTTTGTGTGCATGAGATGCAGAAAATTCTACCCCAGCTTCTGCTTAGCTGAGAACCACACACTGGCAGGTTTCTTCTGAAATACTTCACACGCTATACAAAATGTTTTCTTGTTTCTATGCTGGTCCACCCTCAGCGCATTTAAGTGCATTTCCTGGTTAAAAAGAGCTATTTGATGGCTAGAAACCCAACAGGTACCTGCTCTCAAATACTGCATATTCTGAAGTCCTGCCTTCCTTATGCGCTACTCAAGGCTAGAAATTAAATACATAAGCACAGATGACTTAGCTCTCCATTGCACAGTTAACCTAAAGGAGTGTTTATCAGAGGGTTAACAATAACAAAAAACATCAAGGACCATAAAGCTCAGGAGACTGACACAGGACGCAGGAGCTGTGGCTTATCTCTGGGTAGGACTTGGAGGGCATGCACACAGCAGCACTCTGCTGCACTGATGTACCTGGACTGTCGTGGCTCAGGCCCCAGAAGCCGCAGAGCGCTGAGAGCAAACCTCTGCTAACTTTCTGCTTCATTAATTCATTTGCCTTTTTCTGAAAACAGAAGCAGCAGCATAGGTGCCTTCTACTCCACAGTGTACTGTTGCAAGCCTACACACTTTTGCCTGTATTTATCTGAGTACCCTATCTGTGAATGACTGCGATACCCTACTGTTCCAGGAAGCTTTCTGGAATAAAAATAAATTAAAAAAAATATATCTTTTCCACATCTTTACTCTGAAACAATAACACATTTCATAAAAGATTCATAGAAATGCTAAGAGCAAGAGTTCTCCAAGTTTTGAAATTGCAGCAGACTGAAGACAACAAAAGGGAATTTGCTGAGTCCTGAATCCTGAGTGCAGCACAGACAGCAGAAACCATCTCCAACCTACAGAAACCCTCCAGTGTGAAAATTGCGTTCATTAAGTCTACAACATTCAACCAGTCACATACTGCAAGTTTTCCAGTATTTAATCATTCTCTTCAAGTTCTCTTGGCTGTGCCCAAGAGCACCATGGCTGGTTCCCCGGGGCTGTGACAGGCGCAGTGCCTCCGCGCTCTTCCATGGTGGGAGGTGTCCAAAACCATTGGGTTTACACAAAATGTGTAAAAGTTCTCATCCTTAGCCATGATTTATTTTCAGGGAAATTAAAGCTCATATTCACATATTGGTTTTTCAATAAATGGCTTTAAATTATATTTAAATAATTCTCAATCTCTTCTTTAATTAATCACACTACGGACCAATTTCCTTCTCTTGTTCAGGAAGCTTGACTTTGCCAAGGTCCTAAGACCCACAACACAGCAAGGCTGAGAGTCCTCTTATTTTGATTCCTTCCCCATGTCTCTACAGGCCCTGGTTTCTGGAGAAGTGAAAAATCAGCTCCTATAAGGCCTCACACTTTAATCACTTCAGGTTAACGTGACATCCTAATGAAATCTCCCTTTCCATCTCATGATTTGCTCTGCTCAACCTGCCAATTCAATACTCTTATGGGATCGTTCACTGACCTTAAAGACTCCCATTACTTCCACCTCCTTTCTTCATTTTGAAAATCAAATTAATTTTGTTAGTGACAATTAAAATTTGCTTAAAACACTAAGTAGATATAATGTATTTATTGCCCTTGGAGAATCTCAATAAGCTGATTCAATGTATTCAAAGTTTCTGTTTAATTAAGAGCAACATTATGGTTTTAAAGGCTCATTTGGTTAGTTTTGAATTTGTTGCACTCGATATACAACAATTAATAAAAACCAAAAAGGTTCACCAAGAGATAATATAGGAAAATGCTCATACTTTGATTTCCATATTCATTATTGCATTGTGCAAAATAAAGAAATCTAAGTTGACATTAGTTGACTACTTCACTTGTTAGTAGAGACTCAATGTTTTTGTTACCATTCTCTATTCTGGACTCCCTTACAAGCAGCACTACAAGAGCTACATTTCAGTTTTAAAAAACAATTGTTCAAAGACATCACTTAGGAAAGACAAAGGCTATCACTGAAACTGGGCCAGTACAACAAACAATGTTTTTTATAAGTTTAAGTCCTAAAGAGCAGATCTTAATTAAAAAAAAAAAATCATTCTGAAGTTGGAGGGGGAAAAAAAAAAGACAACTGTTTAGAAAAGACAATAAGGAAACCAACTCTCACAATGAGAAGACATCTCACTTACTTGATAATTTCTACACCTCTCTTGCTCATTCACACACCCCCATTGTGAAAGCCAGGTTTACTGGTCAAGGGTGAATCTAACATGGTGCTCCCCTGCTTTACAGAAATTCTATGGTTCCTCCTGTTCAGCTTCTGCTAATCTGGCTGGTGACATCAGAATTGTAGTTCCATTTCCTGTGCTGCTTCTTCCTCATTTCAGCTCCCTGCTGTTTGTTTCTAGGATATTCTCCTCCCTGCTGGGTGTATGTTTTACTCTCCTCAAGAAGAGCCCTGATCACGTTTCTTTTTCTCACACTGTCTATTGCTGATGCCTGCTATGGGAATCTCCCGGCCGGCAACAAGATCCCAGTGTGTGGAGCATCTGGACAGTTATCATGAACTAACACAATCCCTTCAGCAGCCTGTGTTAACAGGCAGTGATTGGCTGTTTTCACTCCTCCATAGTTTCTTGAATCATAAGAGAAGGATGGGATTGAAAAGAAGCATCTTTTGTGCCTGTAAGTTGGACTAAAGTTAACAGAGGTATAAACAAAAACTCCCCTGAACTAAAAGAAAGTTCAGCATGAATATTCTTCTCTTAAAAATATCTTTATTTACTGCTCAGGCTGAAAGGATTGTGCCAAGAGACCTAGAGGTGCCAGGCCCTTTCTCTTCCTCAGATAAGGATGCCCAGATGAACATGTGGCTATGAAAACAACACTTATTTTCAGTGATGAAGTAAAATCAAAAGGGTGGCTTGACAGGCACCTTGTCAGCCAGGGTTCTCTGACACAGCCTGGGGGGCCCATGCCCAGGAGAGCTGCAGCCCTGCAGCCAGCACAGCCAGCCTAGCCATGGCCAATGGCTTGGAATGGGGCTGCTGGGCTTTGGAGTAAGCGTGTTGTAAGGACAGATCAGCTTTCCAACTCTGGGAGGTCAAACACATTCCTAGCCTTACTCCCCAAAGCCAGAAGTGATGGGTGGAACAAGACTGAAGAACACAACGTACAGAGAAGCAACCACTGCAACACTCAGTACAGCCAAATGACTGCTGAACTGCATAGACAGATGTCTCCCAGTGTACTTACTGCCAATTCCTACCTCAACCCCATTAACTAATTTTCTGATCTCCACCCAGAAAGGAACTCATATTCCTTATGGTCCAACACACAACACAGGCAGTCTCTTAATTCAGATGTCTTGCTAACTTTCTGCAAGAATGTTGTCCTTGAGGCACAGATAGCCATCCAGCCAACAGAGAAGATGCTTGGACCGAACAGAATTGCTCCTAACATTCTGAACATCCCTGGAGAGGACACAGAGGTTTTTCCTCTCATCCCCTTCTGCTGCCTAGGAGGGCAGCTCATGCCTCTGAGCTGCATGGCCCAGCTGCTTTGCTTGGGCAATATTTAACCTCACGATCACCAGCCCTCCTCCACCTCCAAATAAAACAGAGCAGTCCCCAGCAATGCCAATTCAATGCTCACAAAGCCAGAGAGGTTTCTATATGCATGTAAGGTCTCTCTTTGCTAGGGAGAGCCTAATATGCTACTTGTTCTGGAAAACTCCCCCAGGCAGCTACATGCTTGTGAAAAAGCTGAGTTGCCTCTGGGGCAATGTGCTCCTAGGCTCTGGATCTGTCTGCAAGTGTGCTTTGGTGGCGGAAGAAAGGCTTGTCACTGATCCCAGTGCAGCTGGCAGGGCTGCAGCTGAGCTGCGAATGAGCTACAAATTAGTCCAACATTTAAATACTTGCTTCAAAAGATGAAAGTCAACTAAGCCTCTCACAGGAGCTCTTCCTGAGGAATGGGAAGCATCTCTAAGAATAACCATGGCTGCTGTAGAGCAGTCAAGGTTCATGAGAGCCTCCTGACATCACACCAGGAAGGTCTGTGCTGCAATGTGATACTCAAAGAAATGACCTCGATGTTCTGCCAGTGACCACTACCAGACATCATGGCTCTGTCTGCAAGAATGATGCCCTTTGTAACTTACACGTGTGAAGCCAGGCCTTCCTGCTTCCTAACGATACCAAAAAGACACCTAGAACTGAGGCTACAGGAGATCCTCGTCATCCGGGTGCTTTATTCTTTAACCTTGGTACGGCACCTTACCTTAGAAAAGTGAGGCAACAGCATCTGGGTCTGCATGGGTGGCTCTCCCTGTCCCAGTGCCAACAGGCAGCATTCAGGTTGATCAGGATTCAGCGGAACAGGGAAAAAAGACCAGGAAAGGCCTGTCAGAAGGAAACAAAACGAGAATGTAATCCACATAATCCAATCCTCAAGTGACTGTGATTGTTAACTTCATTTTTTAAAAGGTACTACAAAACTAGGCTTAAATAGAAAATATTGAAGTACTGAGTGATAGAAGGCACAAGTTCATCACTGGAATGAACAAGGAATGTAGACATCTTTTGTTCAAACGCACAGCTTTTCCTCATGCATTTTCTCCTATGTACTAACCTTTTTGATTAATGGCTTTGTGCTTTTGGGACACTGGGAACAATGTTTAAAGAATACAGTTTATATGGTTGAAAACGTTTGTTTTGACTTCCTCTTACTAAGACAGAAATGAAAACTTCTAAGAACGTTTCAGGAATTCTTGCCACACCAAATAACTTGTTCCAGCTCAAAAGGCACCTCTCAAATAGTTTTTTTCAGTGTAAACATAATGATGTCATACTGACGGTGGGAAGAGAAAAACTTGGCTGTTTAATTTGGAAGATTGCTAAAAACGATACATTCAGCTCTTCTAGTCTAACAATGCAATGTTTTTATAGTTCACAATACCTAACACCCTCGTTCACATTAAACAAATCATCCTGAGTTCCTGTTGAAATAACACACATCCTATCCTTTCTCTGTGTAAGTTGCCACATTTGGAAAGAAAAAATAAATCTGTTCTATAATAAGATCCCGTTTTCATCCAACTGCACATAAAAACACCTTTAACAAACACAGAGAAGCAGATTGAAAACCCATGCAGAAGGATGCATAAGAACATCATACATTCTTTAGGTATGCTCTAAGTGTATCATGGATGTCTCCAGCCAACACAAATTTTTATATATATATATATATTTTTTTTTTTCTCTCAGGGGTGCTCTGGTTGCTCCTCCCCTAGTTTTCTTTTCTCACTTTACTTTCCTTTTTCCTGTCCTCCACCTTCCTTAGCTCGCTCCTCCTCTGCAGTCTGATTTTCTTAACCTTTCATCCCTCTTGGATCCCTTGCCCTCATGTCCTCAGCTTGGCTCACTGTTCTTCTCCAAAGACCCTTATTTTCCTCTCCCCACGCTTTGCAAAAGATAGCAGGTATCTACAAAGCTCAGTTCCTAGTTGGGGCTTCCATGAGCAACACACCCTCTCACCCAAATGTTATAGTTTATTTATTACATTTTTTTTCAAAATGGGAACACTGGTGATAAAAAATAAAATGAAATAAAATAATCATCCTTTTAGATTCTCTTCTCTAGAATACTAGATAAGCTAGGAAAGCCCTCCTTGTTGGCATCCCATGGGCTAGCAGTACATGGCAATGGTAATATAGAAGAACTGTGATCGAAAAATCAAACAAGACAGTTATTATTCGCATTTGCAAGAGTTCTTCAGTAAGATATAAAATGAAAGAATAAGGAGAAGCATGCATTTGAAAATACTGAAAGCAAATAGTTAAGGTTTACAATTTTAAAATATCAACTGTCAAATCTATTAAAGAAATGACATTCAGAAAAAAAATTGCTTCATCATTATGAATTAAATTTGCAGTTTTGTCCTTTAAACTATATCAAATCAAAGCAAAACAAAATACGAGAAACTGCAAGTCATTAACAACGGTGTTAACTACTAGTTAACAATGTCATTTTTAAACAAGACTGAAAGAGTTTCTTTAAACATGAGCAAATATGAAAAACAAACAGAAATATAAGTTTAGGTAGACTTCCTTGCCATTGTCCTCCACTTCTTTCTAGCCATGCCCAGAAGGATCAGTTTGAAGGAGGAAGAGAAGTTTAGTTTTCAAAGCTTACTTAATCATTTCCTTTTCCACTTCCATTGTAATCTTCAGCCTTTTCCTGAGACTGCAAACATCAACAGAATGTTCATAGAACTCATGCAGACTACGGGCTGTAGGGTAATATTTCTTTGCTAGACACATGGTAGGGCCACAATCTCACTTTCCATGCGCTACCCAATAACTTCAGGAAGATAAAAACCAGAAATATTTATTTCCTAATAAAATACCTATTAGGTAGAAGGAAAGAACATTTTGGTTAAAGATGTGCAGAATCTTTCTTTCAAGAGGCTATGGAAGTACAGACCTGTGCAGCAGTTTTCCACTTCAGCCTATTCTATTTTGAGGCAAGTATACTGGCTTCATAAAAGAGAGGCAAAATGTTTTGCTGGCCAAGGCCTTGGATCGGGAGACTCCTCTAGTATTAGCAGTCACTGATATTGACATTAAGACATTAACATCTTGAAGACAACTAGTGCTCTGCAAAATTAAGTGTATAGGTAAGGGAAGATTCAACTGAGAAACTGTTGTTCTGAGAGTGGTATTTGAAAAGGTGCCAGAAGTAAATCATCACTTACCCTATGAAGAACAGAAGCAAGTGCTTGAGCCTGATTGAGATTCCACACAAGGCTCGTGTCATACATTTCATTCAATAAGACAATCAAGATGATTAGGGAGTGTAGGAAAAGCTCATTAATGGCTATAGCAGACATTGAGTCAGCCTTTCATTTATTTCAAGTGCATCCGGATAGTTTTCATTTACTGGATTTTTAATTTAAAGAAGTGAAATTTATGTAGGCAGACACAGGCCCCCGTGTCGCATCACTTCTTGTTCATGCCCAAAAGCTGCCACTAGGTTTACTGAAGTGATACTGGCAAAAACTGACAACAAGCGCTTTACAATTTGCATGTTTCCTTTAGTTAGTTACTTTACTTCAGGTACTTAACATCAGCATAAGAATTTAGCTAGGGATTTTATCCTTCAGATGCAGAAGAGAACCCCAAAGCTATAATTGATGACAATACTCCAGAGTATGCCTTTAGCTTCAAGGACAGACAAATTCTGCATACTAATCACTGAGATTTTGGAAGAAGAGTTACAAAAAGCAATGAAAATATGATGGGAATGCATGCGATTGGCAACAACTGTGGCTGAGATTGCAAAACAGCACCCTTAAATGAGAACAACGTGGAGTGTGAATTGCTGTTCTGCCCATTTGAACCACACAACAGTACTATCTGAGAATTTACAGTTTTTAGGATAGCAGAGAATCCATCTTTTCTATGCAATGCAGGTGGAAACAAAAAAAAAGCAGGGTTTCTCATTTCATTATATGCAGAACACGTTTCGCTGCATGTGCTCACCTAAACATGCCTAAGCATTTTGTTCTGTTTCTGTAACAGGAGCACAGGCACCACGGTTTCAAACGAGCAAGAATGTTGCCCAACACTGGAGACGTGCAACAGAGAAACACTGACCAGATTTTCTCAGTCGATGGCAATTTTGTGACCACAGCAATGCTACAAAATGGAAATGAAAAAATTCAGTCAAAATCCAGAACCAACGTAGCAAAGGTTCACCTGGCCAACTCCAAGTCTTCACTCAGATGATATAAAATATTTCTCTACTGAAAAAAAAGGACAAAGAGAAAGCAGAGCCTCAAAAAATTTGGATGTTTAAGCCCCTGCTTAATATCACTAAGAACTAAAGAACCATACGAGAGCTAAGCTGTTTAAGTTTCCAGGATTTAAAATTAGGATGTATGCTAAACAGAGTGACAAACGGCTCCACAAGAAGCTGCTGGCGCCAAGGAAGCATACACAGCACTCTGCTGTGCGCCTACAGGAGAAGAACACACAGGAACAGCAGAGTCAGACCCAATGCCACAGCTGGACAGCAAGGCTCAAGAGAACTCAACAAGTCTAGAGTGGACCATGGCACACTGATTCCACCCAACCAAAGAGTAGAGACAGAGGAGAGCATATGGGATAGCCTTCCCACTCCGTGCACACCGAAGCTCCTCCTGAGTCCTCCAGACCTCTTACAAACCTCTCACCAACAAGGGCAACCCACTGCGGTCAGAGCACAAGCCGGCACTGCAGGAAGAGGCACTGAAAGGAGCCACCGCCAACTGAGACAAGATTCTGAATCACACCCCTGCAGAGGGAAGCCAAGACAGAAGCTGACCGGCAGCACATTTCTTTATCACCTGGGAATATCACAGGCCCTGCATTCTGTGTAATTTGTCTGGAGGAGGAAACAGGAGTAAAGAAACAAAAATCTGTACAGCACAAGAGGCACAGTAGTATTTTACAGGAGTCACTCCTCTTGGAGGCTCAGTATCTCCTCGCAGTGGAATGGGAGTGTTTTGTTTTTGTTTTTCTTTCCATTAGAGGATGACCTCTGCTCTAAGCACAGCCAACATCCACCAACTTCCCATGCTTGTGCTTCCCTAACGGGAGCAGATACCTTCTGCTGCTGCAGACTCCTTATTTAATGAAGCATTCATAAATCAAAAGCAGACAAAACTGATTCAACATTTGGGTGAGAACTGGGAACAGCTGAATAGTGACCTAGTCTGAGTCACTGCCTGATAGAGTTTCAAACAGTTCAATAGGAAATACAGTAGAGTTCATTGTTGCATTATTCCTTGCCTTCCCCTCTGCCCCCCTCCAAAAAAGCAAGCAGGAGATTCTTAATTGCAAGTGCATTGCTATACAAACATCACTAAATACCAAATGAAAGATATACACAGAAACATATTTCTTTTGGAAATGAACCAAATGAACATCTGGTTGCCTCGTTATCTGGAAAAGTCCATCAGAGGATAATGACAGCACCATTAGATGCACCTATGTAATTAATACTATGTTTCAATGGGCTTAAACATGTAAAGTGCTGAATACTGCTATTAGATGCATCCACAGATCCTACCTATTTCAGTGAAGAGTGAACCATTGATAACTGGGAAGATAGTCCAGGGAAAGGATGACGCACTGCTGATAAACATTCAATGCTAGCTGGAGTCAAACAGCAGGACACAACAGAAGGACAGCTGGTCTGACTATGCTGTATTTAAACCAATGCTTTAAAATCCTCAATAATGGCTTTTAAAACTAGACTCTGCAGATGGACACAGGAAAGAATACAAAACTTCAGGCTGGTGCTGCTGCACAACAGGAAAACTGCTTTATTTTGGCTTCAACTTAGTTTTATAAAGCTGACGACTGCTCGTACAAAAGTGAACTTCAAACACAAGTGGTGTTCGTGGTAGACTTCAACAAGAAAACAAGGTTTTACAACACTTAGGATGGTCACTGTGTTGAAGGAAGTGTGAGTGCTGCACAATATATGGCTCTTGCTTTTGAACTGTGGAGTTCTGTTTCACAGTGGAATTATGGCCCCATACACAAACCTGCAATCTCACTAAAAAAATTCACCAGCAAGGAAGAATCATCTCCAGTGAAAATCCTCCCTAAATGAGTCACTTGTTGGTATCTCTGCACTGTGCAGCACAGACTACTGCAATCACAGAAACACTCACGGAAGGGAACTCTAACCTTTCTGCTGCACACTCCCACAGGACCATCACAATTGATGAGCCATGCCTCTGCCCAGCCAGCACTTGGAAACCTAGAAGGATCTCCAGCCAAGCACTTTCAGTACAGCTCTATCTTCCCGAGGGAAAAGTTTCTCCTGGCATTCACTTAGAACCTTCCCAAGGCACCTGTGCTCATTGCCCCTTGTCACACCGACTGCCACAGAGCAGTTTGGCTTTGTCCTTTTCCTACCACCCTTGTGGTTCTCCTCCATGTAGGCAGACGAGAGATGACAGAGCAAAATCCGAGACATATTGTCTTAAACACTACTCATCTGCGGTAAAGCTTAAAAACTTTGAAGAATTAACACTTTCTACCCATCTCTGTGTTCTAAATTTACTTCTCCTGGCATAAAAAAGCTATAGTAAATACACGATAAAATAATTCTTATGAAACATTCAAATAAGCTATTTAGACAATAAATTAAGAAAAGAAAGCAAATGTTTTCCCCAGCTCAGCAAAAGCTATACTAAGAACATCTAGGTAGGTTTATTATGGAGATACATTTTAAGTGGAGATATACCTGAGAAGCCACCTAACAATATGCTAAAAGTCAATGTGAGATCTCTAAAACCAACAAAAAGGCGCATTCTTTCCACAAGCTGCCAAGAGACGTTGTGGAAAAAATTTACTCTGCTATCTTTTTTATAGCTCATTAAAAAAAAAAAAAAAGAAAAAAAGCCTTTCTACACGATCAGACATTGTTTGTCCTACTACAGCTGCCACAAACTGCACACTGCTGGCTAACTGAAGCAGACTGCAATGCAATCATGTGTCTTCCTGCCTCCCCCTTATCCAGATCAAATTTATGTCGATAGCACATCGATCAGATATTAACTATCTAGAAACCACAACCCACATTGTCAGACAGCTGCGTAACACAGCCGGGTGATCTTAGACATACTTGATTGTACCTGCATAAAATCTCCAGCATCTATGGAACGTGCCTCATAGATGTGCTGGATCCTGAGACTCAGGAAAACATACCTATCTTTCGCCATTCACTTTTCAAAACAGACTTTTGATAATATTACAGTTGTGGATAGCTTCTCATATTGCCAAAAATGGCTCAGCTAATCAAATGAAAGTTTTCTATATGTTCAGGTTAGCTTACAGAGTGCCATCTTCCCACATTTAAAAACAAAATATCTTATTTCATTACATAACAGTCAACTGAATGTGCAGTTGTGTCACTCGTCACAAAATTCAGAAGAATTACAGCTAAGTGATTTGCAGAATCTGTATTTAGCGATCCTTACTCCCAAATACTTAAAACTCTAGATCTGTCCTTAAACTATTCTTAAAAGGATTGTCAAATATGCCCACATGTAAAATATGATAATCCGATGTTAATTCTCTTCCTTACCACTCTGTAGATGCCTGGGAACAAGCCATTGTAAGTCTTAAGCTTGCTTGAGTTTGCACTACATTTGTATTCATTAACCAGACTCTTAGTGAGAACATTTAGAAGCCCATGACTTTTCTGATAGATGCATACATACACTGGCTGCATTATTTATTTGTGCGCGTGTCCGTCTATCCGTCTGTCCTTCTCCACTCCTGCCTGCATTCAGATCTATACGTGCCTTTGTGTATTTACATCTTTCACCATTCTCAAGTCATTCAGCCTACTTTTCTGGCACCGGCTCTGGGAAACTACTGCTTTAGCTAATGCCCTCATGACTGAAAAAAAAATAAAAGAGCTCAATGCACATAGGCAGGAAACAACACAGAAAAAGTAGAATAGACAGATGGAGGTGTAAAAAAGGGACGTATTTATGCTAAATTCAAGAAAAATAAAAGGATTAAGGGGATGTCACAGACTAGATGATTTAAGAAGGGGATTTCTTATGACGCGGGGATATTTCTCTTGTAGAATAGAAATCTATCATGTATTCTAACCAGGGTTAATTCTAACATCTAGAACAAATCTAAATCTTAAAACCAAGATTAAGAGTTGGCTAGTGCCATTTATTATATCTGTCAACTGTTTAACAAACCAGGGAGGAAATATTTTATGTTTGGATTCAGCCAATACAATAACAATATTTATAGGCTGCCTTGGGAGCAATAATAATTTTACATGGGTTTTAGTATTCAACAGAGTATTTACAGGGATTTGAATTATTGTAGCATGTTCAGATTGTTTCTTCCATCCTCTTTTAGAGATCCTGGATTAAAGAACCAAATCTCCCTTCTCCCCTCTGCCAATCTACTACACAAACTGTGTATGTGTAGGGTTATCACAAACAGCAAAGAAGCACATTCTCTAAATCTTCTGACCTAAACGTGTGATCTTCTTTGGATTCCCACTCAGCTGGGGAGATTCACACTCCAGACCCCAATACCAGTCTCACCTAAGACTACTGTCCCAATATTTCTGTCCCCAAGGAGTCTGACAACTTACAGAGCACAAAGGATTAACAAAGAAAACTCGGCGGTCCTGTGCGATCAGGAGACCACGCTTACCTTACATTCAAACAAGTGAGAGAGCTCTGCTCCTAATGTACAAAGTATTTCTGAGAGAAAAAGGCTTATCCACCCCCGGAGCTACTGCTCTGCTCCTGCTTCATCCCACAGGCAGCAAACAGTGAACACTCCAACTCAAACTTGTGCAAAAGAACAGTGCCGTTACAGGATAGCTTTCAACCTGATGTCATGCCTTACACATCCATCTAAACCACTAATGCTACTAGCATAAACATCTCAGAACACACAAGTTATCTGTTACTAAGCAAATAGTTCTTTTCTCCTCCAAATGTCAGGTTTAAGTAAAAGATTTGAGCTGAATGAGATGTCTTAGGCTGGATTGTCAAACTTGCCACCCAATTCCTGCACAACTTGGAAGAGTCACTCAATGTTGCAGTAATCTCTGCATGTGGAAATGCCCCTGATGGTACTCTAATGGAATGCTGTATTTGCTGTACAATTCTCCTCATTGTAGAGCAGAGATGGGATGAAATCTGTTCAGGCAGTGGCTGTATTTGCTAGAGGGCATTGCACATCTAATATCTGGAAGGTAAGAAAAGCAGAGAAAATCTATAAAACTGCAGGAAGTTGAGTGTAATGATAGCAACTGCAGTGACGTTACAGAGAAAACACCAGCATAACTACCTACACAGCACGAATGCAAAGGGGGAATCTACAGTATTTACAGCTGCTCATCAACCAGCAAAGCCTCACTGCACTCCAGCTGGCAGAGAAACAATTCCTTTCTCATGATTCTTTTATTTTCGACTTGGATTTAGCAGAGTATGCCAACCTTTCAGCCCCAATGAAGGTGCAAGACTGGGAACACTGGCATATTTTTGTGAGTATAATTCATTGTTTTGTTCTGGTTGGAAAGCAGCACCATGCAATGTTACTGCTGGGTGAGCACCTGTCGTTAGAAAAACACTGGTTTGCTCACAGGGCTCAAAAGCACAAAGTGTTTCCTAGAAAGAGATTTTTACTAAAAAATAAAATCCTCCTGAGCACACAAAGAAATAAAAAAAGCAGGCATGAAACGATGGCAGCTGCCCCAAAAGTAATGCCTCCCATTTTTATTATGTCAGCCTACAGTATCAGAAATGAATTTTGGTGGTATGGTACTAGAGAGCAAACCTTCCCACCAATATTCCATTATATTTTGTTGCTGTCTGACAGATGGCAGCAGAGGGGCAGTCTGAGAGAATGGCATCTCACGTGGAAGTGCACAGGTAGCAAAGGTGTGCCACAGAAATCCTCTGTGAAAAAAAACAGCAGCCGCTAACATTCATCAATGCTTGCTAAATGTTTCTGGAGATCAAACGGTGGATGTGAGTGCAGTGAGTGGTGCCTTTCAGCAGTGCAGATTGTTACTAGCATGGCACACAGGCTCTTGTTCATTACTGGATAAAGTCCATAGCTAATGGTGGTGGTGGTGACTGTGTTGAAAGTGTTTTTCTGCTGAGAATGTGCCCTAACAAACAGTGTTACTGTGCTCTTTGTATCTGTAATCTGTAATTTACATGGAAATAAACGGGAGGCATTACTTTCAGAACAATCCCTGTGTTATTTCAGAACCAGATGTTGAAATAAAAAAAAACACCAAGAAACTGAATCCCTTGAGGATGCATTTCAGCTTTGTTTGTAGGGCAAACTAAGGCTTTGCTCAAACACTGTAGGGTTCCGTTCCTTAAAGCATTGAAATACAGAAGCTTATCCCGGTTTCTTTAAGTACTGAAACATGTAAAATGTCAATGGGAACAGTACAGGGAATGATACTGAGACCTTTTTCTTTGACATGGATTCATTTCAATTTACTGAAAAATGCCATTTGGAATTGAAAAGTTTTGATTTCAAGCTGTCAGAATATCCCATTGCATTTGCAAGTTATGCTGTGGCTGCAAGTATTTTATCTGCTTTTGATTTCTAGAAATGGTGCCCCTGCACCTCTTTTTACAGCGTTCTGAAAACTCCACCACCATGAAACTTGGTCCAGAGAATATCTGTTCCTTGAGACAAAGAACTCGAAGACAGGTTGCATTTTGCTTTCCTACAACAAAATCGTGTTCAGACTCTTATCTATGCGTTCTGGAAACTGCATTTTACCTTCCTCTTCTAATGTGGTTTTCTACTTATAAAAACATAGCAAACACGTGAGGACTGAAATTCATTCAAATTAGTTTGTACAATCTACAATTTCCTCGCCTTTCTTTACTATTAACAGCATGAAATGCAAAGTCCTGTTGGCGAATCACAGTAAAATAGCAGCTATGCATAGCTCATATCATCCTGGGAATTTTCATCAGGTCCTCAAATCCATTTAATTGCTGCAACTGCCCCAATTCCTGGTAAACAAGGCACAACATTTTGAAAGGAATTGCACAACAGCAAACAGAGCCAGAGCTTCCTTTTCATTTATCCTGCTTCCTAGATTTTGTTAACTGCCCTTATTTTACACTATTTTGTTTTCCCCCCACACATTTCTACACATCTTGCAGTTTGATACTTAAGTTCTGGATTAAGTTTTGTCTGTCTCCTTTTACACTTCGCTCTTTCAGAGGTTCTCCCACACTGACTTCTGTTCACACTTTTTTTTTTTTTCCAAGCTGTGGTTAAACACTCAGATACAAAAACAGAGGCAAGAAAACAAAATTTCACTTACTCAGTTTCATCTACTGCAAAAAGATGCAGCAACACAAGAAGAGTTAAGAGATTAGACAGTTAGTCTGTCATTATGTAACCAAGACTTAGCTAGATAAACACAATTATTTAACATTCTCACACAAAGTGTAATAGTTACTGTACATTCCAGGAACACCTTTGACAGCCACCAAAAAGCATCTCTTGCACAGAAGCTCCTTACTGTTGCAGTTTCCAGAGTAGATGCCCCTCTGCCATTCACTGCCTGCATTTGCTTCTTTACATTCAAGATGAAACTGATCCCAGAAGCGTAGGGCAGTAATGGCCCAGCAGGATCAGCGGTCGTCATGTGTGTTTCTGGGAGGGGGGGGTCTGGTTACATACATCTCAACACAGAATTAGGCCTTCTATGTACCCGTACATGAATTCAACATACTTTTTCAGTGCCTCAGTCTGCTACAGCTGGTTTACGAGACATATGTAGCAATACCAAAAAGAAAAGCAGGGATATGAATACTTCTGGTAATAAGTAAGGTTGCAACATCAAGTTTCCAGAAGAAGATTCAATGGCCTCTCACATTTACTAGCATTAAATCTTTGTTACTCATTCCTCCAGGACAGCTATCACGCACAACGCACGGTATTTTTGCCCAAATGCATCAATACAAAGTTGTGGTATTGCCCTGAACATTACCATCTGAAGTACATGCTTGCTTTTACACTCATCTGTTACCCTAAGAACTTTGGTAAAGGAATCACCTTGGTAATGCTTCAGAACACACAATAAGTACTAATTTCAGGGAAAAAAAAAATTGTAAAGAATAAATCAATCCCTAATGTTGTACAGAGCCAACCTAATACACATCGTGATTCTCTAAAAGTAATGATAAAAGAACAGAGTACTCCCCTCCTGTCCTGCCCCCCCCTTCATTTTTTACAATAATCTCATGTAGTTTAAATCATCTACATCTATCAACCCCATACACTGGTCAGGGCTGAAACAGTGTGGACCAAATCCACAGAAGTCAATTAGTTATGCCAATTTGCTCCAGCTGAGAATCGATTCTCAGTTGTCTTTACACTTCCCGTAGAATGTTCTGTAGGAAGCATTGCTTTAACGAAGCTTGGTCAGCATGTATGGGAAATGTCAACATGAGATTCCCCCTCACTGTCTTTTGGACTCTTTCAAACTAACAGGTGTGTTTTGACTTTTTTTAATACCTAGGAAACCACAGCCTCTTAAAAATGGCAGACAAATTCAAAAGATGTTTGAGGAAACAGCTTCAATGTCAAAGACACAGTAAGTATTCTCCTCCATCTCCTTTGGCAGGGTTTCCTAAATATGCAGTTAAATCATTAGAAACGCTCCTGCCCAGATGCAGCCGATATGGAATAATCACAAGAAATAAAGCAAACAAAAGAAAGATCAGAAAATACATTAACTTTTACTAGCCGTGCTGGTGTTTGTGCTTTAGCATTTTTAATAATGATCTCATTACCATTTAGCCCAACAAGCAAAAGAAACCTGTTTATTTGATAATTTATTTATTCTAAAATAATGCAACCTTTTTTATTTGCCCTTGTTATGAGCTCGCTAACGTTAAAGGCACCACTACAATCAGTTAAGTAATTATCATAGGATAAAAGCCTTCACCATGAAAAAGTTTTGTTTGAAAAAGCATGAACTGCGATTCTCATTGATAGCTTTCACTGAGTGCAGGATTCAGTACATTGCAGCACAAAGGCCTAGATTATCTCCCTCTGTTAAAGGCTTAAAATTCTACAACCAGACCATGCCAGTTACCAGTATCAGATTATGATAACAAGATCATGTTCAGTTATAAAAACAAGTGTCTAAACTTTTCTCATGTCACTTTCTATCTAAGTCCCATTGCTAGTGGTGAAAGGACCCATCTGAATGTGTGTAGAAGCTCATTTTAAAGCTAGCTCTTTGAACTGGATTCATGGGGTATTTGCATAAGAAGATTTGGGTAAAAAGAATGGGCTGGTGCTGCATCTGCCCATTAATATGCCTGCTAATTCAGCACATTGTAAGCCTATTGATGTATCACAAAAGGCTCAAATTCAAGGACAGTTATCCTATTGCCATTGTTAGGGTTTGAATTCAAGTAATATGTTCACTATAGGAATACAGTTGTTACAATTAGATATTTTTCTATAACGGTATAAAGAACCAATGACAATCAGAATTACAATAACACTGATAAAACTTTGGAATTCATGAATTCTATTATTTTAAAAAGATGCAGGTGCCGATTAATTTTGCTTTGCATAATACTTGTATCTAGAGTACCGGAATACTTAAAGAGCAGCAGTAAACTGTGGCAACGTAGCCTACCAAAGCAAGCACTCGCCCTTCAGTGCTGATGCACACTTATCTCGCTTACAAGAGCTTTAATAAAAAAATTAAAACACGAAACTGGGTTTTAACGGAGCAGAAGGAACACACGTGATGAGCACGACTACACGACGCGTGCTGGGCTGAAGCGCCCAACACCAACAGAATACTGAAGGAGAGACCCAAAAGAAACGCACGCAGAGAGCTGCACGTGAAGCCTAGCTGAACTTAGGCCTTCCAGGTACCGGGCTTACACCTGGCGCTACAGCACAGGCCCTGAGAGGGGAGATGGCAACCAGACGTGAGCAGTGAGAGCCTTTCCCCACGCCAGCGGCCGAGGCTTTGTGCCGTGCTCCCACACTGCCGCGCTGACACGGGGCGGCACAGCACCAGGACGGGGCACGGCGGTGTTTTTCTCACCCCACGTCCCTCAGAGAAGACATCAAAAGAGCAGAGAGATGTGCTCTTTGTTTTGTTTGGTCTCTGACTCTCAACATGTGGTTTCGCAGGCCCAAACATCGGCACCTTTTAACCTATTCTGTTCAGCTTAGGCCTTGGCTTCATTTGAGCATTAGGGAAACTATAGTAACCAATAATCTGCCCGTCCCTGAATAGAAACTATGTACCTTGTCACACAAGAGCCGGAGGATCACCATTCGAGACAAGTTCCTTTACAGGCCCTCGGCTTTCTTTGCTGGGGCCCGGCCTGTCTCTGTGAAAAGGTGTCAAAACCCTTCGCCTCTTTGCAATGGGGGATCTGTGTTAATGTTAATTTATATTTAACAAACAGGATATTGTCCCCCCAGAATGTATAAGTATTTGATTATCTATTACAAATGTTTTCATCAAGTCATAAACGAGGGCCCTTGACAAAAGGTCCTCCAGGAGCACTGGGAGGAGGGCTGGTGGGCGTCACGGTGTGCCGGGCTGGCATCATGGTGCACCGGGCCGGCTGCTCGCCCACCCGCTGCAGGTGATGGCACAGCCCTGTGCCCAAATGCCAGGAGGAGATGCGACCGTGATGGGAGCAGCAAAGCCCCTCTCTGGGCTCGCCTTTGCCAAGTCAAAAGCTTTCTACACAAGTAAGCTGCAAAAGAGAACTTCGATATTTGTTGGTTTTATGCATGTATGTATTTCGGTTGCGATCTGATCTCCCGCTTAATGAGCCTCCCCCCAGGCACTGGGAAAATGTTATCACCAGTCCCATTTTTCACTCAATCTCTAATCCTGCGCTGCACTGTCTTGTTATTAGCAGGAAAAACAACAACAACAACTCTGTATATCATGTAGATCAGAGCCAGGAAAGAAAGGAACAAATGTCAAGGGTTTGAAGAAGCGATTCACATCCAGCTTCATTTCATCTCTGTCACTCTCTCCTGACTCTGTCGCGCAACAGCTGACTGCTAACATATTTCCCTCCAGTGAAAGTGACATTTTTGCTTTCTTTATAACATTAATAGGGAGTGGAGCTAAACTGTAAATGTTGCACCAAAACAGCGCGCTGCAAATCGAGGTATTTGGTATGAAACTTAAGACCTTCTGCATTAAGCTCTTTCACTGTGACCTGACATAAACTGGCAACTGGCAGCCGTCTGCTTTTGGCAGCTTGGCATATTTGGTCATTTATTGGGTGCATGTGAAGATCAAATGGGTTAAGATTCTTCTCCTTAAACAGCAGGGAAAAGAACATCAAAAAGGTGTAAATTTCATTTCCCCAGTTTTGATTAAGTCAAGCATGAAATGAAATGTAATACTCTCAAGTGGCAAGGGTTTATACTATTGATGTTGTTACTTCTGCTTCACAAAGCCCAATCAGCCGACAGCGAGTTGAACAAGCTAACAGAGTTTTAGGGTGGCCAGATGGAGGGTTTTTACTATGGTTGAAAAGACAGCTTAGTGCTTGCCTCTTCAAGCCAAGTCAATGCCAACTGTGTGAAATCCTGGCCATTCTAACCCTTTTTTTTTTTCCCCCTTCCCTCCTCTCAATGCTGGTGGCTAGCACCATACAGGCCTGATAAAAGCAATCCCTTCAGCAAAACAATGTGCTGAATGAATATTTTCTGTCAGAAGCGTTGTTTATCTTCCCCCAAAGCGCAGAGATTTCTGTATTCACTATTCAGATCAATCACATTACAGTATTTAAGCTAATGGAGAAAATACAGCTTATTTAAATGTTATCTGAAAGAAGTTCCTGCAAGAACGTGTTATTTTCTCCAAGATTTGAACATTATTTGCTTTAAATGGTGTGGTAAAGCAAAACTCTACTTATGTGCCACAGGAACAAAGATTTAAAACTGTATCCCGTTCATCCATTAAGTGAAACCAGAGTTAATTCAGAACACAGCAAGATGCACACTGAGAAACTCTTTAGATCTAGGATACAAAAGTAACAGGTCTTAAATTGAGTGTGGTCTTACTTCGTTAGGAAATTTGTCCCTTTTTTATAGGTGCTTTTTCAGGCCCCTTGTTCCCACTACATTCTCAAATTTAATGCTCTTGCCACTATACAGCTGGACTAGAATAGAGTGGCTTTAGTAAAGACTTAATAGAATCTTTAATGCTTCTAACAATCCACTCCCATTGAACTGCATTAAGTAGATATTATGGAAGGACAAAGAGCTAAATAGCTCAACATCAACCTCATTAGGCATGCAGGCAGGCCTTGAACCATTTTATGGGCAAGCCTATTGTTAGAACACTCACCAGGTTAGCTTTAAATTGCAAATGATACCCTGAAAGGGGAAGAGAAGTTTTGGAGAATGGCCTCACAGAAAGAAAATCATTTTAGGCTATAAGAAAATGAAAGGCATTGTTAAAATTGCTCTGACCGTAGCAAATGAAATACATCATGGACTCGCGAGGCTGAATGCTACACTTGAGGGTTTTTTGTAGCCTTTTTTTCCCCCCCCCCCCTTGCCATTCAAGAACGTGGTATACACCAGAATATAAACAATATACAATCTGTAAGACTTAATAAGGGTGGCTCAACATACCATCCTTTGTCTGCAGCTAAACATATGAGAAGAGGACAATAATTAACTGGACTGGAAAAGACAATAAAAATATCCCCTTTGAATAAATGGCAAAGTGTGGAGAACACTACGTAGAAAAACTTTCCAGCATTACAATTCTTAATCAATAAGGACTCGTTTTGACCAGTTTAAGTCTTAGCACTTGAGTGTTCAAGAATATTTAAAAAAAAAAGTCTCTCAAGAATTGTTGGCAACTGCAAAGTGCTTTAACAACTGACATTATGATGTTGCAAGTCTGGGAACGTATTCCCAAGCAGAGCCCTTCTCTGTCACCTTAGTGGATGAATAATTGTGCCTTTGCATATTCCTTGTCATAAATGGCAGGAATGAAGGGACCCCAAGGACCGCACTGGCAGAATTGGTGCCGTACAAGCAGAGTAAATTAAAACAAGGATTAAAGCAAGTATGATTGGGGATGACAAGCAGGGCAGTTGTCGCCACACAACGTGCCTTTTTGCCCATATGGTCTGTACCAAGCTTACACAGCACAAACCCTCTAACATGGATGCTTATTAAAGCATTCCTTCTTGATCAGGACAAAAAGTCCTTAAAGCTTCATGTCACAGGAGAAAAACAGAGTTTCATTCACACACACGGGCAGCAGCCTCAAGCACTATTATTTATGAAGATTTACATGCAACTGCCCAGTCTTTACTTTTCATTAGATGAATACACAGAAAAGCCCATAAATGTGAAAAATTGAGGCTACAGTCTGCACTCAGATATATATTAACTATGGTTCTTATTGAATGTAAGAGTGAATGAATCAAAAGCTATATTAAAAAAAATTATAAATAAAAAAAATCAGACGCTTAAGATAATTCAGAACTTCCTTCCCAAGCACAGACCTGCAGGATACACAGAGCGCAGGTCATTTTTAACTACTAAGTGACCATGAAAGTACAGAAGGAGCTCAAAAAACCAGGAGATTCATGAAGGGAAATGTTTGTCCGATTGCTTGCATGCTACTATAAACACACAACAGAAGTGCAGGGCAGTTTTCTTCAGCTATAAGAATAGGAAAGAGCAACTCTGTCACTTAACCACTGTACCATTTCACATGACGTGAGATTTTCTGGGCCTTGGTTCTTCTATCTACAGTGTAAATATAATATGTAACTATTTCTATTTCTTCTAATTCTCCCCAGAACAAACATACTAGGTGCTTTTCCCACCACTGGCAGATTTACCTTTCACTAAAGGATCACACCACCAGTCCTAATTTTCAGACAGATGTCTAAATTCTACAAATGCCTGGGAACAATCTGCAGTCCTAGAGAAGAGTTTTGCCTATAGCAAGATACAAACGTGTTGATGCTTTCTCTGTACTGCAACAAGCTATTCAGACAGCAGCACAAAAACAGAAGTGCGAGATCTATTTAAATTCTGTTCCTTTCTGCTCTGTAGTACAGCTCTACCTGATCACAAATCAGTATCAGGTTTTACTCCCAGGCTGATCTCTTTTTCCTCAGCTAGGACAGCCAGTTCTGCAGTAGTAATGTATTTAGGAAAGTTCCCACATATGGATAGGCACACAAAATAATAGGCACACTGCATTAAGTGCAACCAGCAAAAACATTGGTAGTTAGAACATGACAGGTGCCTCTGGGAATCACCCAAGAGTTCCTGTTAAACTAGACAGAGATTCCTTGTAGAAAGCCTTGGGCCTTTAGGTAAGAGTCTCAAAATCTCAAGCAGAGTTTACTAAATTGTCCTGACCAGAGCTCATCACAAGTGTGAGCACAGAAAGCGTCCACATGCACTGCATTATTGGGGTGTACCTATGCAGTACCAAGATTGTGCACCACAGCCAAGCTGTCCTTATGATACAGTTGTATTACTGAAGGCCCAGAGCATAATAGCAAACGTGCTGTTCTGCAGCGGCCAAAGCTTGCTGATAGGAACAGCACAAGCTCCTCAAACATGTTACAGCTCTCTCAGCAGGCAGACAACTCCTAACCTTTGTCAACAAATACAGTCCCTAATAAGCCTATGTATGGGAAGTTCTTTGGTCAGCTTTGATAAGTCTATTACAGTAACATAAAAGATGTCCAGTTCTAATGGTGAAAGTTCAGATCATTTAGCAATAACATGTCAAAGATCAAAACAAAGTGACTTAGAAAACAGTCCAAGACAGCTCCTTCCCATGGAAACAGCTGTCTGAACTGAGATTTGGCTATTATGCTCCACATAACATGCCCGAGGCATCCAAGAACTGCCAGCATTTGAACTCCTTCAGAATCAATTTGTCAACCTCTTTTTGGCTTGGATTATTTGCAAACAGTAACGTGAGCATCGTAAGTAACAAGGAACATGCCTAAAATCTCAAGTTCAGCAAGAGTTGCTTCACATGGGTATCGAGGATTTTATTACACACATTTGCTTTTAATAATTTAACACTTGAAATTAGTTTTTTAAAGCTATTATCTTAACTACATCCTCTACATAAACACATCTTCTGAGGACCAGCTAAAGCTTGAGAGTCAATCCTGAGAGCTGGCAGGTGAGAACCACAACTACAACTCCCTGCTCAGTGGCAAACAAAAATCAGAAAGAGGCTGAATGAGTACGTTTGGCTACGGGCATAAAAGTTGAGTAAACAGTAATCAGAAATGAGTCATATTAAGAAACCTACCTGAGTCCAAAACTTGTTTGAAAGCTAAAAAGAGATGTTTATCCATTGAGCTAAGGACCTTCCAAAGTAGTGAAGCTGAAGACAAGAATAGACAAGACACAGAAAAGATACAGCTTGTTAGATCCTTAGTTTACTAATAATGGCATTCAATTTCATCAGTTCCTAGATCCTATGTATGTATGTTGCAGAACCTAATGCTGACAAAGAACACACCAAAAGCTGGAAGCACCAAAATGTTGTGAGCTGCTCACCTGCCTGGTCTTTTGCAGTCCTTCCCAACTTCAAAGCGCTCTGGATTAGATCCCTTCCCTAAAAAAATTCCCAGATTCTTGCTTTTCTGGCATGACTTGCTCTTGGAACATAACTACTGATGCAGTGCCAAAGAGGATCATATTAACCTATATCTTAACTTCAGTAGCACCTAAAAATTACAGGCATACGTGCTAGAAAACTTGTACAACTGACATGCTACTGCATTTAGCTCATTTTCTCAGTCCAAAAGACTTTAAATTAGCTTGTTTCTTATATTAAGAACCATTTCATTTTGACTACGTTTTATCAATCATACACTGCTTTCAAATTTTTTATGGCTTTAGGGAAAAGCAGAAAGTAAACCCAGACGTGGCTATTATTTGAATGTATTCACATTCATTAGGACCACCGGAAACCTCTCGGTTCATGTCTAAGTTTCGCTAGTCATGGGACAAATTAGAAAATACAAATAAAGCCATATTATGAATACAAATGACCCTTACATCACTAACCACAGACATATTTCATGCTTCTGTTTCATCTATCCACAACAGGATTTAGACAGCAATCTGCAGGCGAACAGAAGAGAATTGTCTAGAGCAAGGTCCAGTACTTAGG
Source organism: Perdix hodgsoniae (assembly GCA_035772895.1). NCBI lineage: Eukaryota > Metazoa > Chordata > Aves > Galliformes > Phasianidae > Perdix > Perdix hodgsoniae. The sequence goes on from JAPSGF010000031.1 coordinate 6,716,203, forward strand.
TCATCAAGCCTGAGATGTGGGAGACCCAGTTCAAACCCTTGTCCTGTGGGATTTAGGTCAGTCACCTATCGCTCATTTAGGTTGAGATGCTCAAATGTATTCAGAAATATACTCCTCTTCTGCTTCCAACTCTCAATGAAAATAAGAAAGACATCTAAATCTCTGCAAGTAATCTCTTAAGCATCTAAATTCTTTTGGGGATCAGGTTTTGAGAGCTCCCTGTCAAACAGCGTGGAGTGCATTGCCTTACTGGGCAACGAGGGTAAATGCCTTCGAGACTCAGAAGTTTCAATGTTAGATACATGTGGATAAGAAGAGGACATCTGGATTAAACAGAGGTTGTTTAGTGTAATTCTCTTCATATTCATGTGGTTGAAATGGAAACAGTTTCTTCAAAATGGCATATATATATTCCAGGCAAAAGAAAGTGCAAGTCTGGGATCATTCTCAAAGAAGTTTTGTAAACATTAATATGACCATTATAACAACTGTGAATTTTAAAACCTCTTCTAATACTCTCAAAGTACTTCTAGAAAAAACAGGTATAAATCAATCTTAGCAGTAATGTTTTGGACAGCTACTCAAGCTTTCAAATTGTGTACAATTCCCTGTCTGTTTACATATAGAATTATTGACAACACATGAAGAGAAATCCAATGAAGTAAATGTGAAGGACTTCCTGTTTCAGACTTCTCTCTTAAATTCTAGACTGAGGCTACAAAATTAAATCAATAGATTACACACTCAAGGATATTTCATACGAAGTGACTTCTGCTCAGTCTGATCTAATCTGCACTGAAATGTAAAACAATCAGTCTCTGAGAACTCTGAAGTATCACCAGCTCCACTGACTTTGTATTACTTAACATTTTAAATGCATTTGAGAATAAGCCAAGAGAACTTACGTGAAAGGAGGAACCAGGCTTAACAGCAAGGTGATAGCACAGTACCAACCTTCGAGTCATTATTACTGCTCTGACTTTAAATGCAGTTTCCCCTCTGCACTCCCCTCACTCATCCCAAGAGATCAAATATTTTTCAGTAGGCTTCACTCCACACGTGGTACATTTCAGACCTGCCCACTTGATGTCCTGGAATCCTGATGCCGTAATTCCTCTGAAAACAGGTGAGCTACATATGAAGAGAACCAGCAATGTTCCACTCCCATAAATGCACACCTGTGTGAGCGGTTACCTTGACACACAAGAACCCCATAAATCTGAAAGTGTAGATCACCTAGAGATCGAGCCCACACCCCCAACACCACCTTTTCAGTAGTAAGGTTTTTAATGTTCCACTTCTTCCTACCACAGTTACAAAACATGCATTTCTGTCACTTTGCTTTTCAACACTTCTAAAGACTCAAAACAAAACCATGGGCATTGATGAGCCTGAAAATAAGGGGAAACTAAAAGACAGCCTTTTCTTTCACGGGATGGAGGCAGAGAGACAGAGTCACAGCATTCAGTGATCTTTTTCCTCATTAAACAAAGGTATCACCTATTTACTAAAACAAAACAAAAAAAAACACAAAAAGAAAAAAACAAGCCCCAAAAGAGGATATATAAAAGCTTTATATGAAATAGAAATAAGTATTTTGATAGGCTACTCAGAAAGTAATGCCTCCTATTTATTTCTGTGGAAACTGCAACAGATGCAGAGAGCACAATAACATATTTGCAAGAGCAAATTATCAGTACAAAACACTATTTTTCAACACAGTCATCAAGAATCGATGAATGTCAGTGGGTGCCACTTTTTTCCACATGGAGGAATTCAATGACATACCTTCGCTTCACACACACTTCCATGTCAGATGCCATGTGGCCAAAGTGCCCCTCTGCTGCCATCTGTCACGCAGCAACAACATGTAATGGAACACTGGTGGGAAGGTTCAGCCTGTACTGCTGCACCACCACCACCTGCCTCTGCTGTTGTGAGCCGACATCGTAACATAAGGGGTATTACTTTCGGAGCAGCCCTCACATAAATAAAAACATGTGTCATAGTTGTAGCTTGTTTGTTCCAATTGGGACTGAATGCTGCAAAGGGAAGTTGCAGAGTTGAGTTAAGTTTCTTAGTGGAAACAAAGGTAACTCCTATCATTATTAAAAGATAAACACGTATGTACTGAGAAAACTAATTACATTTTGTTGAGTTACCAGAAGTCCCTTATGAATATCCTCTGGAGTAAGCTCTGATGTAAAGAGATCTCAATTTTGCGGTTAAATAATTTGAAGAGATTAATTAGTAAAGAATAAGCATTAAAAACAATCATATGAAGATAAAGGTAACATTCTTTCCCTCCCCCCACATCTACCACTTTTCTAGCTCTACCTTATGAAAAAGCTCTCCTTGCATAAAGATACTATTAGCAAGAAAGTTCTCTGAATCATTTCAAAATATTTATTAACTACGTGCTAGAAACATGCAACATTCTGAGACGAAAGCTTACCTCTATACCAGATTTACATAAAGGATTAAGCTCCTTCCAGTTCAGAACTACTTTTCAATCTCAACTTGGGAGAACTGATCTTTATCCTAAATTTCTTTCTGTTCCTCTGGAAGTTCACTTTAATCCACCTTGCTTAATTTTCACCTTCTCCCTAAACCTTCTAGGCTTGTTACATGATAGCTAAGGATCATTATCCACCCAGGCTGAGGGGGTTTTCCCTTCATTAATTTCTCTAAGAAGATTACCAGTGCTTGTTTGTTGTTGTTTAAGCAAATGATTTCCCTAAGCTCTTTGTTTTTCCAACTGGTTTACACTTTAATGCCCTTGATTGAATTTCAAACAAGAGATCAACTTGACCAACCAACTCTGTTGGGGGGGACAACCAAAAGACACTGATGAAGAAGGAACTTTATGCAAACTACTTAGGCAAGAAGTGCTTAAAAACTTATTCAACCATTTAGTCAGAGATGCATCATAATTACCATATCATTCAGGACTTGTTTAGTTTTTAAAGTCAAGGTGACTTTCCTTGAAGATAAAATTCTCTAATTACAACCAAAGTGTGTGTCACATTTAATAGTGGTTGTTTCAGATTGTTATTAACTGGCTCAGTTCTGCATTTGTCCCTCCCATCTAAACATCTCCTCATTGGAAAGGGGTCACACCTTCTGCTCATTTGAAAAGCAATAGAACAAATGATACAAAAACTGGATATTTACTGTGTGCAGTAACAATCCTACTCAAGTAGTCATTTTTAAAGTCATGCATTCAGGAAAACAAAATGACTTAGTCTCACCTAAGCTTTCACATTAATAAATACAGCATTTAAACATGTGCAGCTTGCAACGAATTCTGTACGGTTACATACATTTGTACACAAACAAGGAAGTCAGTAAAGTGCATCCCTTCTAGCTAACACATACCCAAGTAATTATCTATGCTTAGATGAGGGTATATCATTTCTACATGGGCTGAGCACCTTCCTCAATAAGAAGAGACCAGTCAGCTTCAGTTCCATCACACTCTACCGATGGGTCCAGTTGTGCAATCCACATTTATGGACTGCAGTATTTTATTTGTGGAGCTGCAAGCAGCTTTAGGCTATTTCTGCAGGGCTACTGTAAGCCTGCTTCAGATTCTTTGCATGCCTACATCACATAGTATCAGAAAGTGCAGGTATTGCGATCAATACAGGTGTGAACATGCACAGATACACGAACGTGGCACACAGTTACATACGTGTTCTTCCCACTCAAGTCAAAGAATTTAGCTATTTCAGCAGAAGTTAGCCTATTTTTCCTAGTGCTGGGCATTTGGCATTCTGAGATACCCACTCTGGGTCAGAAATAAATGAAAGTGAGATCTTTAGTTGCATTTCACGCTTAAGATTCTACAGAGCATAAAAAGTGCAACCAATAACTATTTGAAAAGCAGAATATTTACCACAGAATTAAAGAGATAAGTGCCAAGTAAGAGCCAGACTCTGATTTGTACCAGGTCCTGATCTTTGCATAATCACCTGAACTTCCTCCTATTCCTTTTCCCCAGAAAACCATCAGGTTTAGTCTAAGAGGCAATGCTATTTAATTCATGACAGAAATTACAATTATGACCCTCAGAAACCTGCATATTCCCCTACAGAACAGCAGCACCTTCAGCCAGGCTGCACCACACCTACGGAAGCACCAAGAAAACACTGACACAGAGCCAGCTTCCGTACTGACAGTGCTAAGGAATCACCACCCACAGATGGTAATTAGGAAATAAACAGAAACCTGTTACAGAAATCCTAGGTCTTAATGACATGAGACTTCTGCACTAGCCAACACGATGAAAGAAAACATAATGAATGAGTGCTAGTTACTATAACACTATAAAAGCAAGCAAACATAGGGAACAAAGTTATTGTAAAATGACCAGTGTCAGCTATCATTAATATAATACAGGAATCCAAGTGCTGATGAAGTGCACACCCTACGCAAGGCTCACAGCTGTGATTCTCTGTGTCCCTACATGCTGGCTATTTTATATTCTGCTCTGGTCTGTAACAGCTGCATGCCTTGGAAACTTTGTGAATATGACCTTATACAGTGCAATTCATATAAGGCTATATTAAAATGGGCAGCCCATCTATTTTAACTTTGCTAGTAACAAACACCACTAGTGGATTCAACTGCATCATGCTATCTGCATGCTATGAAAGCTACCACCAATGTAGATGTTTCGTTGCATGAGATCTTTTTCTTTTCTATTTTTTTTTTAATAAATAGAAGATATCACAATATTTCTTTGGTGTCACTAGGTAAATCAATAAACAGGTAATTATTAGTTAAAACCCAGGATATTCAATCATGACCATTAAGTTATTGATTTAACATTCATCCTACCATAAGTGTCTCCTTGTTAAGGGTTTCAATAATCTACACGTAAAAATTTAGCCTTTGAGATCCCTGTATTCTGAGCAATACCTGCATACTCCCAACAGCTTGCAGCCATGCCATGCTCACACCAGGAGATAAGCAACACCAGTTCTGAAACTGAAAGACAACTTCTACTTGTCTATTTTCAATGCCTGTTGCATTTGGAAACAATACATTTCCTTGTATAAGAATTCAGTGCTTAAATGAATAATTAAAAGAAACATGCTGTAATCCACTGTAAACTATGTGCTGCAATTAATCCACCTTAAGTCGTGTTCAAACCATACATGTGTGCATGCTTGCAACTGGTACAAACAGGACCCATGCCACACCAAAAAACCAATCGCAATTAATTCAGGAACAGAAGGCATGGACAAAATAAGCTGCATGATGATGTATAGCAGTTTAACAAAGTAACGGTGCCGCTTATAGCAACATTCACATTTTAATGCATTTTTCCCCAATCTCACCTCCTACTGTCAACACCATCAATTTCAGCAGGGCTCCTTCCCCCATCTCTTTCAACATCAAAATGCGGTCCTTCTAGTATCATTATTATCAACCTGAGCAAACTAAATGTGAAAAGGTGCCACTAATAGGACAGCTTTTGACATCACATCTTGAACCAGAATAAGCAAACAGGCAAGTCAAATCTTCAGGGTCAAGCTTTGAAGTCAATTTTCTGACCCGGGAAATCATGTTCTGTGACAGTGATGACAAACGGGGCACACACGCCTTGTATAAATATGTCTCTGAATGTTGCCTTACAAACATTCAGTCACCATCTCACTGTAGCCAACCAGGAGTAGAAAATAAAAAATGGGGAGTCTGCACTTAAAACATGGTGTCAAACAGTAGATGTTTAAACAAAAAAGCTCAAGTTTAAGACTGTCCACTTCTTGCAAGGTAAAAAAAGCAAAACAAAGAACAGAACAAAACAGAGGTAATTAAAAAAACCCAAACAAAACAGACACGTGCACCTGATTCTCAATTAACCTTCGACATCTAAAGAGATTCTGAGAACAACTTAAGGTACACACAGTGCAAGCTTTCTATTTGGACCCCGATGCCTAAAGCGCTCCCTAGCAAAGCTTTCTAGGCACAGGACTGAAAAGACATCGTTTATTGATTTCAAAATCTAACAGACTAATTATATATTTGTAGATGACTTGACAGATTTACAAAACCGCTATATGATTTTATAATGGAACATGCTCGCGTTAATCTCCATCTATGGAGATAGCTGGAGGGGGCTGACCTTTATCTCATATTTAAAACACAAGCAATAACTGAAATTCATTTTCAATTTATTTTCCAATCATATAAAAAGAGGGGGAAAAGATTACTTTATTGAATCTCTTTAGCTGGTAAAAGGTTGGAGACGCACAGTCTTGATGCCTTCCAAGGAGCGATGGGGACGGTCTATAGGGAACAGACTTAATCGAATAAACTAATCTTTGCTGTGGAGATTAAGTAGATGGCTACAGCGGCAGAGTAACAGCAGAATGCAAAGTATCAGCAGCACCATCAGCTGCCACAGAGATGCTATAGGCGCTAGGAGAGCTTCCCCGTTGGGCCCGCCCTACTGATCCTGCAAATTTGGTAAACTTGATGGAAATTTAATAACGCTGCAGCATTGCGTCTGCCTGCTGAGCAAACAGCCTGGTGCTGCAAGGCGCATCTGGGATAATTTAGCTGGGCTTTCTGGAAGAGACAGTAACTGCTGCTACTCCAGCCTGGGGCCTTTAAGCTGAAGAGAGCACATACAGTGCGCATCCTCAACCTAAATACTATCTGGAGGTAAGGATGTGTTTCAAAGCTGCTCCTGACAGTCGGTAGAGTGCCTTACTTTGTAAGCACATCTTTTCACACAGCCTTTGATTCCCCACGCCAAAACACACATGAAGAACTGATTTAGGCTGGGCTAGAATCTGTCATGACACATGACTAACATATTTCTGCACTTCTATGTTGGCTTAAATAAAACCTGGTTACTGTGCTGGGTTTCTTGTTCCTCCTGTCTCCTCCATTCAGCGCTCTGAGCTGTAAATCTCGACTAATTATAGGCTACATTTCTGAGGAAATGGCAGAGATGGCACCCTCTCTCTGCAGCAAGTATATTTTTTATTATGGCTTAGAAGCAATCCAAAACACACACACTGTTCCTGCGCTTTAGGCCTGGCAACGAGAAGGGAAGCAAACCCGAGCAGGAGCTAAGTTTCAATGTATACCACGAGCTTATTTAACAATCATGAAAAGAAACATTTCAGAAACAATTACTGCTGCCTTTGAAACCTGCAACTTGAAAGGAAACCACCACTGCTCTGCTGGTTCCAGCAGCTCACAAGGCAAGCAGAGCTCATCGATGGGAATCAGCTGGGATGTGCAGGGCTACACAGGGACTGCAGCTCTAATGGGCCATCCCCAAAAATATTGCTGTTACAGCTAATAAAAAACTGTTGCCTAACGCTTTGACCACAGACTGTCGGAGCTGGGGTGGAGTGAGGCTGAAGAAAGGATGCGTGCCAGAGGCAACGCCTACTGCTGAAAGCATCTGAAGGAAGCTGTACTGTGCATTACTTCTGGAGATGACAGTCTTACTCAAATATAAGAGAATATGAAAAAGATTTATGCTTCCAGTGCCCTGCAATTGGAGTTCAGCAACAAAAAACTCTACTTGGCCAACAAGATAGGAGCTGTCAACGTGAAACATCCCCTGCCTTGTCCTTCCTAAGCACAACTGCAACAGGGCAGGAACTAGGAATATTTCTCATAGCTCCCATCACACATCAACTCCTTTTGTCAGATGCTATCCATGCCTACTTCTGTTTTGACTCTCTCCCATCCTCAATGTGAACTGCTGCAGGAGGAGCAGGATTTTATCTCATTCCAAAGACAGAGCAAAACCAACAGCACTTTGAAGACAAAGAGTGGGTGTGGGATGGCAAAAATCTCATCAGATTAAAACAACATGGGTGTAGTGTGGCCTGGACAGCTTGTGAACTGCATTTGAGACAGAAAGCTTTTAGTACATAACACGCAGCCCAATCTGAATGGAAGTTGTACCCCTGAATATTTTCAGAGCAAAGCTAACACAACCCCACCATCTCCACTCCTGCCTCCACACAATCAAATGGTCTCCTAAATGACAGCGTGTCATGCTTGGAGAGGAAACAGAAGCAGCTCCTTGCAGCCTCCTTGTCACCAGCCTTTGAGGACCCAAGACCATATAGGTTGCAGTCACTCTTCTGGCATCGCTGCAGATGTAACCTTTATGGCACACAAGTAGTAAGATACATAATAAATTAATACAAGCCAAGCTGTCTTCCATGACAAAACACGCTGAAGAATAGATGTCAGGAACAAGTTACAGAGGGTTGGCAGGTGCAGCTCAAGTGGGATGGAACTAAAATTACCTACACCTCCACCAGTAAACTCAAGCTGTGCTGATTAGTTACTGTTCATCAAACGGGTCCTTTTGACCAACTTTTGTTAGCTCATCAATATTTTCTTTATTAGAAAAATTAGGTGGGTTACAATGCTACTGGTAGGATTAGCTATAACCTATAGAGATAATGGTTTTCTATGCTGATGACAATGTGATCGCTGTGCGAGTTAAATGACCTCTGCCCCTCACCCCCGCGAGCCGTGCAGTGAAAGAACACATTTAAGAGACAATTATGAGGTTAATTTCCTTACTTGAATGCAGGACATTGTTATTACCTGGAGGCAGGCCTAATAACAGGAGCACAGCATCAGTGAGTAAAATAGGAAAGAAGCTAGCTGGTGGGCTCTGTGCTCCTTATTAAAGGGGTAAAGCTTGGCTATAAATTAAAAAAAAAAAGCATTTAAACAGCACAGAGCTATAAAATAAAGGCCAAGCAGAAATACCTGTGGAAGCAGAATAATTCAAAAACAGGAAATAAGAAATGGTAAACTTCTGGTCATAAGTGGTAAAAAAGAACTAGTTGTGGAAAACATGCAGACTGAAGAGCTTATTGTCACTCACACTGCAGCAGCATGCTGACTATCAGCATGCAGGGGGTGAAAGACTGGGAGCTCTGCACAGTGTGCAATCCAAGGAGGCAAGAGTAAAACAGGACTCGTTTGGGTTCCCAGAAACATTCACAGCAGAGCAAGAGACACACTCCAAAATCACGAGTCCCAGTCTTAAGCACTTGGCTTCTCTCAGCTGGAGGGGCCATCCCCACTTGGCATCAGCCTTCACACTAAGTAAAGCCACGCACAAGGAACTGGAGATGATTAGCATGAAGCACAGCTGCCTACTTCTGATTAAGACAGTTAAAGCAGTGACATCTCACCTGAAAGCACAAGTGCATTTGCTAGGTATGGAAGGGCTTCCATTGTGGGCCCAGTTTACTGCTCAGGAGGTACTAATGGCGTGGTAGCTCAGCATAAGCCAAGCACAGAAGCAGCTCTTGTTTCTGTAACTGGAGTGACTATCTGAGCTTTCAGGAAGCTGCCCGCTCACAGAGCAAAACCCTCCTGCTATCAGAACCTGCTCACACACCTATGTGCCCCAATGCTCTCTTCTTCCTACTCAGTCTCTCCATCACCAGCACAGAGGATGAATTTCCTATTTAGGAGCAGAAAGAAAAACGTGACACACTAAAACACCATAGTCCCACACACTCTGGGATCTCTACAGCACAGCCACAAGGTTTCTTGCTGCTGTCACTATCTGTTTATTGCCAGGGAAAGAGCAAGGGATTGCTCTTGCTTTCTGCTGATGGCCTTCTATCCCCCAGGGGACACAGCAAAGACTAATCTGGAAGATTAGCAGGCTACAGACCTGGCAATCACAAGCTCCTACCCTGTCTGCAGCACTCTTGGACTGAAGGTTTGCCTGGCAGGGAATTCTGATCCCACACATTTTCCATCAGGCCCTGAAAAAGTGGAATTCCACTGTGGCAGAGATCTGCACTTTAGTCATGGTGACAAGCAGCATTTATTTCCTCCTGAGCAATTCCACACTGCTACATAGGTTGGAAGTAAAGGTTGCCATCTTCCTCGAAGGGCCCCAAAAATCTCTAAGTCCTTTACTTGCCTTCAATGGAGAAGGCACACTTACTCCTGCAGAGCAGGGTGCATTCTTCCAAAGGACACATTTCCATCTCACCCCCAAGTGCAGGAGTAATGCTGTCCCCCAGCAGGGAGAGCCACGTAACCCTGCTGGCACTGCTCCTCAGGCAGCCAGCAAGCAGCACAGCTCGCTCTCCTCACCAAGAGATGTCTGCACAATATTCCCCTAGAAGAAGGCCTGGCAGATGCCTCTGGTGACAAAGATCCAACTGGGACATACATCTGCTGTCATTACCTGCAACTCCACAATATACTGGGAAATCAGAGTGCCTTTTGAAGCCAAATGGTGCATTTATGGTGGCCAGTGCACTGCTCTGTGCTGGGAAACTGCAAGTTGAACGCTCTCTTTCCCACATAAACTCTAACACTGGTAAATATTCTGATATCCTTGGGGTTCTCTGTGCTCCAGTACTCATCCAGGTAACAAACACGAAGCACAGATCAAATCCAATGGACAACTACTGCAAAACTCTGTGCTGGAAAGTCACAACCCAACTGGAAATGCTAATTCTCATGTCTGCAGCAACAACTACCCTGTGCAGATTTGAACACTGTACAAAATAAACTCTAAGTTTTATTCCTGCTTTCTTAATGAAAAAATGTTCTCTCCTCTTATTAATACAGCAAAATAATTTCAAGCATGGCTCTAGAAAGCCACCTACTATTAGTAGTTCAGGATGTATTTTTGTTTTAAGCTGTAAGTATTATTACAAGAAATTAATATAAATGTAAAAATTAATTTTACACCAGAACAAATGCTTCTAATGCATAAGAAAAAAAGCTTTGTTTCCCTTTTAACTCTATATTCATGTACTAAGCACATTTATCTTTGATCTGCAAATTCTACAAAGGCAAAAGATCAACACAACAAATACTCAGAAAACGTGAGTGTGCACAGAGGTTTTTCCTTACTGTTTTAGCCCTTCAACAGGTATTAGTTTAAGTGGGTTTTACTGTCTTACTTTACAGACATTCCAGTAGAAAATAGAACGTTTAAATATGCAAGCTTTAGCTAATCCTCCAACACACAGCCTATGGACTTGGCAGGATTATCCCTTATTATAACACTGTTAGAACTGATACAAAATTGCAGTTTGAGATTAAACACAACAATTTCTAAAAATGCATCTCCCTGCATTTTCCATTTTATCCTGTGAAAATATCTAACATCCTGAAACGTTCCTCTAGGACTCTCAGACAACAACTGCTATAGAAGTCTGACATCTATATATTTGTGCAGTATTTACCCATTAAGCACTCACTATACCTGATGCTCAACACTCTTTCCCCCTTCAACCTAGAGCAAAGTTACTGGGCTAAGCAACAGCGCACTTAAATGCTGTTTCAGACTTGTTAGAGTAACCATCATACGGAGCAACAGTACTTTATTGTCTGCACATGGGCATTTCCAAACTGCTATATTATGGGTAAGGCAATCCTCATCTCCTTCCCTGCCATCCACTGCTCAATTTCTTGCCCCATGTAATACTGCTAGTTAGGGATCCGCTCTGCCTAGGGAACCAGCTTCATTTGCATCCACTGGCTATGCTAAATGAGCAGCCTAACAGATGGGGATCTAATTGCAGACCTGTTGTCTGGACATTGTTAACAAATACAGAAGTAGCAATATACAGAGCTTTTTGGAACAGAATTTGGGCTGGCAGCAGGGGAACTCCAGTTAATTACCAACATCTGAATCTCTTGTTTAATGCAGGCAAAAACAAAAATAGAGGCACTCAGACTGAGAAGGACTGAAAGCTGACCAGAAGAATGGCAGCTATTACACAACCCAGAGCACCTATTTGAGATGACAACTCCATTTCCACGCAGTGCAAGAGTCCATCTTTATGGAAGCATATTCCATGTGAGAAAATGAGACAATAGGTGCAAATGAAGCCAGCCAAAGAATGCGTAGCTTGCAAAAAACATCTTCTTGGAAGAATACAAAAGCCCTGGACATAAAAGTATTAGCATTAGATTTAACAGAGCAGCAACGGACAAGATGGAGCTCATTCTCTGAGTTTGCTCAAAGCAGGCAGGTGAAGTTGCCTGCAGAAAGCCTTGAAATTACCCAAATCTGTAAATTAGTTTGACATTCTGTTTGCTAAAGGAAGAGCAGTTGCTCTTGTAGAAAATCATTTCTGCAGTTTTCACCCCACCTCCTCCAAATGCTGAAAGAGAAACAAAGACTATTGTTGTGATGTTTGCAAACCACCCAACGCACCCTCACTCATTTCATTGTACTGAAAATGGATGCTGCTTCTCAATGGTATTACTCTATCCCAATTGCTCTCCTGAGGTTGCCAATTACACATTTCCACAACTGCCTTGACCCTCTCATTGTTTAATAATTTGCCTTTCCTGCAGATTTATGTATTTTTAAGTCGAGGAGCTCGAAGCAAACAAGGCCGGCATCCATCTCTGTTCCAGTGTTTATGTGCTTTTATGCAAAATGCCTATCAGGAACCTGCAACACCATACGGTTCTCTACTATGCAAGAAGCACCTTTAATCAATTGCATTTTTTTTACCCTTTGACAGATCACATTTTGATGGGTGACAGGTAATAGAGCCTCATAAGAGAACAATGCAGAGCTGGCATTTAACAAATCCAGCAGTCTAGCTATCATTTCCTTTTCTCAATGACAACACTAAGGAAGAGAAAAACACGTTGTTCCCATGGAATTAGGAACCGGATCGCCAAGATTTCCCTGGATGACCACTAGACAACAGATGAAGGACTTGATGCTGACACAGCAATAAAATGCCCCACTGGTACCTATAGATATCAGCTGCACTGGAGCTATGGAGGAACATGAAGGCTGACAAGCTGTGCACCAGTTCATGTGCCTATGTGGAATGCCTACAACCCTTTTGCTTCCTTTCTCTTGCCCTTCCTTAAAATAGCTTATTATACACATATCTTTCTCATTTTAATTAAGAATAATTGCTGTTATATCTCATTCCTCAATACTGCATTTAAGCAATCACCTCTCACGCACTTGAGGGAATAGAAAATGGCCAATGCATTCAGGGGATAGAAGCAATACCAGGAAGCCATGTGACATTCCAAAAAACAGCTATTTTCATGAGCGAGTTTCAGGTTTAAAGACCACTTCGATCTGGGTGGAGTTGCCCTGACCGAGACCCACTTGCACAAAACAATCCATTAATTCAGATAACACCACAAGGCAATGTCGTGGTTTAAAAATAAAAAATAGACAGTGGACTTGAGCCAAAGCCTTTAGAGTTGACAGAAACAGAGACCGTGCTATAGACATAACACCTTCTGTTGCAGCTATCTTCTCTGCAGCTCACAAACCTACTGGCCTAGGAGAAAAATACAGTCCAGAGACACAGGCGTTACAACATTAGAATTAGGACAGTAATCAATTACAAAGACAAAATAAAGCCAAATTATTACCAAATTAGATGAGTATTCACTGTAAAAGACATGCATAATAGAGAAGAAAGGGATAACCCAAACCAAATTCTTAAACAATCATTAAGATTTGTCACTAAAAAGATATTTTGTTATCCAACATATTTCGTTTAGTTTGGCTAACCCTACTTGGTTTTAATGAGCTTTCCTAAGCGCGCAGGGAAAATGAATTCTGTCACAAGTAAGAGAAATTTTTATTTCTTTGCTTGTGTGGCTGAAGTCCCTATTCTCAGCAGTACTTTTGCTCTCTCATTTTTATATTTCCTGAATACTCCCTCCTTTTAAAAGTAATCCATTTCTTTATTGCCCCTTTTTGAGCTCAGGCATGCTGCATGCATTTGAGTGATGAAGATGAGGTGGATTGGAGGTGTTTGGCTTTGTAATTTCATCCTTGAATTTTGTGATTACTAACAGGACAACTTTTTTAATTTGCTCTTTTGTCTCGATTCCCCTGGCTGACAATCTGCTCTGTGAGCTAGGCTTTTTAATCAATCACCTAGATAATCAAATGTCACTGGCTATCTGCTCCGTGTAATTACTTTTGCAATTAAAAATCAACCTCAAGTTGCCTCATCTAATTAGAGGGATGGGCAGATTTTCATCGAGATTGATTTTTTAATAAATATTGACTTAAAATGCCATAATCTCATCATATTCTTTCATTTTCTTTGTACCAAAAATCAAACAAATGGAAGAATTAACAAGCAGAATGATTCATAGGACTTCAAAGGCTTTTGCTAGTTCAGACATACAAAATTGTGCTATACAGAAGCCTAGCTTATCTCAGTCTAATAACACTCAAAGGCTCCCACCTTTTATTAGAAAAAGAACAAAGCAGTTGCATCATCATGTATTTCGCTTCCTAAATTAGTCTAAATTAAATGAATAAACTCTCAACTATAATTACGTGGCCTACGTATGACAAAAAAATAGCAGAGATTTTGCTGAATTACTCTGTAAGTATTCTGAAAACCACTTACTTCAAATAAATCACAATATCGGGATTTTGCTGCCAACCCCTACCTAGAGACTAGCCTTTTGTTTTCCTTCCCTAAAGAGGAGTTAATTGAGGATGCCTATTATCGCTCTATCAGTAAGAAAAACACTGCCATGTATTCTACTGTGCAGTACCAAAATCTACCAATCAACACTAAAAGAAGGTCTGCAACAAACAGCCACCAAGAGAAGTGGTAACCTAGAAAGAGCTGAAAGCCTACTTTCGCAGGGAGCAAAGGAAAGTATTTTTGAATCTGCTCAAATATTAATTGTCAGATCTGCAGAGCAGCCTGGAAGGCGCCTCCAAGAATAGATGCTACCTTCTTTCTCTCATTCCTGACATAGACTTGTTTGCTGCCTGACCTTGAACACCACACCTTCCTGGATGCAGAGAGGTTCCAGCAGGAGGAATGGCTCGGGGAGGCATCGCACTGCCCATGCTGTGAGAGCTGCAAGCACAGCATACAAGGAAACCCCAGTCCTCGTAGGGATGGGCCTGCTTCTCTCCCACCCCCCCCGGAAGCTGCAGGACTTGGGCAGACCTTTCTTGTCAGAGTGATGCCCAAGTTCTGCCTGCCTTGTTATCACTATGCTCGCTGCGGCTTCCTGACACCTCTCAGGAATTCATCCATACATTAAGGATAGAAAGATACAGATGGCAGTGAGTCAACCATGAACACAGAAGGAAAAAAAATGTGCTTATCAACAGCATATGAATATTACATCTTATTTGCTAAAGAACCTCGTTTGTTTAATAGTTACTGAGATAAGCTCTTAATGCATGTACGTACCTCAGCGATCCAAATCTCTACAAAATAGTTATTACCGCTTTAAGCGACTGAATAAACTCTAAACGTACTATTCTATTCAGATTATAATGAGGGAACAGGATACCATAATTACAGTAGCTGAAGGAGTATGCCATACTTCATACTGCAGCCAGGCACAGTATACAGCATTTCCACTGGAAACATTAGTAGCTAAAGAGCACTCACAATAACTGTTGAGATACTCATTAACCTCTGATTTGCTACCATAAGACTATATAATTAAGAGGTACTTCCAGCAGACATCCTCTCAAGGTATTTTCCACCAGAGCACGTAGAGGCCTCAGCTACAATACCGCTTCTGAAGTGAAACACTCAGCTCCTTGTTCCACCCTACCGAGGGGGAGCGATCCCAAACCACGAGAACAATAACCATCAGATACTGAGGGGGATCAAGTGG
Organism: Perdix hodgsoniae; assembly: GCA_035772895.1. NCBI lineage: Eukaryota > Metazoa > Chordata > Aves > Galliformes > Phasianidae > Perdix > Perdix hodgsoniae. The sequence continues at coordinate 6,731,845 of JAPSGF010000031.1, forward strand.
GAGGAGAGAATATAATCCAGGACATTTTAGATTAACTGCCTGAAGTCTCTAACGATTAAAGTAGTGCTACCAGTCTGATAACAACATCACAAGCTCCTTATTGTGAATAACAATGCTGTGTTTGTATCGAGCAAAACAGCACTGGCAGCTACGTTGCCAATATATTGCCAATATATTTGTTTTTGTTTCACAGCCAGCAACACTAAAAGTAATTCAGTTGGAAAAAATAACTCTAGCTCATATCACGCAGCTAAGGATGTTTGTAGAGATGCACTGCTGAGCCAGCTCCCTGTGACTGATGGTCAGTTTCCCCCCCCCCCCCCTTCATTTCCCAGCTCTCCTGATGGGCTCAGCTCCTCACACGTCCTGCCCAGCACCTGTGGTCTCCCTGCTGGTCACTCAGTCTCACCCTGCAGAGCCCTGAGAAATAGCTAGATAAGAACTCAGGCAGGGAAATGGGACTTTCAGGAGATCTGTGAGCCATTTGGTTCTGTTTATTTGGGGAAAGGAAAGTAGATACTGATCTGGGTCTTGGCTTTGGTAGCAGATGTGAAAGTCACATGCAAACATCCCTTCTCTCTCCCTCCTGCTAACAGAGCACAAACGACATCCATATTTTCAAGCACTGCAGCAGGCCAGGGAAAATCCACTCTCTAAAGGGATGGGCTGGTGAGTGGTGCATGCTCCTGTTGCAAGAGGATTCCCTATAGGGGCTTCCTTCACTATTTCAGACCAGAAGCTAATTAGTTCCTATTTACTTTTTTCCCAAAAGGGAAAATACCACCACTGAAATGCAGCATCACAGAGCCTGCGACTCTGCCATCATCGCTCTTAGGGTAGCACATAAATCCGGCCCAAATCACACGCACACCTGAAGTTCTACCAGCAGGCAGAAGAGCAGGAAGGACCTGATCAGAAGAAACATTTCTCAGTAGTCCAGATAACTCATTTTGTGAAAACAAGATAAATATCATCTCCCAGAGGCTTTACCAAACACCTTCTCCAGCGTATCAATATCCTGTCCTTCTGCACAAGCCTTTGTGTAGAAAAGCTGGGTAACATCCAGAAGCACGTGAGAGAGCTTAAAGAGTCCCCTTCCCAGGGTGAGGAAGACTTAGAGGATTGCAGGTTCCATTGTTCCTAAATCCTTAAGCACTATAACACTCTGAGAATAGATCTCGCACAGATGGGGACATCCAGCCCTGTCAGATGTGACCGAGTTCGCTTCTAAGCAGAAAGCACAGCAACACATGGCGAGCCTGCAGGTAAGCAGGCCCACCTTGCAGGTAATTAGGCCAGGCAGCAGATAGCTGTGCTACAATTACATGTCTCTGTCCCAGCACACGTCCCCACACACTGTGCAGGCAAGCTTTGCGTGCAGTGTGCATTTAATATCTTCACACTGAAAGAAAATTCCATGACACCTCTCCAGTGTCTAGAATAGAGGATCTACCCGAGTGATTTTTCTAGAATTTGCTAGAAATGCCCAAACTTTTCACTGAAAACAAAACCATTACAGTTGTGAAGTTCCACTTCCACCTCTAACAGTGATGTCCTTGACAAGCTCTAAGTAAGGCACCTTCCTGGTGTGCTGCAGAGCCATTGGGCTCAACAGCTATAAAGGGAACGTTACGTAAAGGACTTAATTTTCTTGCATTTGGTGATAACACTGTAATTTCTCTCAACAAGGCAGCCTTCTAATATAATAAACTTACGGCAAAATAGAAAAGGGAGATTAAGAATTGTTTTACATTCTGTGGTATAAGATTTCTAGTTATATTAGCATTTTGAGGAGGATTTATTTGGAGATTGAGGATTAATTCCCATGAAATCATTATACAAATTTCAAAATGTCAACTACTTTGATAGAGCTTATGATTGTATCTTCTTATTTTGACAGGCAACTGTGCAAGACAACTTCTGTGTGGAAGCAGCACCGAAATAAAGCAAGGATGGGATAAATAAAGACAGAATGATCCTCGCAGGTTTCCCAATCAGCTGTCTTTTTATTCTGATTACTCGTAGGACAGAGCAGTAATAGACATTTTCCTTTGCACAAAATAATAAGAGCAGTACTTATCGCTTGTTGCCTACAGCTAGTGGCAAAAGGAAATTAGAAAAGTCCAATGAAGCTGAGTAGTAATTAATCATCATACAGTGGGGCCTGTCAAATCAGAGGGGTCTTTCCAGCTGATAATGCTGCCCACCACAACTCAGACTGATAGAAATTAGAATTCCTTTTCCTCTGGCAAAAGCCAAAAAGAGTAGAGTTAGCAGAGTGACTGCCTGACCCATTTATTGGGATGCCTGCATCGAGTTCACCACCAAACAAAATGGATGAAACACCACTCATCCCTCAAGGCAAAAAATATATAGAGAATACCAGTTAGAAGGCCTGCCTGGAAAGAATAAACACTACTTCAGAGCTGTTTTTTTAAACGTTAACATCTAAACCTTGGTTAATGGAGAAAGATTTTTTTTTTTCCAAGGCAAATTTCTTCTCTCCTGTGCGCAAGAAGGAAACCAGAACTCAGAACAGAACACTCATACCTTTCTTACACGAAGTAAATACAGCAAGAACACCCTATTTCTTTCACAGATAGGCTGCCTCAGCACTCCTACTGAACACTGAATAATCAGGAGAATTAGAGCTTACTTCTTCCCAATGAAGCTAAAAGAGATTTGCCACTGACTTTAATAGAAACATTATTAAGCAATGATTAGAGAAGACCTAATTTCATCCACCTTACATGTGCATTTCCCTACAGATGGTCCACACAGAGCCCAGCCTGCAACCATGAGAAGCACCCAGACACACCAAGATCAACACAAGGCAGCCAAAGTCCTCACGGACATCACACATGGAAGCACCACATCCCCTCCCCTGCTCCCAGCAGCTTGGGCCACCATATGGACCACTGTACCAGAAAGAACCATTTTGTCTCACTACCCTACCAATAATCCAGTATTTTTCCAAACCTTGTAAAACTAACAACCACTCACCTCTCCTGCACTCTCTTTTCTTGCCACTGTACCTAATCCTCCACACCCAGAGCTTTGGAACACCAGTGGTTGTGCTCCCAACAGAGCTTACAAAGGTTTGAAAGACACAGCCACCTGCAGCCCCTCCCACTCTAATTAGCCCTGATTGCCTTCACCTGGCATTGCCACCCCCCCAGGTGCCAGGAGCTCTGCATCAGCACATCTAGCTTCTAAACCCACCTGCCGAAACCAGGAGGATATGGTGCAAAATAACTACTTTAGAAGGGCCTTTCAGAGCACAGATTGGAGCAGGCCAGGAGCCTCAGCTGAAAGAGAGAAATGTAATTACGATCACCATGTGGAACAAGTGTGAAGAGTCCTGCTCATATCCTGCTTCTCCATTAAGACCAAAAAAAAAAGAGGACTAAAGAAAGGCCTTCAGAAATGAAAGGCTGAAGAAAATTAACAGAACTCCTCATTCGTAAAATGATAAGGCTCAAATATTTTTACTGCGGCTCTCAACATCGAGCAGCTAAACATTATTAATTAAATACAAAACATGGCCGAGAAGATGACAAGGACTAATGCCATAAAAGAAAGTACATTTTACAGCATGCTGCTGCAAAAATGCAACTATAATAAGGTGGCAAAAGCCATCAGGCGTTGTTAGAGCACCAATGCTGTGTGTTACGCTGCTGCAGAAAGAGCAGGGCAAAAAGTTTTACACAAACAAAGAATGGCCTGAATTCTTAGGGTTCACATCTGAATAACATGGCTGTATTTCTTCCTTCAGGGAAGTAAGGGATTCCATATGGTTACAGAAAGTGTGCATGCACGGGTACCTCGCTGACAAACAGTCTTTGTGAACATAAAGGCTCTATAAATCTGACTGCGTGCATCTCCGCTTTGACGGAGCGGAGGGGAACGTGGTATGTGCAGATAAGAACATTAACATCTGAAAAACACATTGTTTTCCTTTCATCTGAGGTATACCATAGACTCATTAGGAGATCTGCATGCTTGTGCATCTTTCCCCTTCATATTAGAGTGAATGAACACTATTTCCATACGTCATTAGTGGGAAAATCCCCCACAGAGGAGCATACTGCATCCTCATTTGCACTGAATAAGATGCTTTATGATGTAAGACTGTCAGGCACCCCATTCGGTGCAAATGAATGTTCCATCATGACAAAGGGTCATGTATGACACAGTGCAAAATGCATCAGACTGAGTCACGGCCAATATTAGCTCAATGACTCTTTGATTAAAGTAATCAAATCACATGTCAGCAATTGAAATGTTGCAAAAGTAACAAAAGGTTGTCTTCTGATCACAGAAATTAAACTTATTTATTTCAGATGCTAACAGTTGGTGGGTCCACACATGACTTGGTGAGCAAATGCAACAGGTTCAGCTGTAATGATAGCAGCACTTGCCTTTCTTCCATCACTGTTCATATGGACCACGTTCCACCATGTGGACAGGACTGATAAAAGAGCTTCAAACCCTTGAGAGGCAGAAAGCACATCCAGTTGTTTTCTACAGGTTTGCTGCCATAGGAACTACAGACCTGCTAGTATGACCACGTGTAAAATGATCAAAAAAGCATTTTCTCAATACGCCGTTGATTAATCCCATTGATGACAATGTGCCCCTTGGGATTTTGTTTCTTGCTACACAGAAGTATTATGGGGTCCTCTTGTGACCTTCCTCAATTTCTGTGCCCTGCATAATAAAGGAAATCAGACTGCAAGGTTTAGAGATGCTGCCACACCAGATCATCCCCGATAGCACTGAAAACAGATAAATTGTAGTGAAAAACACTTATTCTCATATAAAAACAACCTCGGCATTAAGGAAGTTAAGCAAAGATAGCCATGTCAGAGCTTTTACTTTCCTTAAGGTACCAGAGAATTACAAAGGAAAAAAAGACCAGTGAAATACTGCTATTCTGTACAGAGATCAATCTGAAATATTTGGGTTTCCTAATTAGCACTTTTCATTTGTTAGTGATTCTGCACAGCCTGAAGTCCATTACAAAGCTCCTGTTGATTCCACCAGCACCAGATCAAGAGTGCTGTCTGAAATTTAGCCCTGTGAGGAACTCCAGGCCCGTGTATCACAGATGTCGTAATCCTCAGATGTCAGACCTGCCAGCAGACACAACAGGGTTCTCTGTGCTGTATGACCTTCACTCCTTCTGAACTGTGAGCTAGTGATTTGGGCTTCAAATAATACAAATTTCCAACACTGAAACAACTAGCTCAGATGTCATTAGTTCCACAAGTCTGGAATAACCACACATAGACTTCCATATACAAGGCATTACAGCAAAAAGCTCGCCATACACAAGATGCAGAAAAAGCCCTCAATCAATAAAAGATGAGAAGACCTCACTCATTATTCATTACATGCACAGATGTTAAAAAAAAATGAAAGGTACAGTATAATGGCTTTATGAAAGAAACAACACAGCATTTCTAGAAAAACTCCAGGTCTTGAGGGGAAAAATATTTAAACAGCCTAAGAATTTAAATCAGGATGCAAGAAGTTATTTAGGCCACCAGAAGATAAACTGCATACAAATAAAGCATATGCACTCTCCCCCTGCTATTTCTAAATTAAGTTTACACTTAAATCCCACCAATTCTAGGGAAGGCATTTCCATGGCAGGTCTGCATAGAAATAGGTACGCTGGACTGATAATACACTATACCCATAAGTTACACAGTGGCTTAGTTGTGAGGCAAAGCAGACTTCATACTGCTCTTGACCATTCTGTCTCTATAAGTATTCGTGTATTTAAAATCAAGCACACACTTAAGCATTTTGCTGAACTGGAGCTTTACAGCAACTTAGAATCAAAGTTTGAGCATCGTGAAAGCACATGGCTCCTCTTCCAGAGCTCAGTATCTTAAAATACTTGCAGTTTAATGCTAAAAAACCTAAATGGAATCCTGCTAGGGAAAAAGATCCCCTCGGCGCTCAGAAAATATAGTTTGATTGCTGCCTTGTCCTCACATGTCTTCAAGCTCACTATTCCTTTCCCTGCAGAGTCCCATAAAAGGTTTACTGTGGTGGTTACGATGACACAAGCAGGGCAGCAATATATTTTTCTCATAACAAATCCATCCAGAAAAATATCCTCAGCTCATAGATTAAATGGGAGGAGTTGTTACCCTTAATTACTGGCTCCTGATGTTACTGAACCAGGTATTCCAGAATCACTGCTTAAAGCACCTACCAGAACACTATGATATTTCAAAATGCATGCAGAGCAACTTCACAGTTCTGCACCAAGGGTCTGCCTGGGAAGGCTGGTTGGTGGAGGACACACTTGCAAACACCCCAGGGATGACAGCATCCTCACCATTCACACAGTCTGCAAGTTTGCTTCCCACACTGCTTCAAACAGCGTAGCATGCAGACAGGAGATCCTTATTAAGCACCTCTGGAAGTCACAATCTCATAAATTGTTAGCTGACCTGTTACTGCCTTACATTCGTCCTCTCCTGGACTCGCACACAAGTCAGCCACCTCCACATACAACTTTCTTCCAGTTGTTGTCACACTACACTCCACTGGGCACAGCTGGCTAAAAAGAAGAGAAGAAAGTGGAGGAGATGCAAAGAGGCAGAGTGAAAGAAAGGAAAACAAAACGCAACCTCTTCTCATTAGGAAACCATATAATGCTAAAGTAGGCAGCATTTGAATGCATACATTTATAATGATCTGGTCTACATGAATAGCATCTTTCCTTCAGGATACCCTTAGCCAGTTCTCTTGCATGTAACTTCACATTTACATATAGATGGAACCTTTCTAGAAAGCAATTTTACACATTTTGTCTTAATGCTTTTCTCATTAACACTGCACATAGATTAAGCTTCCTAAGAAGGAAAAGAGATACCTGGCTATTACAGGCACAATTTCTAGAGACTGTGTTTGCTTTTAAAGAAAAATACGTAATAAAAGATGAATTAAAAGAGGACCAGTCACGAGCGGATTTTCAAGAGTGAGTTAAAAATTTTTTATAGAAATTGCAGTGGTGCTCTTAAAACAACCACATCCTTAATTACCTCCTCTGGTTGGACGTAACAACAGTACAAAAAACACTGCAAAATTTCTGGTAACACAAACTTCCCTCACAGGGCTCAGTACTTCAGTAAGCATCATTACTCTGAACTGATCAGAGCACTTAATTGTGTGCTGAAATTTGGGCTCACAGATAAGCACACGCAGAGTCAAATAAGGCTCAGTACCGTGCTGAAATGCTCAGCATCCAACAGGATTAAGCCTGCACTGCCAAAATCTACATTTTCTTCATGTCTTATTTGCAGACAGGGTGTAGGATTCAAATTAGAGGGAGGATTAAGAGGGAAAAAAAAAAAAAAAAAGGAGTCCTCATGATAGCAGGGCCAGGCTAAGCAAACATTTCATGTACACACCAGAGGAAAGATGAAAGGAAAGCAGCTGCCCTTCCACGGTCAGAAATTCTTATCTGCTGACCGAACCTTTGTTGGTTTGAGAAAGCACAAGTGGTCTGCATTGGCGGAAGGTTCAAAGCAATTTTTTAATAGATAATGCAATCAAAAGTCTGTCTATCTGTTGAAATATTTAGAAGAACAAGATATCACTTTGACCTCCTTACACCTGCGACCTTTGTCAAAGACTTTAAGAAGTGCTTTACACTTGTTTATATTCTTTATCTTTAATGGGCTTCTGCATTTTTCAAAGACTAGCATTTTCTGAAGTCCTCTGAGTAAAAAATATATTCTGTCATTTTTAGCAGTACTTCTATATTGTGTTCAAGGAAGGAGTTGCACAGGCAGGTACACTGCCAACGTAAAAACCAGTGACTGCCACAGGTCAGCTGTGGTTGCTGTAGAGGAACGTGCCTTTCTGGTCTTCAGTAACAACAAAAAAACAAATTAAGGGATAAGAGGATAAGGGAAAATGTTCAACACCTTTAGGTGTGAAGTTGAAAATGGAAAATAGTATGTTTCTGTTCTGTGTGTAATAAACTGCCGCAAGATTCAGATCTTCAAAATAACATTCCAGAAGCAAACAGGAACTCCAATAAAAAAATTGCCTTTATCAATTGTAACATTTTGGCCAAATTATACAAAACAGAATCTTGCAAGGATGCAGGAAGAAAAAAAAAAAGAAATGGGGTGAGTATCTGCAATGTAGACTTTTACTAGGGAAATCAGTTAGTAGAATAGTCAGCTGTCATCTCTCCAGTCTTATAATTACAATATTGGGAAAGATCTAGGAAAAATATATTCAGTTGGCTGGTTCACCATTTCATTTCTGTGCTCATAAACAGAGACAGTACGGTACAACTTTCCTAAGGAGCATCTCAAGTAGCAAAGGGCAGTGAACGTTACTCTTCTAGTCCAGATCTATGACTGCAGATCATTAACTGCTCGTGTTACTGCCCGTTCTCCCACTTTCACCCTTCCATCCAAACATACTGCAAACACATTTATGAAAGAGTACGCTACTTTCTACCTGAAAGGTCACTTTTTGGTTCACTGTTCCAAATTCGTCACCAACCAGGTGTACTTACTGGCACTGATCCATTCAATGTACTCAACATGCCTGACAAAGTTGTCTAAAATATCTGCAGCAACAGTAACTCATCTTTTTATACAGCTCAAAATCTTTTTGAAGACACTGCTGCCACGCCGGTTATCCTTCTGTCTTCTGTACTGCCCTTGCAGCACAGAATAAAAGATGAATAAAAACAGGCTCAAAATTTATAGCTTCTCGGCTCTTTCCACTCCTGAAGCCAAAACTTGCTCTGTTACTAGCAAGTATTGCTCCTCCAGAACCCACTTATGCCAAGAGTGACTTCAGCACCATGCCAATAAAACTTCCATTTGTATTAAAAGTCTCTACTGCACTGGAAAAACACGTGAGTGGTAATTACTTAGACTGTTTATGGATATTTCTTCTCTGATGGGTCCTCAGGCCAGATCCATCCAGATGCTGAGACTGCCAGGAGCTACAGCAGTCTGTGCAGACACTATCTGTCACTATGGACTGGATTAGCCGAGGACTTCAAAACCTTTGCAGACACTGGAGAACAGCTGAGGCTATTCTCAAACTACTGCTGTAGTCACACCAGGGCAGCAAAGCAGCCATGGAGCCCTCCAGCACCATCAGTGTTTCTCCCCAAGAACCACAGGGTTACCTCTCTGATAGTCCCTGCATGACGCCTATATTTCCATCAGATGTGAAGACGAGTAGGTCTCCCTGACCCCCTTACATCTGAGGAAGGAAAAGAAGGTAGAGAACAAAATCTTCCCCACGGGTATTTTACTGTTTCGTCGATGATGACAGCCTGATCAGGGCTAGGCCAGGTTCATTTACTTATAAGCAGAAATATAACAGTCTTGTTCGTGCATCTCTCACTCGTGTCCTAGTGTATACCAGGCTGACCCAAGAGCCAGTCCTTTTAAATGACACTTCCTTTCTCAAAGACAGATTAGGCAGCAACAGAATATACAGATGTGTCTCAATGCTTTGCCAAACCTACTATCCATCTATTTCACTTCAAGGACTTATTTCTGCAAAAGGATTAATGTCAATCCCTTAGCCCCAGATAGAACTTTTAGTCCAGGAAGTTTTGTTCAAATCCTAAAAGCTTTCTGCTCAAGGAGCACTTTGAATTCACATACTTACCCTTTAGGGAATCAGAGCAGTACTCTATAGCAGCAAATGGGCCAGAGTAGGGATGTTTCTGGTGGTGATGCCGTGTAGCTGTAACCACAGAACAAAAGGTACAGAAGGAATAGGAAGATGGAGTTTGTAGTCCAGCAGCAATCACAGAGAAAGTCAGTGACAGATTTAAGGATTTAATGAGAAAATACTACGAAATATTAAGAAAAATGCAACCAAGTAGACAGGTATGTAGAATTTTCTTATTTTTTAGGTTTAATGGGATGCTGAGACTAACATGATTCTTATGTTGTACTAGATAATATTTTTGAGAAACAGCATTACAAAAGGTTAAACATAGAACAGATGTAAGTTATAAAATACAACCTGATCAAAGCTTGGATTTTGAGACAGATATGTTAGCAAATGATGATAAATCAGTCCCACTAGAATTGTAAAAAGCAGACAAATGTAACTGCAAGAGCGAAAGTCAAGAGTTGAAAACAGGGGAAGGAAGAAAAAGAGTGGAAACAAATGCCAAAGTTAATTCTAGACAACTTGTATAGAACATCAGCTATATTCCACAGGAGGGAATAACAACTACTGACATATGCTCGATTTGCTTTCAAAATAGGACTCAAACGCTTTAAAATTTTAATATTGGCTTAATATATAGAAATCCCTACTCATTTCCTATTTAGTAGGTGCTCTTCTCAAGAGTTTTTCAATTTTATCAAGATCTGTAATGTGGCGATCAAAACTGCAAAAGGGCTGGAAAATCTGACAAAGGCAGGTACTTGTTAGAAAGCTGAAACCACTTTTAGTTACCTTGCTGACCTTTTTTTCTTTTTCTTTTAAATGAAGAAAAACTACTTACTACGTCTAAGCTAGGACAAAACGTATAGGAATTCAGACATTCGAACGAAAGTTGGGAGCTCCATTTCTTTCCCTTTTGTAGGTAAATAAATAAAACACAGTGAGAAGCACACTATTTACCGAGATGGAAGTGAAACAGAAAACATTTGAAAGCCCAGGAAAAAGGAGGTAATTGTTAGGACTGTCAGCAGGGGACCGCTGTGATAATTTGATCTGAACTCCGCTAACAAATCACCGCACCATTCTTTTTACTTTAGTATCTGTTTATGCTTCTACAAATTGAAACCCCACTGGCAATGCAGCGAAGAACAGAGCTCAGCACAATCACACGGCGGCCTGGCGATTAGTTCAAGGTGGGGAAGGATTAGCTGACCATCCCAAACCTGCAGTCCTCCTCAATATTTTGTCTTTCCCTGCTGAGGTAAAAGGGTGCAGACATATGTAAGTAATAAACTAACAGGCTTCCATCTACTTGAGGTTGAGCGGAAGGAATGCAGAACAAAACTATAAAAAAATAATGGACAAAGGGGTAGTGAAAACTTGGGGGAACTCAATACTCCATCTGCTAAGCCAGGCTGGGATGCAGCACTAGGATGCCCAGACGTTTTTAAAGATATTACAACTATGCCTTTTAGTGATCTTGCAGCACACTGCTCTGGTCTAAGCATGCCAACATTTAGGGCTGACACGAGATCAAAAGGCTGATAAATGAGAGGAAAGGGGATGTTTGACTCACTAAATCATATTCTGCAAGAATTTCAAGGCTTTTTAAAGCAATAGGAAAAGCCATACATTACTGCATCTTGAATATATTGTGACATTCGTTTCTAAGAAGCACAAGTAATATCCAGACTCATTATATACTCTTATGCATATATATGCACAGACAAACAGATGAGTTTCTAAGTTTATGCTTATTTTTGTGAAGATATTTTACATCACGTAAACCTGCCGGAAATTTCATTTCTAATGAAAGTTATATTAAAAACATTCTGAAATGAATATAAACTGGGGTGCAGTTATATTCGGGTCTAATTTGTCACTATATGACAGCAAGCAACAAAAAGACAGGGAAACAGAGCAAAGGATTTTGAAGTTGAATGAAGTAAATTCAGTTGTTTTTTTCCTGCTTTATAGCCCATGTTATACATTAAATATCTGCCTCTGCTGAATTCAGAATTTTTGACAGTCCTTGTATCTCTCATCCTTGTGCCATGGAGGAGTTTGGAAAAGAAAAAGGAGCACAGCATGGCGATGGCTCTCCTCCCACCCAGAGCCACTGATGGCTTTGAGGCACTGTGCACTCTCCAGAGGAGGAACTTAGTATCAGCAGTTCCTGTGCTAATCTCTCCTAAGAGCTTTAAGTCTTCAGCACTTTTGGAAATCAAGTTAATAACCACTAATGACATAGAAGGATGAGAACTGAGTCCTCACAGTACTCCTTATTTAAGCATTTTTCACATCAAATTCAAATGGAAATGTAGCTTTGTCAGGTGAGAGGGCTGCTGAAAAGGATCCAACATCTTCAAAAAAAAACTGAAAAAAGCAATTGAATTAAATTTGGATGTAAAAGCAATGAGATGTTCTGATTCTCTGGAGGACTCGGATACATTCTCACAGATAAAAAAGCGTGAGGAGCAGCTTACATAGAGGTGAAATGACCCTTGACAAGGCAGAGAACCTACTCACCTTTTAAGTCCACATTTAAGAAGAAACAACCAAGTTAGCTGGGGGTACTTCAGCACTCACTGACTGCACTGTCCAGCATGGGGATGATCAAAGAACTCAATCAAAAAACATAAAAAAAACCTGAGAAATTACTTGTTAGAAATTCACAATTTTCTATCAAGTCATCTGCCCAAATCACTGAGAAACATTAGTGCTCACCTGGATCTATCAAACAAGCAGGTCCTAATACTGAAACTCTTTTACCACAGTTACACACTACCAAACCCGGCTGTAGTACAAATATAACAGCATCTCTCTGCTAAAGCTCTGTATTCTCATCTTGGCACACTGAAAAGAAAATCACTGCCAGAAATGTTAATATTCAGAAATCGAAGATATTGATTTTGTTTTCTTCATGAGTGAATTCTGAAGTTTTTACTCTTGCAGTAAACTGTCTATCAAATAAAGAAATAACTAAATTAGAGATGTGTTTTTTTGTTTTTTTCTGGGAGGCATTTCTTTTGGTTTATTCCTAGGGTGACAGAGCAGGCTTTTTTCTCTGTTTTGCTTCCACCTTTTACTTCACTGTTTTTCACAAAGTTTTTGTCATTAAGAGCACCGAGATTTCCTTGCAGAAATAAAATATAGCTTATTGATTACTAGGCTTTTCAAGGTAAAAGTGTGCAACTGATAGAGGCAGGCAGAAAGTAGCGGGTCAGAACAGATGAGGCAATAAGAAAGCAAAGCAGTCCACCTTTGACAACATCCATTGCATTCCCAATGTGACGGACACACTGCCTACCCTGCCTGCCCTCGGGAACAGACACCTTCGTTCTGGACACAGCAGACCAGCCAAAAATTAACACTCACAACATGTTGCTTGGTAAATAAATGTACTTTGATTGATGAAGAAAAACTGCAAAAAATCCTGTAAATTGTTCTTTCAAAGTCAGAAAGCCTTCTCTGCACTTTGAACTGGAGCTAGCTCCTACTTTCACCACTTTGAAGCAGCCAAGTAATTTAATAAATGTGTTTTAATGCAATCTTAAGTGACTTGCTTACATTAAAATCCAGTTACTGCACAACAGAAACGTGGTATTCCAAGGGAACACAGCACAGATTTTAACTGATGTGAAAAGACATAGATTTTGTTTAATATCTCCTTAATCCTGCTTATTTTACTAATACGATTACTGTCCAAAAGGCAGCTAAATAAACTGTGCTGTTGACACTTAAATCAACAACAGCAACAAGTCAAGCAAAAAAGCAATCTCTCTTGAATCATCCTCTACCTTTATTATGGCCCCAGTCCAGCAGTGGGACTGCTTATGTGCTTAAAGTTAATTGAGTGCTTAAGTGCTTTGCTGGACAGTAGCCTGCAATAAATCTAAGTGGACGAATTATCGTTATACACAAGAAACTAGTAATAAAATGAAAATAATTAAACAACTAAAGCTGTTTGTATGGTTATTTGAGATCCACATCGTGATGTAAGGCAAGGTTTTATTTTGCATATCCCAATTTTGCTACTGTATTTCTAAACAATACACACCGCTCACTGTTTTTTGCCCGTTTGCATCTCAACTTCCAGCCACAAGCTCACAAGGTGAAGTAAACCTTTCTGCCAGCTCTGTATTCTGATAGGTATCAAAATCTACATGGATAGACACTGAATACTACCGAGCTAAAGGATTGGTCTTTGGGAAAATGATTTGCAATGGTATGTTTTCACTGGAGAGTATCATTGGAATGGTAGAAGGAAATTATAAAAGGAAGCGAAATGGGAAATTAAAATATCAAAGTAAGAGGGAAATGGGATTTAATGGAGCATTTTTTACATTTCATCTTTTGGGTATTATCTGAACATATTTGGACTTCCTTTCCCCACTATCAGCCAGGCCTCTTCTTGAGCCTTAATTTTCATTTAGTTTTTATCTCTGTCACACAGTCTGCCTTTATAGAGCCTCCTTGCTCCTGCTCTAAGAACATTCAGACTCATTTCCTTTTCCCTTAGCCATTTATCTTTCCTACACCCATTCAAGTCTATGGATGCATGCATCTTGAAGGAGGGAATAAAAGCTAAGACTGGCTATGTCAGAAATGTGACCAGGAATCAAAAATAGCTTGAGGATTAAAATCCATCAAAACTGCACAGTCCAAAGCAAAATACCCTGCCCAGACAAGCACATGAAAAAAGCAGAGCTCAATTCTGCAAAAGCATTTTTCCCAAACTCTTTGTCCCTCTATAAAAATTCTGCCTCTCTTACAAAAACCTCCAGCTTCAATCGAAGAACATTTCCCAATAACCTGAGCTAGTGTAATAGCAGAGAGGGGTGCCAGCAGCACAGGGAAGTTTCAGACTTGCCAGTACTGGTCAGTCTGAAAGGTCTGTTAAGAGTCCACATCAGACTTGCTTTTCACGAGCCCTTGATTCACGTGAACACAGGAAATGAAATGCTGTGCAAACTCCATAGTGTGACATTGTCCATGCACACACATCAGCCATCTAATTCCCTGGTCTTCTCATTGGGCTGCTGTGGGTTCAGAGGATTCAGCAGATTTCACTGCCAAGAAGTGGTATTTTTAAAAAGTAACATGGAAGCAAAACTCCATACAGGTTATTTTTCAGGAGGAAGAAATGCTAGTGACAGCCCCACAAAGCATTCTAAAGAAATCAAGCTTTCAGTGAACCTTCCCATTTCTACTCCTTCCCTTAGGATATGTCTCCCCAATTAAATGAGGTACAAGACCATTTTCTCTTCTGGAACCAAAAGCAGTGTATCTTGTCAGGCCAGGGATGCAGCTGAGCTAATACCCTGCAGCACAGGGCAAAACCAAGGCAAGCTCCTCTGTGCTGCACCCCACAGCATGCCACAGTCAAGCCCTACCAAGCAAGTAATGTGCTGGTCTGTCCCTACCTGAACTGGCTGGAGGACCCCATCTCAGCATCACGTAGGCAGGTGCCGTCATGGCTTAACAGATGTTTCTGCTCCTGTTAAAGAAAGCGTATGCAGTGTTTGATATTTCTCCAGAGGTTAAAGCTACGAGATTCACACTGTAACTTTTATTTTCAACAGCAAAGCACAGACAGGAACACAACACAAGCAATGGGAAGCCAAGGCTCCCACTCAGCCCTTCATCACCTCGGCACACGTAGGATGCGCTCCCTTGCCCTGCCATGGGTGGGTGAGGCAGCTGGCACGGCAGGCAGCTCTGCCACCTTCACCAGCTTTGGGCCATCAGAAAGTCTCCTTGACGTGGGGAATGCTCCCAGCCAGACCTCTGACGAGTCTGCAAAATGAGCGTGGTGGACTGGAAAATCTGGTCATGTATATTGATTTCTGTATCATGTTACAAATGCACTGGCTGTGCATTGTTCTGGGGTATTGGCTTGTCTCCAAGTTAGAACTGTCAAGATTAGCTATGGAGTATTTTCATTCAACTTTCTAAACATGTAACATTGTGAAATTGTGATTTTTTGTGTCCAAGAAATGGATTTTCAAGGAGATCTATGAAAAATGATGGTACCTTCCATGTTTAATGCAACTAAATTTTTCAAGGCCTTGAGAACCATGTGGTTAGAATGAACAAAAACTTCTCTTTTTTCCTTCACAACTCCACACTGCCATCATAAATCAGATCAAGTAGCCTTGCCTTTAAAACCGAAGGAATTAAAGCGTAAAAATTAAACACTGAGTTAAATTCCCTATAACTGTCTGTACCATACATGAGACTCCCTCATAGTACACAGTTACATTTTTTCAAGCTAGAAAAATAAACCTAAATACATTTAAAGGAATATAAAATGAGAAGGGTCAATAACAGAACAGAAGTAGAGCATGAGGTCACTATTTTCATTACTATTTGCATAGGGATCTGGTTTCATACAATAAAGAATATGAACTTGCACAGGCTACTGCACACCAGCAATAGCATCTCTGGAGCACTACAGTTCATTAATTGTTCCACCGGAAAATAAAAAACTGAAGTGTCTCTGTTGATTCTGCATGAGACAAGTAAGATATCAGGATTTCTTTATTTTCAGAAAGTAGGATGACATTTAATCAAGGGGTTGATGTCAGATAAGGATGGTAGTAAGAGAGACCAAATCTAAAGGAAAAAAATAGAACCCTTTATGAAACCAAATGATGCCATTTAAAAAGGGGAAACATTTTCACACGGAGAACCTCTTATTAAGTTCCAGAAAAACAAGAGATGGAGCCCAGGGTTGAGTAAGGGCTGCTCATCTACCACCTACGCTGTCGTGAGCAACTTTAAAAATACAGAAGTGGGGACAAAAGTAACTGCAGTCAGTGGAGGAGGTAGGATGCTAAAGGGGATGAGGTGCCCACCCGTCTGTGATGGACAGAGCTAAGGACAGACAGCACCTGCACAAAAGCGTTAGCAGAAGATGAGTTGAGGAAAACTACCATGGCTGAAAAAAGACCACTGCTACCCAGACTGTGATTAATTCTTCCTGCACACCCTGCCTTTTCCTGGGATAATGTTTGATTCTACAGCATCTTTGACAGCAAGCTGTGCAAGGATTTGCACCTTGTGTCCCTTCAGCCCTCGGCTCGGTGGCACACACACAGCCCTTCAGCCCCTCCTGAACAGGTACTTGGGCAGAAGGCAACAGGTGAGGTAAGAAGAAACCAAGATGTCGAACTGCATCATCTCAAAATGGCACAATACTCCCAGAAGACTGGATTTGTTGTAGCAAATGCTTCAGACTTGCAGACACAATTTGTTAGGGTTTGCAGTGATAACCAAGTGCTGTCTGCAGACGGGAAGCACAGATGCACTGCGTGTCACACCAGCAGCACAAAGCAAGTTCAGCAAGCAACAGCATGATAGAGAGCATGGATCCATAGAAAATGTACTCTGACAAACTCTCAGCGCTTTTAATTGCTCATTTTTTAATTGGTATTATCCTAACAAGAAGAGAAAGGCTTTCCTCAGGAGGCTGCGGAATTATATTTGCCTGAAAGCTTATTCTTTAAATAAAAATGGCTGTTCATAGAAAGTCTATTAGTTTCCTCCTTCATCCCTCTGAAATATGTTCTATCCCTTGGGAAATAAATTTTAATTTACTGTAATTTTTCTTGAGGTTTTTCACTTAGTATGTCAATGTACACTTCTCCTTCCTCCCTTTTTCCCTTTGTGTAAACACCAAGCTTTTTAGAAATACAATTAAATGTGAACAAATGAAAAACAAATAAGTCAAAATCTTAAAAATAGCTGAAATTTTTGTGGAGCGTTCTTTCCAACACTGAATTTTAACTCAGCGTTTGTGTCTCCATTTTCTAAACAGCAACAAGGAAAAGAAAGCCTCCTAATAAGTAACATAAATTATACGAGCCCTGTTAACACTGCTAACTGACCCCAGAAGGTGTAATGTGAGAACAGAGTCCATGTTTCTGACATGGCCATACTTAAGCATTCATTCAGCGTGACAAAAATCAGGGATTTCAGATGGCTGGGAGTTCTACCAGCCTCAGACCCAGCACAGCTCTTGGTACACACCTTGCATTTCTCTCCTTGGTATGTAGGAATGAATGACTGAATGAATGAAGGGATGAATGAAGATGGCCTTGGTATTCAGAAGTGCTGAGCACGCACAAAGTGGTAATGCAAAGAAGGCAGGCAGCAAACCATGAATACGTGAACGTAAATTTTCTTTCTTGTGATCAGTATGGCAGCCAACCAACACACAGGCTACAAGCTGCCAGAAGGCTTATAAAATGTGAGCAACAGTCATCCAGACAAGAAGTGAAGATGATATGGCCCAGGAGAAGCCATACATAATCAGGGGTCACTAACTGAATGGCAACCATGGTTCAATGCTCAACGGGACTGGACACCATTCTGAAGGGCAAACCTAGCCAATACTGACAATTTGGGAGAAAATGCAAAGGTGAGCTGGGTGGAGATTCATGGAATCACAGAATGGCCTGGGTTGAAAAGGCCCACAGTGCTGATCCAGTTCCAACCCCCTGCTGCGTGCAGGTCGCCAACCAGCAGCCCAGGCTGCCCAGAGCCACATCCAGCCTGGACTTGAATGCCTACAGGGATGGGGCATCCACAGCCTCCTTGGGCAACCTGTGCCAGTGCTTCCCTCTGTGTGAAGAACTTCTTCCTAATATCTAACCTAAATTGCACAACTCTGCATAAAGAGCTGCTTTCTTAGGACAGCCTTGTCTGAGCTCTTCACAAATCAGTGCCCCAAGACAGAGCCAAGTGCAGCAGGAGCCCCACACCTGGCCCAGGCCAGGACAAGGCAGAGCTTTTAGGCACCTGCACGCTGTTGTTGTTCTCATTCAATACTTCTGAATGCTTCCCCACCCTGCAACTACATGAGCCCTCCCTCCACAAACCATAGCTAAGGAAGGAATCTGTGTGACCAGGCCTGCGATATGATGCACTAATTCATTCTATGTTTTGACTTCGGGCTTCTCCAGCACTCTTACTGTGATCATACTCAACCCTCAAATTCTCCTCTCACTTTAGATAATACCTTTTCTACTTCTGAAACTGCATTCTCATCAATACTCCCATCGACCATCCTTAACACACTCACTCCTGAAAGTAAGACAAAACAGTCCTCTGAAGAAGCAGCACCACCAGAAACTCAGCAATGGTCCTACTACGATATGGAAAACAACATAATATATTCACCCCATCAGCATCTTTAGCATAATGGTGATCCGTACTTTTCTTTTCAAAAACGTAGGTAAATACAAATATATATTTGATAAAATGAAGGCTGACCTCCCTCCTGCAAGTATCACAGACTACAGAAAACCAATTTTTTAGCAAAAGAAGTAATCTCACTAACTAAGCTAAATTCAATTTCCTCCTAACCTATGTCTGCATGAGGTAGAAAACAGTAGTTAAAAACATGTCTAGCAGCTAGCATAAGTTGCATTAGTGTGTGTCATGTAGTGCCTGCTGTGTTTTATTAGACAAATATAAAATTAACAACAGAGCTATAATGATTTCCTAAACTCGTTCCAACACAAATTTCCAATTTGAAGTCAGATGTATTGCCTAATAAAATTTTACAACGGCAGTCAAACAGTGGTATTTAGCTCCCCAGAAATACAACTCTTAGTTCACCAGAATTAGTTTTAAGGCCGTTGTTCATCACATAAAACAAAAATAAATATTATTATAGCTTTACCCCAAGTGTTGAGACAATACTATTCTTAGAAGATACGCTGGGCTACTCTGTCTTCAGACAACACAATTAAAGATACTCAATACATTCACATTTGTAGCAAACATACAGTATAACACTGACGTGATTTGATCTGATGCTTGTAAACTGTCAGTTTGAAACTCTTTGGCAAGCACACACTTGGTTACATACACACATACAGAGCATACAGCTTAGGCTGGCAGGCTGTGGGGGATTTACACTGGTAAACCTTTTGTCGTCTGCACGGAGGAAACTGAGGCAAATAAATACACTTTTAGCATACCAATATATTAAAATCAAAGAGGCCTAATTCTAGGTTAATAAAAACACAGATGACGGCATATCAGTTCCACAATAACAAAAAAGCTTGCCTTTGACAACTGTTGTTTGACATGTTCAGGAATCTGATTTTAGTCTTTAATCTCAGCCTTTGACAGAAACTAGTGACAAAGTCAGACAGAAACTGCACTAAGAACAGAAGTGTGAGTATAACTTCCATGTCTAACAGAGAGCCCCTCTGCTAAGTGCACTTCTTGTCAAAAGCCCGGCAGCGCTCCCCCAAACAAAGCACCACGGCTTATCACTGTGGGTCAGCCAGTGGTCCAAGTTCCTACATTTGCAAGTACTGCCCTGCTCCCTAAAAATACTTCATTCTACATAACAGGAAAGACCAGCAAGAGGACCAAGACAGGAATGGAGGTGAGCAGCTGATGGTCAGCGTGCAGCAGGACAAGCAGCAGGCAGCGTGCTGTGCCACCAGCACCTTGCCCTCAGCTGGCACTGGGCACAGACAGAGCTGAGTGGGGCAGCTGGCTGGCTGGCTGCACCCAGGGCACACAGACCTGTAGTTCATCTCACTCACACTTCACACGTCTGTGGGGCCAGGAACCTCAGGGAGCTGACAAAAACCTGCAAGCAGCAGCTTCTTTCTGAGGTATGGAGCAGGCAGAAATTATAAGATTCATTCTCTTGTGAAAGACAACAGTGACAACAGCAGCAACTGGATAACAAGAAGTCCTCAGGGCCACAGTGGGAGCTAGATGCAGTCTACATGCACCTCCAGCTGACTGCCCAGCACTCACTTCCCTTCAGCCACCCCAAAAGGCTGCAGGATGCCCTCATACTTGCAGTCAGCAGCTCCCGCTGGGCCCCTTTTCCAAAGCAGCCCTCAGCAGTGCTCTTCCACAATCTGACTGCAGACCTGCTGAGTCAGTGCTGCCAGCTTGCAGGGAAATCAGGTGGAGTTATCACTTCTGACATCAGGCTTGTCATAAACGGTGCTCACTCCACTGGCACAGCAGTGCGGAGAGGCGTGTGCTGCCTGCTGGTTAACACCAGAGCTCAAACAACATGAGGATGCTTAAAGCGCTTCCAGGGAGTGCCTGCCCATGGAGGACTTTGAGAAAACCCTTCTCTTCTCAGGAGTAGGAATTGACCTGTGGGTATCACCAAGAATTCCAGATTAGCAGAATTACGAAGGGCCCCAAAAACCAGAGTGATGAAGACATTGGTAGAGAACCGCCCACAGCACCACTGACCACCACTGCTGCGTGATGAGGTCAAAGCATGGGCAATTGATATTTAGATACCACCTGCAGCAGAAATAACAATATTTCCTTATGCTATCCAGGTTACCTCCTGTGTGTCTGTTCAGAGAGGCCAAACTCACAACTGCAGCCTGGGATACCCAGAGCAAACATATAGTAAGGCATTTTTTATTCTCTAGATTTGTAGGAAAGAATCAAAATAGAGGATAACATTTTCTGAAATCGCATCACATGACCATAATGACACCTGTGTACACGCACACAGCAAGGACGGACGCAGCCACCAGAGATGCAAGCATTACACAGGGCCTCAGCATTGCATTAAGTACTCTCTGTGGATATTCAGAGTCTACAAAAATCTCATTACAAACAATTAACAAAGCCAGATCAAACATTTCAATTGATTTCAGAACACTGAGGATGTCCGGCAGCAAAGAATCACACGCTTAGATGGAAGCAGCAACATTTCTTTAGGAGTTTCATACACCTTCTTTCATGAACTCTGGCTTTATGCTGCTTTTCTAACTGCTGACTCCTATTAAATCAGAACATGACATAAGGCTGTACTGCCACAGATTAGCTTTCCCTTCTCTTCTCCTTCCTCCTGTGCTCCCTCTTCCCAGTTAGAGACTCATTGGGGTTTCATTATTTAGCTTTCCCCTCAGGCGTGGGGATAACACCATTAGAGCCATTTTACAGGCAGCAGGATTCTATAAATGAGGCTCTTATTTAAACAGCCTCATACAGAGCTGATGTCAAAGTTCTCTGCTATTTACAGGTGACATCACACGAGACACCTTCTGAAGCCTAGCCAAAACAAGGGCCATGCACAAATTAAGTTTTCTTGTCCAACATACATCAGAAAACAGTCCTTCCATCCTCAAAACTAAAAAGGACGGAGAGATGAGATCTGACGGTAGCTCTGGTCTGACATGGCTAAATAATCACTGTTTAATTAATCAAGATCTGACAGTACCACCAATAACAATAAGCCAGGAGGTGAATAAATTAGTTTTAACTCTACATTTCTTAGAATCCATCTGAAACATGAACAAAGATTCAGGAATGAATCTTACCCCAGATCTTTTGGCTTGAACTACATATAACATCAGAGTAAGTACTACATATAATATACTGGGGGGGGGGGGAGAGACAAAATCTCATTTTCCACAGTCAAGTGATTTCTTCAGAGCTCAGCTTTCCAAGCCTATAGGAATATGTGCTCCTATAGGTTGTCCCATTCTTCCAATGGCTTTGCTCACACGAAGGACATGACAGCAGTGAAGGCATCTGCAGGACAAGGCCCAAAGTTCTGAAACACAACGTGTGGCCTACGCAGTGCGTGTATTCTCTGAAATATCTTCCCATTCCTCTGCCAGATATTAATCCTACACAGCAAATATTGCCATTTATTAGCATACCTTTGGAGTTTATTTCCTCAGTGTTTAATCACATACAGCAGTCATTAGCATATATGAGCACTCCTCTTCCAGAGCAGTTTGTGTAGAATTCTCATTTGGATAATTACTATGTAAGATAACTAAATTCTAATTAAAATTCAATGGCACATGTAATGATAAAAATTTATCAATACTGGGTCTTTTTCAGCAGTTACTTTTATTAAATTACTTCATTGTTTGTTTCTTGAAATTAGGATTTTAAATCAGGCTGTTTTTTACCACCGTAATAATGGTCTCAGTAGGCTTTAGCTGCAATGTTTTACTCCATATTTTAAGGAATAAATGCCTTCCAAGTTTTGTATTTACTCTTTGTGTGTGCGTGTGTGATATGGCTTTAGAAATTGTTATTAATCTCCATCTCCCAGCACACATTTGGTACTGTTCAACCTCAAAGCAAAATATCCATTGACTTCAGTGAAGCCAGGAGCCAGGAGTATCTTTTGCTTCAGTAAAACAAAATGTAAATAACACAGAGCGAATCTTTTCATCGACTAAAACAATTCTTAGGTGAGAGCTCTACTAATTTCCTGCCTATTAGGCAGCACTGCAAGGAGCTGCAGGGACACATGATAACTAGGAGCAGCCTGTGCTAACCGTTCCCATGCAGACCTCAGGTCAGCAGCCTGTGCTGCTTCTCAAGCGAGCTGCAAGGCTGCCATTTTAATAGTTACCACCATGGACATTCACGCATATTTGCATAAGCATCTAGAAGCTCATGCAAACATCTTCCGTTAAAAAAAAATAATAAATGATTATCCACATGAGGTAAATTGTACTGATTAAAAAGATGGCAAATATTTGGTTTCATTTGGGTGGGGTGAAACATGCATGAAGAATTTGTGCCAGATTTTCATCTGGGCTCACGCTTTGCTCACTGCATGTGGGATGCACTGCTAGAAACTGAACAACCACTAAACAAACAAAGCCAAGCAGCAGAAACTCTCTTCTGCTGCACCAAACGCAGAAGGCTGTTATTCTCAACCATAAAAATGACTAATCATCCTTTAATCAAGTTATGGTTAATAAACTCATCCAATTTTTGCTTAATCATGTTAATATTCAGACATGTTA
Source organism: Perdix hodgsoniae (assembly GCA_035772895.1). Classification (NCBI taxonomy): domain Eukaryota; kingdom Metazoa; phylum Chordata; class Aves; order Galliformes; family Phasianidae; genus Perdix; species Perdix hodgsoniae. Next base: position 6,755,319 of record JAPSGF010000031.1, read on the forward strand.
AACAGTAAATCCCTTCAGGCAGGCAATCCTGCTTGCCAAGTTCCAGCCTACAACAAGGTGTAAATCCCTGAAAACAGCCTGAAAAAAACTGCTGACAAACCTTTGGGTATTGCAGTGTAAGCTGGAGTCTCCTTAAAACAAAGCAAAAAGCGGAGTGAAGTTTCTCCACTAATTCCTACCCCGCCCAGGGTTGGCACAAGGTAATTCCAGCTCCTGGATTTACCCCCTGCAGAACCACCCTTGCTGCACAAGCCAGAGAATATAATTGAAATGGGCAGGAAGAACAAAAATGAACCGTAATTCATTATTATTAGAGCATAATATTTACGACAAAATATAGTTGATGCTTCTACTAATAGTTTATCTACAAGAGATCAGATTCTCAGAGACATTTGCAGTCAGATTTATGCAGCTGTTTGTTTTTAAAGGTGCTTTGTTACTTCTGAAGCAGAATACACAATAAATAATGCATTTCCTCTGAGTTGGTGGGAAAACTCAGGCTATAATTAGCACACGAAATTACATATTCCAATACTTGATGTTCGCCGATGCCATTTCTGACGCGTCATATGGCATAAATAAAAAGCTGGCAATCTGAACACGCCCTAATAACTTTATCCTTACAAACAGCCACTGTTGCCCAAATATAGCTTTTCTTTGAATGACTCCTTATGGGAAGAGCCCCATTGCTGCCGCTCCCACCAGTTTATTCTAAACAGAACCCCGCTTTGGCTGCACGTGAGGTGAAATGCACACTTCTGCTGGTTCCTAAAGGGAGGCGCAAAGGGAACGTGGAGAGCGTGGCAAGGAAGGCCCCTTTAAAGGCAGAACCCAGGGAGATGCTGAGCAGGGGCTCCAACAGAGGACCTTTGTACTTCGATGCAAATGAATCCCTGAAAAACAGACTGCAGACAATGACCAGGGAGAAGTCACAGAGAGCCAATCCATCTGCAGCTATTTTGTTAACTCAATGTTTCTTACATTCCTTCTGGTACACAAAACACTTGATGTTGACAGCTGTGAATTTTAAACAACTATTCTGTGTATGTTTTTCTAATTTTGTGTATTCAGAGAGTTTCCCGGCAAGGGAGGGGGAAGGAGGGGCTGAAAGTGGAATCCTCCAATTCTATAATTTAGAAATTTTGTGCTTTTCAAAGAGTCACAGCCGCTCTGGTGGAAAAGCAAAGTGGAACTCAAGAGTCTAATGGTGAGTGTTTCAGGGAGCAAGAGAAGTGGTTGCTTTAGAGACTTTGCACGAAATAAAATGCACAGAAATATGAGCTACAGTTCCAGAGAGTCTCTGCAAACTATTTTCTACACGTGACAAATATATCAATAAGAAGTATGGAAACTTTGTTTGGCTAAACCGCATTCTGATTACTCAAGTCCACCTGTGCTTTGTAGTGTTCATTTTAAAGAAGAACTGCAGCATTTTCAAGAAAAAGTTTACTTCCAGCCAATTAATCAAATAAAATATTTGGGTATCAGCAATTTGTCCACGTAATGAATGAAGGCTTTTTTTTTTTTCACTAGGTCAAAACCTAACTTAAAGCAGATGCTGGTCTAGAGCAACGTTTCTGTGGATATTGGGGCAAAAAAAAAAAAGCCTTCCTATAGAACAGAAAAAACAAATGAGTTTCCCTTTTGTAATAGAAAGAAAAAAAAAGACTCAAAAATAGTAGTGCGTGCAGGAAGGTGGTGTTCTTGGTATCCATCTCAAGGAATACCAAGAAAGGAAGCCAACACCCCAAAGGCCTAACAGAAAGGTGGGTGAGGAGACACCCCCCATGCTTCTGCCCAACCTTCTGCAGAACTTTTTCCCTCCCTAAAACCTGCAGGAACTAAGCAGAGCGATGGCAATGTGGTTTTGCTCAAGGGAGGAGAGGAGGTGGGTTTTGTCTCGTCTGGAAACATATTTTCACTTCTTCTCAGTCATTTATTGTTCTTCTTTTGGCATCAGAAGAACATACTTTGGACATGAATTTCTCTGTGGGTGTTACACTGGAAATTAATCTCTCTCCAAGGCATAGATGATCTGGGACAGCTCTGAAATACACGCAAGAGGATGGAGCGGGAGGGAGGCGGCAGAAAGGCAGCCGCTCCATGGGGCAGGTCAGGGCTAAGCATGGGATGGGCTGCTGGGGCAGCACTGTGCAGGTCTTGTGGGGCACCCAACCCGCCCTGACATGGGGTCCCGTCCTGTGGTTGGAGCAGGCAGGCAGCGGGGAGGAAGGGGACATGTCACCAGAGCTTGTTGACAGGCCCATCATTGCCAACGGTGACATCTTCCAGCAGAACTTCCCATAGTAGCACTGCCTACTCCACTCTTCTCTCCTCCAAGGGTGACTTCAGTCCCATTATTTCTTTTTATGATGAAGGATATCCAATTTACATTGCAGTACAATCAGCTAAATATTGCAACCAGGCTGAATGCCCCCTGCACTACAAAAAAGTTGTAATACTTCAATTCAAAAGTTTAAGAGAACCACAAAAAGTTTCTTCTTTTTTTCCCCCTGAATTAGAAATAAAATACCTCAAACAAATGCTTTTTATGTAACTTCTAGTGAGTCACTCAGAGGCATCAGACACCATACGTACAGAGTCCTCTGGCTCAAGATCACGCTTTACACAAACAAAGGCCTCTCACTACGGATTTACACAATAGGTTTACACTGAGCCACTACGATCTATCATGGAGCTGAGTGCTTAATGACTCTTTAATTTAAGGATTATTGACACAAAAGATGTAACACCTGCTTAAGGGTTACTACACAGCAGCAGCTTTCCAGAAAGATACAACGTCATCATTTTTATATTTTCTAAACTATTTGAGGACGCTTACATTCATGGCAGATATCTGAAAGATAGAAAAAAAAGAAGAAAAATCACGAGGAAATAAAGTATATTCTAATATACTTGACCTCAGTGAACTGGGGAAAATATAAATTTAAACACTCTTGGTTGAGAACGCATTTCTTTCTATTGAGTTCTGACTTGCCAAAAGCTTTTTAACTAATAAATAAATAAATAAACCAACAACTGAAAAGAGGCCTTCCAGAAGAAGAGCCCGTACTTTATGTTGAAGACCAGGAATTTATGCATGTTTTTAAACAACAGCTAAGTGCCCCGCAAGAGTCACACACCAGGGTAGCAGCCAGAGAACTTTAAGAATGAGCAGCAAGGGGCATTGCAGAAACAACTGAAACTTGACATTGAAAAGAGTTCTGGGGCTTTTTTTTCCCACATTTGCGTGCATGTGTACATATATATATTTTTATAAACCCCTGAACAATGAATATTCCTGCTGCCAAGCACTCAGAGACAGGGCCGATTTCCTTTCAAGTAATTGATGTAGGCTTTCTTCAGTATCCAGTCCAGACAAGTTCTCAAACGTGAAGCAGGAAATCACACCGTCAAAGGAAAGCTGAGCATTCCTGCCACACGGTCCAGGTCAGCCCCTCAAAAACACTAGATTTATACTGCTGCTGCCAAAAAAACTTGCATTTCCATGCCCTCCTGTTGCTAAGATAAAGGATGTTTCCTACTGCCTCAGAATGCCGTCCTCATTTAAAACTCCAGCTATGTTCTGACAAAACATGCTGCTGTCACCCCAAATTGAGCAAATGAGCCTATGTCTTACAGTATAAAGACCAAAAGAGTTATTGAATATCACCCGGGGAGCACGAAATGAAAAGGCTCCCATTTCTTCCTGACCTTTTTGGGCATTTTTTCCTGAAATCAGCCTAGCCCTTCAGCCTTCATTTCTCATTCTGTCTGTGGTAGCACAGGAAGGACAGCTTGGACTTTTCAGTTTCAAACAGATCAAGTTTTGTTAAATAACTTTTTTTTTTCTTCTTCTTCAAACCAGAAGCGGAAGGGAACACTGTGAAGAAAATGGAAACTGGCAAAGAGCTTTAACTTCAAATAGCCTTGTAAGTCAGTGTTGATGTGCAAAACTAATTCTGTTTTTTTGGCATTTAAATGTAACCCGACAGTTGCAAAAGGGAGGGGTGAGGGTAGGAGAAGTGCACTGCAGATCAGCGGCCAAGCGTGGTGTTATGCCTCCTGTTTATCAAACAAAATACGGCTTGGATTTATTGGCACTGTGTTCTACAGAGGAGGCTATATTCAAACTTGCACGGGGAAGTCTCAAGAAAGGGCCTTCCAACAGAAAACACTGCCGCACCACTGGTGTCTGGGAAAGCAGCACCTCACCACATGGTGAGGGGAAGTTTCCATGGGACAGGGATCCCGAGCTTCAGACACAGAGAGATGTGAACAGCCCCATTCATTAAGAAAAAAGTACCACCGAAAATAATGTCTCTAAATATTTGTTCAGGGTTAAACGGTGTTTTCTAAACAAGCAGAAAAACCCTTTTCTAATGTGGATTTGGTTTCCCTGTTTGCAGCGGCAGCTGCATGCTTAATTCTTGTTTATTTTTATGTTTTTCATTTCCTAGAAATCTTTTGTGTCATTTTACAGATGCACGAGACAAGCAATGTTCTGACATCAAGTAATTATAAGATCCATATCATCATCTGTTCAAGCTTTAGCTTACTAGCTATTTCCAGCATTCATCATAAATACGCTGATAGGAAATTGCATGCTTCTTATCCTTTAAGAACAACACATGAATCTGGATGGGTTCTCGTTTATCTGCCTGTAATTACACTCCATGTGCAAGAGGCCACACTTTCCTGGAGTTAAGACATCTGCCTATACAGCACAGCTGCACCCCCAAACTGTTGTTTAATTCTGCTGGCAATGCTGCTGCCTCCAGCAGCCTAAATATCATTACTTGATGCAGTCAGTACCACACACAATCCAGATGCACTCCATAGCAAAGAGGAAGAATGGATTTTCTACCACAAGAAACAACCATTGGTGCAAGGGATCAACAAGCACTGCCGTGGCTGTAGAACCTGGAATGCTGAAGAGCGTAGAGATGGCAGATATGCAGAATGGGATCCTGACTGCCATAAACTTATTGTGGAGATCTATGGGATCACTCAACCACAAGGGGAGATCTCAGACAGCTCACTCAAAGGAAGATGAGGGAATACTATACCATACTGAAATGGTAATGGCATCTGGTAAGGAGGCACCTTGCTCTTGTCCTTGCTCCGCTGGAGAGAAAGCAGTTCTATGAAATGAGCAGAAGCTGAAGAATGTCGAAGGGTTTCCAAGGGGAGAAGTAAGGGCATTTAAATGTAGCGTATAACATTTCCTTTCATCCTTATAGAGAATATTTAAAGGCAGTAGCTCAAAAACCTACCAGCTCTACCTTATGCAGTGATCTCAGCATCTTAGTAGAGAAAATGTGCACAAAAAAAATGATACATAACCTTGTGTTACTGCAAACAGAATGGGAAGCATTCACAGGCAGTCATGCATCTGCCACAATCTGTTTATTATTGACTAAATGATCTCAGATAAGTGAAAAATTAACAGACTTATATTTCTATTTAAGGTCTACCCTCGTGTAACACCATTATTCAAGTGCTACATTCCAGGGAAAAAGCCACTTAAGTTCCTCCCAAAGACAACAGTACTGACTTGATGCATTTTTCCAAACCTACAGCTTGCACAAATCTTTTTTCAGCTGGTTAGTCACATTAAATCAAGACAGACGGCAATCAAGGACAACTCCACCCGGTGAAGGAGAGGCCCCACTTGGTGGGTCCCCTGTCTCAACAGCCTTCATTGTTGATGAAATTAAATTTTCTCCTGAAATAATCCTGGAGTCCCAAGATGGTAAAAGCCCCAAAGGGAGCCCCAGAGGACTATTCACCTTATAAGGGACCTTGGTGCTCTCATCGATAGCCAGAATGAACAAAAATACAAAGCAAAATATTTGAAAATGAAAATAAAACTTTCAAGTTGGCGTAACCCCACAAAGCCACCAGAATGGAAGCCCCAGGTCATCAGTGAAACTTCGATATAGTTTTACATACAGAACTTATTTTCTTTTACCAGTGTTCTTCACCTTTACTTTCATAAATAGCTCTTCTCCTTCCTTCTGTGGAGGAAAGCAATCTACCATGCCCAGGTGGATTTAATAAGGAAGGTCTAATCCTGGGAGTCAAAGAATATGAATGGATTAAAAGATTAGGGAGAAGAGCATGAAGGCTTTCACCTTTAAGGTTCCTGTTCTGAATTCATCTGATGTCAGCACTGAGCGAGCTGTGTAACCATCAAGGGGCTGTGGCTGCATGGAAATCTTTCCTTCAGCTTCAAGGAGTTATAGTAAGGGATCATTTAAAAAAAAAATCTGAATATTTTGAAAACCTTTGCCGAGACTGACTGACTGATTACCAAGTCCCATATCTAACTTTTCGGTTTCTTCATATTCCATCACCGTAAACCATGAAGAAAGATGGCTTTACAGCTAAAAAAAAAAAAAAAAAAAAAAAAAGAAATCCCATAATTTTCACTATTAAATTCAAACCAACTATGGCATGCTATTTCCCCACTGCTTAAAATTTCTTAAAGACCAACAGACACCCCCATCCACCACTCTCCAGTGCAGCTTCCTGTTATTTGAGGTGTTCTTCATGTAACAGATTACACTTGCTATACGTGATAAGCTCCAGCAAACAAACCAAACACACATAAAAAACCCAACCAAAACAGAAGCAGAATCTGACTCTGGCTATTCTTCTAGTGGCTGTGATCAAACCAGCCCATGTTAGCCATGAATTACAACTTTAACTCCATCGTAATTTTGATAAAACTGTCTTAAAGTGGTTTGTTACAGTATTACCAATGGCTATATGTGTAGCAGGGCTGTGCACATAAATTCTCATCCATCTATTAAGACACACATCAATGCTTCAGCTTCACAAATTATGCAAAAATTATCTTTTTTTTTTTTTTTTTTTTTTGCTGGCAAGGTCCATATTTTCACTTTCACATATCCAACTGGGAATGCAACCAACAAAGTGCTCAAGAAGTAAATCAGCCATACATGGGTCCTCATGTAACGAGCTGCCTCAGAAAGGAGGGAGCTCAACAAGTAGCATGCTGTTTCTAGATACTGGAATAATATTCAAAAGAGCCAAGTGTTGTATTTGGATCAGGATTGAAAATCAGCCATGATTTCCTCCAGAATTCCTTCAGCTAAAAGAGCAAGCTGCACAACAGAACCACCAGCCGTGACTGACGCTGGTTTAGTAATAAACTCAAAACTACATAAAATGAACCTCATGTTTCCATGGTGATGAATACCTCTCTCTTTTCAGAGTGTCTTGTGATACAGAAAACATTCACCAGTAATATTTTGGTAGTAATCCTGGTAATGGAAAAATCATTAGTATTGTTCAAGATGGCGATAACACCAACCTGTATTAATTAATTTTGGGATGATCTTGACAAATTGGCAGGTGAAGATGAAAGCAGTGCACTGCTCTGTGGACAAGTACATCATTGAAGATGCTCACTTGTGACAGAAATACATATTAAAAGTAAACAGAAAACAAACAAAAAGAATAACCACAATAATCACAACAGTGGTGGCTGCTAAGATGTGCAAAGCTGTTCATTTGCTTTACCTCTCTGATACATGCTAGTAAATCCATTTTTGCCTCAGTAAGCTTCCTCAGCAGCAAGAAGATTTAAATCTTCTTAAACACATAGAAAAAGTATCATCTCCTTGTTTAGCCTTGCTTAATGGCAACCAGGCATGGCCAATTGCAGATGCTCTTAACAGAAGATATTTGACAGGGATACGATCAGGTACATACAGTAGGCAAGGTCCCAAAGCTTGTCTTAATACACAAGGCTGCTCGAGGGGTATGAACTGCTAAACTCTGTCATCATCACTTAACTTACAGCGCTCCTGAATGTGAGACGGTGTTCTGGTTGGAGGAAAAAGCCTTCTTCAGGGCTCATACCTGCCTTTGATCCAGTGACATGTTTCTGAAGGAAAGCACCTGACAGGACAAAGATGTACTGCACCTCATTCAGTACACATGCCACATGTGGCAGCTCAAGAACCACTGCCCTGAATGAGCAGGTTTACCTGTTCCACTTAAATGCTAACAGTCAGGCACTGCAACCTGCAACTAAACTGAAACAACAGTGGCTAACTGTTCCCATTATAGAACAGAGTGAAAGATTTGATTCAAAAGGCACAGAAACACAGGTGCCATTTAAGCACCTAAGCAGATGCTAACAGACCTGCACTTTATGCATAATGTATAGGCATAAGCACTTTCCTGGAAAAAAAAACCCACAGATAAATACTGCTGTTTGACAGACACAACTTCTAGTTAACAGACTCACAAAGACCATTTACTTTAAGGGCTGCAGATTTTAAAGCATAATCTTTTCCCACATGTGAACCTGGGAACCTAAATCAGAAACAATTCAGAAGTTTCTGAGAACAGAAATGAAACAGAGTGTTTTTGGTATAAAGCTGTCCTTGCATAGCTCTAACCGACACAGAACGCTAACTAGCTCTGAGTAGGCAGCAGGTATTTGTTGTGGGTATAATTCATATTCAAAATCCTCTGGTGATTTTCTTGAAAAACTGGTTTAGATTTGACTTCTCTCTGCGTCAGTAGAAACTGAGCCCTTCACATTTCATATTCTTCTTTCTTTGTTTTATGCACTAAATGTGAAAAATATTCAGCAGAACAGTAGTGCTGCGATATGTTTCTAATTTAACAAGCAGCAAAGCTCTATTGAAATGAAGGATTACCTTCAGGAAACTCTCAAGGAGTCAATTACACAAAGATGCGTCCATGTGTGCAAAGTTTATGAACATGATCAGCATCACATCAGAATCAATCCTGACTATATCACAGAATGGCCTGGGTTGAAAAGGACCTCAAAGACCATTTAGTTTCAACACCTCTGCCATGGGCAGGGTCGCCAACCATGGCATCAGGCTGCCCAGAGCCACATCCAGCCTTTATATATTCTGTATTCTTGTTACTTTAGAGGGCTATTTACTTTTTTCCAATGTTAATCTTTCAATTCAACCAACAAGGCACAAATGTGCCTTTTTTTTTTTTATTCCAGATCAGGGAGAAATGTACACAGTAAAGGACACACCCAGCAAGGGGTAAGAGAAGTGACACACTATGTGAACATGCAACAAAAGCAAAGTGATTTCTGACTGTGAAGTTCTCTTCTTCCTGTAATAGTGGCTCTAAAGCCACTGACTATGTCAAACAATTTGTTGCATGTTTTTAGAGATCAGCTTTCCTGAGTCTCATGGACTGATTCCAACACTCAAACGTTTATTGAATTAGTATTAGTACTCTGCCTCTGGATCTCAGTAGAAATGAGTGAGATCTATTCCTAGTACTGCCCTTGAATACTGTTGCATTCAGCATCCTAAATGTACTGCAATTAAACCACAGACTAATTAAAATACTAAAGACTTTTTGGTAATTAATCTTGTTGGCAAAGAGCATCTTCAACACTTTCTTCACAAACAATAGCGTTTGTCAAGGGATGTTAAACAAATTTCCTAACTGGGTCTTTCCACAGCAATTTGGAATACTCGAGGTTTTGGTCTTTGGTTCCCATGTCAGCTACTTATTTATGTTCCCAAAACGTACTACTAATCTTAAGACAAACGTACACCATTTAGCAAACTTACCAGTGTGCCTGTTACTACTTACAGCTTTCCAAGGGAAGCGGCTTGTCCTATCGCTTTCTGACCTATTTTCCTCCAGCTCCATTCCTCTCCATCCTCTTGGTTGAGTGCTGGAAGCTGCGCTCAGTTAAGTGGGATAAAAATAACAACAAAAACCCAGTGCCTACAGCAACCCTCCAGCTACAGAAGGTGAAAAGAATTACATTCTTAATTCACAAGACTCTTCTTACATATAATCATTCCTTTTAGGTAAAGGTCAAGTTACAAGATTTTTTGCATTATGCATAGTGATTTCCATTTTGGCTTATTATTCGGTGGTATAAAATTTATGATGTCAGATTTCATGACAGTTAAACTTGAGTTTGTTCTATTTCAGAATGACATCTGGGTGTAGAGAATAACAAAGCTTCTATATTAAAATGGTCTCACATTTTTAGGCCAGCCCCTATAAAGGACATCAGACCAGCAGATGTTCAGAAAAATATTTTACTTTTCAAGTGCTGATGAACTAAAATATGGGTAGTGTTGCATAATGGGAAATGACTCATTACAGTCAATCATGAGAAATATTCAATTGTTTGGGATAAAAGTGTTTGGAAAAAAGTCTATTATTTCAGTGCCATTGCAAGGCATTTTATATTCAAAAGCAAATAATCTAAGTAAACATTCAATGCTGCTGCTTAATCCATTTATGAGAAAAAAATTGGTTCTTCAAGGAAATAACTGTATAAAAGCACATGTTTTATTTGTTAATGCGTGTAGCAGATAATGATTTTTAGCTGACAGTACAATTCTTTATTATGACAATGCAACATCCTCAGTGAAAATTGAGTAGTCTTAAGGTGTTCTGCGCTGTTCATTCATGCAAAGAATTCTTGTCAAATATTTTAATGAGAAGAAAAGTATGGCAGTTGAGATTAAAAGTCAAGGTGACCTTTAACTGTGGAAAACAGTATCTACATATCACCTTACATTTTTTTTTAAGGTCATCATTTCTCTCTTGAAGAGTCACTCCATAAATGGAAAAACACAGCGCATTGAAAGAGCTAACCACAAAACCCTTTCTTAGCTCAAGATTAAGTTCTGCACCGCCCCTACTTTAAATTACACATGTCCTTTGGTATAAAACTCAAACGCTTGTTGTGGCGTCTTCAGTACCATGAGTACAGAAATCGCACATTACAGAAGATAATCAATGTACAACCATGTTTCAATACAGCGAGAGAGCAACGTCTTAGGAAATCGCCACTCTTCTCCAGAAGGAACAAATGGGGCTGAGGTCTGCCTTCAGCCACAGTGCACTGAACCAGCTGGAAAACACACCTACTATGCACCAGGTTGCATGTTATTCAAGAGAGTGGAGAAATGGAGGGACCTGCTTTCTCTTGCTGTGCTGCAGGCTGCACGGGTTAGTGGAGCAGTATTCAGCTCCTTGCAAGTCATGCAGCATGAGCAAAATCCTCCACCCTCAGTCTGCCCATAGGCAAGTGCCTGAAGAGTCTGGAAATATTCTGGTTACTGGAGTGAGACACAAACAATTCACTGAATGCTGGGGCTTCATGAAATAGTTTCTAGTGTACTTAGAGGAACCGTGGTCAAGGGGTGATTATCTGTAGCCCTGGGTGAGAGACCCACCAGAACCCCCCGCAGTGCCCCAGCTGCTATTCTGAGCTCAGGGTGGCATGTCAGATCTGAATTAAACCCGCAGGATCCTGCATCTGCCACTTCTGCACCCCTGCCATTTCACAGCTTTCACATTTCCCTCTGTAACTGGAAGAGGCAGCAAACCTGGAGAAGAAAACCACCTCCAGTTTGGTTCCTAGAAGGCCTCAGCTTTGTTGAGAAGAACCAAGCTCACAAACCTCAATGTGGGTACAAAGAGGGGTGTCAGGTGGCGAGGGCAGGATGAAAAAGGCCTCAAGGCAGCTCCTAAGCATCAGTGCGGAACTACTCTAACTTACATAACTTTGCCTCAGAACTTATTTACTCATCTCTCATCTTTTCTCACTGGAAGCAGGTCAGGTATAACATGCCATTAGAGGGGTTATAAGGTGTCCAGCTTGTGTCCAGGCAGCCTGGCATGGGCTGCCCACAGCCACTGGCAGAGAAATGAATGTTTGCTCGTGCCTGTCTGCAATGATACATTCTTAGTTATGTACACTACGATTACTCAAAGAGAACCATCAATCATTTTTATCACTACAAACATAGTATCAAACACATATAAAAATGTGTTTCCTAATTGCTACCGAGGAGACAAAGGAGAAATGGAAGATGATAATAAAGTACTAGGTGCCATTTCTTCTGAAAAATTGTACATGAAATAATTTAATTAATGGATGACACCATTTATACAAGGTTCTAAGTAAATCTTAAGTAATTATTATACCTGAGCACAATAAATCTGATTAAAAAATTGCCTAAGAAAAATATTGCGGATAAAGTTGCCAAAACATGCAGTACTAGGATGCATTTATTAAAAAGCAACAATGCTGGCACTGCTTTGAACTTGGGACAACTTGGGATTTAGTAAGCATGGTGCTCATCCCCACTAAGTTTATCTGTTTCTTCTTGAGTCCTGTTTACTGCAGACTGTGTCATGAAATGACTGAGACAATCTGCATATTTTTGCTAAACATGATAATCTCATTAAATAAGAGTCAGCTAAGATACATCATACTTTATTTCCCATATGTAACTTAAGTATAGCCCAAAGCGAGCTCTCACATTTTAGGCAAGTGAATTTTCTGTATCATCCGGGACCCTTCACAGAGTTGAGTAAAAATTAAATTTGCAAACATTACAGTACTTCCATTTTCAGAAACGTTTTAGCACTCACTGAACAGCTGCTAACATCTGAAAAACAGAATACATCCCTGAACAACTAATGCTAAATACTTTCCCCATTGAACACACAACTATATTTAACACACCAGCCCACTATTTTAGGTTTATTGAACGGTGCACAAAATTCCCTTTTCAGCTGCTGAAGGGACTTGGCACCAGCCATAAAAGATTTATTGATCCAGTACTAACTAGAGTACATTACGAGTAGCCAAGTGCCAAACAGTGCCTTTGCACCAGAGCATGATTTACAAGTAAGGAAAGGAAACCGGAGTACTAATTACATACAAAACCCATGGCTTCAAAAGTTGTGTATTTATCATTAGGATCTTGCAAAAGACATAGTTAAGACAAGCTTTTACACCAAAAGCTTTTCTCCACAATAAATGCACCCATGCTATTTTCTTTAACAGAATACCAAGCTCACCCTTCAAGCAACTGTTGCCACTCTTAAGACAAAGAAGTCAAGCGGTGTTTAAATCAAAATACTGAGATGATTTCTTTTTAAATGCATAAAAACTTTACAATTATCTGTTCTGAATTGTTAGATCATTCACCACATTTCTTTGCATCTTTCCACTCAGACAAGTAACAAGATATGAAAGAGAAGTGTGTCACTGCATTATAATGCTACGGGAGGATCTGAACCCTGTTACCTCTGGAACAGACTGCTCGGGATGTGTCACACCTCACAGTCAAACAAGACATTTGAACTATAAAGGTGAAGCAAAACCAGTCCAAAGAACTGAGGGACACATGACGCAATGTGAAATTGAATCAAGGCCACTGCGCCAAATGAAATGAGCCCAGACAAACCAGCAGTGCAGGCGCTCAGAGGATGCCATCTGTCAGCCAGGGCACACGCTCCCAGTCTGCGGGTGTGACCTGAGAGCGCGATGGCCATTTCATCACTGAAACGACCAAGCTCCCAGAGCTTATCCTGGTAATTAGTAAGGGATTTACCACTGCACCAGCTGGCATGAAGGATGTGAGTGAGCGCAGCAAGCACTCCAGAAACACCTACTTCAGCTTCCTAAGTCACAGTCCAGAGGCTGATGTCCAGCAGCAGCTCAGGTGGTGAAACACTCTGTCACAAGAAAGCAGATACAGGAAGGGGACAGCCATAACCAAAACCAGCAGAGGAAAACCATTTCTTTCATTTATGAACTCTTATTTGAATGCAGTAGATATTAGTCCTGGTATTGGAAGGTACACTGTGCATCATTTTATGGCAACATTAAGCTTCTACAAGCTGTAAGTCACTCCAGGCATTCACTAACAGCTACTGCTGAGTTTTTGAGAGGTCCAGCACAACGAGAGATGTACCAACAGTCAAGTAATGCACAACTTCACTTCAGCCTTCATGTAGACAAAGGATGCAGAAAATATAAAACAAAAAGAGAATGCATAATTTAATATCTATGGTTACTTGAAATGCACCAACTGTGTTAAAACACATTTATAACAAGGCATACTTCCACATTTGAGGTCTATTTAAAACCCTACTAAGAGAAAAGGACATAGAAGAAAGTCTGCCTGATCAGTTTGGTAGCTAAAGGGAATAGGGAAGTTTTCTTGCACCATCTCTCAGAACCATCAAACAGTCCTTTCTTACACAGATACAGAGCCATACTCTCCAAATCCTCACTCTACTGCTCACAAAGAAATCTCACTGGTAGGCACGATTGTTTATTAAGACTAACCCTAGTTCATTTTCCAGTCGTATTTCAGAGATAAGCAGAAATTATAAGAAATAAAAATGTCTAGCAGGTAGTTTCATTTACCTCTTTTATTACAAATCCATATTCAGATATGTTAATATAAAGATGTACAATATTACATAAAGGGCACAAAACCTGACATTGTGACACTGGTGGCTGAATGGCTCGCTCATTGTAGCGGCTCTTATTCAGCTATTTTCTAGTGCTCTCATCAGTCTTTTGTGTGAAAGTCTTTGGTGAGAGTCAAGTCTGAACTGATAAGGCCTTGGAGACATAATCACTGGCCTTCATTTTCCATTGACAGCACCACACAGCCAATTCACAAACATTTTCATATTAATATTGAGCAATTTCCCTACATTCTAATCCATCAAAGTAGGCTATTAATCCTTCCCCCGCACTGTTCTCTATTCAAATGCTAACAATTTTCTTCTCACAAGCTAAAACATTTGTCCTACAGCCCCTCACACAAAGACACTGTATTGTCAGCAATGATTGATCAGAGTATTAATATGAGGGATGCGATGTAAATTGTATCAACGACACCACACATACATGCAGGAACGGTCTTTTTTAAAGGATAAACCGAATGCAAGATGTAGTAATTCTCAAGGAACATTTTAACACGGTTTGTCTGGTGCATTTTATGGAAATTGATGAAGATTTTTGGAGATGTAAAATGCTCTTGGGTTGGGAATACAAACAAAAGGCAGGGATGCCTTGTGTGCGGCGCCTGCTGAGGGACGATGGCCCATGGCTGGGCCTGGCTCGTGGGCTCAGGGCAAGCAGCAGAGGAGCTACCAAGAGCCACTTGCTCCTTAATGCCCAATTGTATACCAGCAGAAAAGAAAATAAAGCCCAGATATCCCTTTAAAGAGAAAAACCTCTCATCTTATAGGCTGTAAAACTGACAACCAAGGTCAGAAGCAGCTCCACTCTTGCCCTTGCCGTGGTGGCCTCGCAGAGGCCTGCAGAGCAGCAGACCCTGTAGGCATGCACTCCTCACCAACAGCACAGCCAGCACAGGGAAAGGATAAGAGCCTCAGCCGGGTCACCCCCTGCATCCTAGTTTCAGATGATTTGGGGTTAGTTATCAAAACATGGGATATGCACTCCATGTGAAAATGCAATGGAACCAGCAATTTCTACTGGGATTACGGAAGATTAGCACAGGAAGAAAACGAAGAAGGGGGATGATCCGTGGAAGATGTGGCGGTGTGAAGGTGGACGGACCAGAAAGTGAAGAAGTGAGGCTGCAGAGGCATGCAGCTTTTGGGCAGCCGGTGCACCTGGCACAGAGCAGAGCAGCTCACGGGTGTGCGACACATGGCGGGGTGCAGGGGCTTTTGGCACATTACATCCTTACAACAAGTAGTTAAAAACATTTGTACTTTAAAGCCACTTAGGAGCTTTTCCAATTACTTACATTAGCATTCTGGCAAACAGTCAATCCTTTCCAGTGTTGAGTCAGACTCCTGAATCTGCATCAAAAAACTGTCCAAACAGCAATTTTTTTCTTTTCTCTGCTCTCAGGCAGCTGGGAAGGGTACCACGAGCTCTCCCTCTCCAGGAGGGAAGGAGGCATTCATCCTACAGTGCACAGAGCCCCACCTCCCAGCACCCACGAAAGGAGGTCACCTGTAGATAGAATGAGGGCTAAGGAAGCTGTTCTCCCTCACAAAAGTGGCAGATCCACAGGATAAGGGCCATAACTGTTTCTGGAGAAGGGTACCAAGCAGCACGTTGCCTCCATCGGGTGGGCAGTGGCCCAGCACAGCCATGAGTCATCGTCCCATGGAGCCACTGGGTGTGTGCTGAAGGCAACCCTTGGGCTGAGATAAAAACAACAGCTTGTGGTGTTCAACACTCATGGTGTTGAACATCTCACAGCAATTTTATATACATAAGGGTGTTTACTCTAGCTGAAACACAGCCAAGGCATCAAGGTTAAGCTTCCACCGATATAAACTAAATTGGATAAAGCATTAGTCATTTCCTGTCCCAAGCTGCTATGCATTGTGATATACATTATGAAATAGTAATTTTAAGCTCAGAAATAGATTGACTTCATTTTTTAATTTAAATAATGTTTATTTTGTAATTAAGCTATTAAGAGCCGGAAGAACGGTTTTGTTCATGGGCGTTACACTGTTTGTAAAATCCAAGGCAGGATACAGTTTGCTACAGTTGCTCTCCTGCAAAAAATAAAGCCTCAAATTACATCATTATAAAAATCAAGTCTCTAATACATCACACTCCATTTAAGCAGAAACAGCAGGAAAAGCAGATGCCATCTACTGCAAGGTTTGTTTTCAAAACTGAAACACACACACAAAAGTCCCCAAAACTCCAGCAGCATGGAGACTGTACCATTATACAAATTTCACTTCCAAGGACAGGCTAAGGTTGTGGAAACCTACATTGTCAGGCACACTCTAGAGGAATTCCTTTGTGCCCCTGGCAGCAGGACCAGCGGGTCCCCACGCCACGCGGGGCTATGCCCCAAGTTTAGCAAGTTTCAGGTCACACTACAAAGACTTCCTTTCAGTAAGCTTTGGTCAAAGCCTGTTTTTCTTGTTCTTTGATGAGGCAAGATTTTTTTTTTTTCCAAGACAGAACGGGTTCTATTTTAAACAGTTTAGTGTTATAATAATTATTTTCAGATGTGCCGCAAGTGTTCTAAGACCAAGTGAGTGGAATTTACAATCATCTCTGGAGAAAGACTGCCATTAGTAATAAAGAATAGGTTTATCCATTTCTCACATGTAAGTCAGATTCACTTCGTCAGTCTCAAGATTTGACAAAGTATAATTCAGAATGATTCAAGCTCACCTTCCACTGGACTGAGTATCAGATTAGATGAGGAAACGTAGCAGTAGTTCTTCAGAACTGACTGCAAGACTCTTTGGGAACCTCCCTGTATATATGCCACCTCATTCCCTCAATAACACATGCCTGTCATATATAATTGTGGATACAAAACTTACAACCGTGTCTCACAAATTTAGCTTCAGCACTGGGAGTAGGAACTCGCAATTCAGAAATGGAAAGTCTTGAGTTTTAAGCTTACTAATGTTTGTAAACGCCACACAGTTATTGCACGGGAAATGGAATAGAAATCAAAAGTGTGCACAGCTGTGAGATCGTACCAGCATGTAGACAGCAGCTGGTGTCGTGTTCCTTGACCCTTCTACTGGCAGGACTGCTCCTAAAAGACACTGCCTCCAAGGTGATGTCTCAGCACTGCATTCTTAATTAGTTGATTTTTTTGACAGCGGTGCTGCTTCTTGGATATAATAGAGTAGATGAAAGACCTTTAAAAATACCAAGTATGACACAGTTTAATTTGGCTAAAAGATTTTTAAAAAATAAAATAAAAAAAATGACAAGCGTATGAATTAATTTGGTAGTACGTGAGGTAGAATGGCAATTTAAAAAGTCAGAAAGAAAGCAGAGGTTTATTTTGAAGTTAAGACTTCTCAAAAATAATAGTGTATTCTTTTCTATTAGAATATCAGCATAGATTTTAGCCTAACCATTAGCATACAGTGAAGTGAGAATACAAATGCAATTCACTGGAAAGAAATACTCATATGCTGGTATTTGCGTCTGGGTTCTCTTTCTTTTGGTTTTAAATTTTCCTGGTTTTGAGTTCAAATGTACTTTTGCATCACACAAAAATATGATAAAATAGTATTCTGTTATGTGAGTTAATATAATTCCGAGAAGAATGACTTTGGCCAATTGGTGTAGTGCCTCACTGCACTGGTGAACAAGGTTTTCTGCATCCACTGGTCCAAAGTCTGAATGCTACGCAGGCTGAATAAGGAGATGAATTTAAAATGTGTAAATGACGAGTTTGAAACTTGACTGGATCAGATAAAAGATGCTATATTTAACACTTCACTCTCTGTTTTTTAGACTGTATTTTACATCAGTTGAGCGGAAGTCAAGTAAAAGCTATTAATTGCCCTTGAGCTGCTCGATTTTGGGTAGGTAGAGAACTGAAAGCCTTAAAAAGTGGATGATGATAATTAAGGTAAAAAAATATATCCAACTATGCTGTAGGAAGTTTCATGAATGATTGCTGATGGAAAGACTGAAAACAAACGGAAGAAATTTTGAGGAACGGCGTGTGAAAAGACTGGCAATTTACAGCATTCCTGTACTTTATAGAAGGCTAATCAAATAGTGCTCAATTTATCTTTGACCCTTCAGAAATACTCCCGGGGGCCTACTCAGCACAGTGACCTTCTTCCTTCAAGAAGGAGGATTGCTGCCTTCTATTTTATTTATATTTTCAAGTACAGAAAATATCACATCACAATAAAGCAATCAACCAGTAGCCTGTGTGCTCCAGTAACTGGAAAGGACAGAAAGTCAGTGAGTAGATAATTATTCAAGGTCAAACCTTTCTAGTGTGGTGCCAGAAAAAATAGCAAACAGTGAGGGTTAGCCAATACTTCACAAACACTTGTTTAAGGATTTCCTAATTACTATAAGTGGTTCCTCTGGCCCTGGCACTTAAAAAGGCAGCTGGATATGCATGATGTCATCCCTTCTTCCCATTATCTCTGCAGTAAATTTACAGGATTAAGAAGCAAGCAAGACTAAATAGTTAAAATAACAAAGAATTCTCATGTTTCCTGCCATTAAGAACTGTTTTCTCTTGTTATAGAAAAATAAAAAAGCAAACTGAAACAGATGCCATTAGCTGCTTAAGTACATTTGTACATTAAGTACATTTTGTGTAAAAATCAGAAAAATGCAACTATCCCTTCACATACTTCTCTGTTTAAAGACCACATGCAAGCAGCATAGCCTCATCATAGCAACAGTTTTGTTACCTCCAGTTTTAAAGATACGGATATAAATCACAAGCTGATCAGCCAATTTAAGTTCAAAAGTACTGATTTTTGCACAGGTAACATTCAGAGCTCCGGTACAGCTCTGGTACAGCTGGGCCAGTGCTTTATGGTGAATGCTTTATTCCAGCCTTGCACAGCAGAGTTTCTGTTAGGACACAGAGAGATGCAGCGACCACAAAGATACCGTAACACATGCTCACAGGACACTGCAATTAACACACTGCCCTTCCCTCTCAGATCATCACCAGTTCATACAGCCACGACTGTAGCTTCTAGCTTGGGGTAGTGCTGGAGAACAGAAATCACAAACAGATCACACACGGAACTGGAGGGGATGGAAGGGACCTCCAGAGATCACCAAGTCCAATCCCAATGGAAACTTAGCTTATCACCTCCTGCCTGACTTCAGCTCTACTTGATGTTCCCCTGCCCAGGCAAACTCACCCTTCAAGAGTTTGTAACTATTCCATTTGTCTTCCAGTTTTTCAAAATCCTTTTTTTTTTTTTTCCCCCTGCATATTTAATCTCATAATCCCCACTACAATTTCCTCCCACATGTCAAAGTCTCTGTAATCCGTGTATACGCAAACGTCACCAGCTCTCAGACTGGGCCCAGGTTATGCTCAAGGTGGTGCAAATTGTTCGGTGAAATCATCCTTCAGCACACGGATTAGTTCTCCTTCATTTCCACCTGATGTGCCAGGGAATCTAACGTGAAGCTACACTGAGGAACATGAACACTGACACGGGCATCTCCAAGCAGTCTTACAGAGTTCTTCCCATCTTTGGCTCAATTATTGGATGGTGACTTTTTCTTTTTAATTCCCAACTTTATTCCAAGTTACCAATTCAGCCAGTTTGCCTGGCAGAATTCCTGTCCCTCCCATCCTCATCTAGCAAGAATAGCCAAATGCAGCACGAACACTGTTTAACAACATGCCAGAAGTTCATGTCAATGTTATAAGTCAATTTACGTGTATAATGCAGTGATAATGGCTCAACTGCATTTGTCCTTTAGTCTGAAGCTTCAGCTATAATAAATAGTCACCAATTTAATTACGTGTTCCCCACCTAGCAAGAAAGCACTCAGTATTTTTCTTGGATCGGGTTTATTTACATCCTGAATCAAACAATATAGTTTCCCAGCTGCCAGCATCTCCAAGCAGAAGGACACATCTGGGAGCTCCTACTGTGGCCTTCTCTAAGTAACCGCGAGCAGTGGGGATGCGCTGGCTGGAGATTCTCCCTGCTCCAAGCGTGTGCAGTGTGCAGAGGTGGCCACCTGGGCAGCCCCTTGTCTACAGAACACCACCTGAGCTGTTCTATGTATTCACTGTTTGCTGAGCCAAGGGAGGCATTTCTATTGCCTGCAGGAGTTACGGGTCCAACTGGAAATTCGTTTCCAGAAGTAACTGACATGAGAGCCAGGGCTACAGTCGGCTTTCAGAAACAGCCCAAACAGGCCCAGCCTTATGTCCTCCAATGGCACAAGCTGTTGATCTCCCTCAAATCACAGCAGGTACAACTTCTGCAAACCCCAGGTGCTGTCCCAGCCACACACAGTTTTTCTTACGGCAAAAGAAAACAAAGGGAAATGAATGCTGCTGTGTTTCAGTATGAACACCAAATGTCATTTGCAGATGCAGACGTACCTGCCATAAGTGACTGCTAGACCTAGTCTGACCTTCTGCACCACAGACACCATTGACATCTTCCATCTTCTATAGACACTGTTCTGATGGGGTGTACAAGGCAGGAAAGCAGTTGGCCACATCAGCCTTAGTACATGTAATGCTCAGAATGCGTCCTGCTTTATGTGCTCCTTCAGGAAAGCTACCAGCACAACCTTCAGTGCATCCATGTGAGCACATGCAACCTCTGCCTCAGTTCCAAGAGGGCCACAAAGCATTACGTACACCACACGTGTAAGGCAGCTCAGGTGTAGAGTCTGCAATGAATTCACTGTGAATTCACACCAGCCATTCAGGGTGGATGGAACTGCTTTAGCCACCACTCAAAGGTCAAGAACGGTGTAACCAAGGGCATAAAACAGCACTGCAAGGGTGGCTTTTATGGTGCACGATAAGAAGGCGAGAGCCCATCCTTCCATCTGGAGAAAAAGAAAGGGAAAGCTTTATGCTTTAACTCATCTCTGCAAAACACATTCAACCCAGAATCCACAACACTCAGCTTCTCCCCTTGCCTTCTCTTGCCTTGGTTCTGTGTCCTAAAATAGCCACACCATCACTATCTGATATCTTAATGGATGCTGTTATGTCAGAAAATAATTTACTCGTGAAAAAATCCCTCACCAGACACTGGGAGCAGCACGGCCAGCATTAGCTTAACTGAAAAATAACCTCTCACAGCACATCTCATGAAATAAGCAGATTTTCAAATTATACAGCCCCTGCCATAACAGTAATAAAATAACAAAATTAAGGGCTTTTTTATTTATAAGTAAATGCTTTCTTCTACCTTTTATAATGTCCACCTCTTAGCATAACAAAGCTTTTCATAGCTTACTAATGGCTCCCTGTCACTAGTGCTGAGAACTATTATCACTGCTCTGCCCCTTCACATGGGCCTTTCAAACATCACTGTTTCACTTAATTCTTTCACCTCCTTCAGTTCAAATGCAATAAAAACCTTTCACTGGCTGACAACTAGAAAGGCAGAACAGCCTCCAACTGCTGTATAATTCAGGAGTGCTCTTTCTCATTTTAATTGGCTGCCTAATTGGAATGTTTATGGGTTCTGCGATAGCTTGGGATGAAAAGGCAGGGTGAGCAATTATGTGCTCAGCATTCCTATCTGGCAGAGTTAATAGTTTTTTTTTTAAAAAAGCTAAAGTTCACTGGAATGCCATGTTTTTGTTCTCTAAGAAATACCTTGATTTGAAACAATGTAATCCCCAAGTCAGAAATTATGTCAAGCTGTGCTTATCCAGTAGCAAGTTTGAGCTTCTGGAAGCCTCTTTGCTCCTTTTTGATGTTAGCATAACATGAAGAACAGGAGGCTATCTGGTGGCTGTCAAGTTTTTAACTGCATGCTCTCTCACTGGCTGGAGATAAGATGTAAGCAGAGCACTTGATGGACTTTATTAATTCTCTGGAACGAAGGTTTGTCTTTCTTGGCTCAATGAATGACTTCATTCTAGTAGATGAGGTCACCCAAGTCAAGGCAATAAAGTTTCTGATATTCACATGAAAGCTAGTTTTTCAAAGCTGCCAGCCTCTAAAAAGAGAAGCACAAGTGTTTTCTCATTTACCTACATTCTAGTTGCAACATCCAGCAACTATCCTACCCATTGCCTCCCACACGGGGCTGTGTTTCAGCTGAAGAGCAGGTCTAGTACAGGCCCAAATTGAAGGAAATTAAAAACAAAGGTTTTTTTTTGCAAAGCGATTGTCAAATTGCCAACAGGAAGAGAAAATGTACTCTCTCACCTGACCAGTCCGGTTGCATTTCCCCTGCCTGCCCGCCCCATGGCTGCAAACACCTGGGGCAGAGCCCAGTGCTGCTGCAGTCACTGAGCAGGAGAACCCACCTGCTGCCAACACAAGGAAGGCACACGAAAGGACACCACGCTCCTTGTAGGATTTGTATCCTGTGTGCTATTAGCTGTAGCTCTAGGCTGTGTTTACGGACAGTCCTTCTGAAAGCAAAATTAGCCCTCTCCACCTTCCCTGTCTCCCAGTTAATAAATGCCGTGTAGTTGAGAACCTGTGAAAAGGAGTTAAAAAGGCTGAATTCTTTGTAAATATCAGAGTTCTTCTCACAAAAGCTTATAGAAAGATCTCAATTATTTTCTTCTTTTTACTTTTCAAAACCTTGTAAATGAGGAAGTCTCTCAAGCGCTCATTATGCCCAAGCAAATATAATAAGCAACACGTTTTGACCCACTGAACCCACGCAACAGATTTCAGGCTAATCTGACACACGGATTTCCCATTTTCAGCTAACCCGAAACTCCTTGGTCTGGTACGAGGGACTCTATCTCACTCTACATTCCTCTTTTGCTCTTAAGTGGTGTCATTGGTTCTAACAGAAAACGCACAGCGCTGTAGATTCGTAAGGTCATCACATAGCATTCGAGGCTTGTTTCTGCAGTGTCCCCATGCACGCTGGTGCTCCCGCACCGCAGCTCTCCAGCAGGTGCAGCTGCAGCCGCAGCGTGCAGCCAACGAGGAGCAGCCATCCCAGGCACACTGCATGGCAGGCAGGGCTGACACAGCAGGGCAGTGCCACAGGATGATGCTGCACAAGAGGATGGGCCGCAACTCCAGAGATCTGAGGCGCTGTGGGCTTCTTCTAACTGCTTTCATAGGCACCATGGAGAAATGAAATGGCAGTCTAAACGTTCCCATTAAACTCTGGAGCTAGAATTTTACCCCAGGTTTTATTGCCATCTGGAGTCTGAAAACCCGTAGAAGCAATGACTTGTTGGAAAGGTCAGAAGTCTGCACCACATCAGAGAACCCTGTTCTGCACAGAACATACTTAGGAAATGTTGACCTGGTGCATGCCAGAAGGGATTTCTAGCCGCAATAGCTCCCAACAAGCTCTCTCCAAAGGACTCGATTTCAGATTCACAAGCATCAGCCAGGAGTCCAAACGATACAAAAATAAAATATGACAAGCTGTATCCTTGCCAGATATAGACTTACCTAACTTATAAGAGGCCAATTTAGTAATTAAATAAGAACTCCTTTAAATAAGCTGTCGGGTAAACAGCACCCACCCTTAAACTAATCTTTGTTCACATTTACTTACAGATTATAACTTGCTGATATTAAGAATATTACAGGAAAAATCTGATTGCTCAAGATGTCCGTCTCATTTTATGGGCAGAGGCAATTCAGAGAAACCCATATGTTTGGTACGTGTCCAAACATGTGGACGCTTATGCAAACCAACAATTCTTTGAAGTACGCTGCTTTCTAAAGTCCAAGCCGAAACCTAACATTTAATAATCAACAAAACAGGCAGAGCTAAGGCAGAAACACTCTGCTAAGCTCCACAGGACTGGGATATGAGAGGAGGCGTCTCTCTGAAGTGACATTATATTCCCAGATGTGTTGTAAGAGAACAAGGGTCTGTCTTAAGATGGCCTGTAGACCCTATGAACTTCCTTGTTTCGTGACTTTAAAGCCAGAAGAAAAATAAATAATGAAACATATTAAAGTCATTATTGTAGCTGTGTGCGCCTTCTGAAGGTTTGGGTTGTTTTCTGCTGTTCTGCTCTTTTTTTTTTTTTTTTTTTTGAAAGCTCCAACCTTTGAAAATAAGTACCAGTGAAATTAAGGGCAGCAAACCTACTCTGAGATACATTTTTTATATACTACTAAATTTACATGTGGAACTCATTGTCACAAGATATTATTAAAGCCAAGAGCTTAGCAGGATTCAAAAAGGCTTAGACATTTATGTGAATAATAAGAACATCCACAGTTATACTAGAGAGGAAAAAGACATTTATAAGTGATACTAAAACTCACACTTGAGGGCATAAGCCAATTGCTGGCTGCACTGGTTTAGGAAGAAAATCCCCCAATTGACACTTTTTCCATAACTGTCTATTACAGGTTTCTTTGAACCTCCCTGCCAGCATCCGGTGCAGACCAACGTCAGAGGCTATCCAAGGCTGATCCAGTCCAGCAGGTGTTATGTTCTTAATCTAAAACTCCTTTTAATTTAAAGCTGTCGTGAAACATTTTGAAAAGACTGCTTACTCCTCGCCTAATCCGATAGCATTTGGCAGCTTTGAAAACGGGTAATGGATATTCCACAGTTCTTGGAACATCCACCAAGAAGAGGGTGGTTATTCGCAGCGTTTCCTCATGTCTGACGCCAGGACCTGTCCTCCCTTAAGTGGCACCAGCCTCTGCAGGTCTCTATGCACATCCTACCCCAAACAAAACTCTGTTCTACAAACCCTCCAAGTTTTGCAACACCACGGAAAAGTCTCCTGATGTGCAGCATGAGGTGCCACTCCCAAATGCGAGCAGTTCAGTGACTGGGAGTGTTGAAGGAAGCCGCAATTGTAAGCAAAGAAAAGCCTGAAGAGGGCCAAGGAGTGACGCCACAAAAAGGTCAAATGAATGAGATCTGCAGGGCTGCGAATTGATTCACTTTCCTCCATTAAACACTCGAAAGGCACTGAGATACTGCTAATGGTCTGGAAATACGCATCCACAACAAACGGCATTTGCTACTCGTGTGTGTCTGCGTGTACACACACGCGATGGGAGGAAAACCGAGGCCCCTCTCCTTTCTCCATTAACTTTGCTGTCTTATGCTAAGCGTCACAGCTCAATCTTTGATTACGTTTATTAAGTTTAAATATGGAATAAAATGATTTTTCTGCCTGGAATGAAATATCAGGGATGTGATATAATATTCAGAAGAAAAGTCAAAATGACCCTTAAAAAAGAAATGCATAAACTCCTAGCATTGAATTTATGCTACTTAGCATCCCATTAAAAATATTCAAAATATAAATCAAAATTCAAGGGTATAACTTATATTCAATTTCAAATTTATGGCATTTTAAAATAGGATGATTTCCTCAAATGTGCAATAAATTTGGTTTTGTGGAATTGCACATGCCACCTTATCATGACAGTTGCTTTATCTACACAGTCCACTGAAGCCTAGTCACTTTATATAATCTGAATTCACAAATCAACTGTCGTCTTCACTTCACTGATTCATTGCTGATGGGCCTTTCACAAGGTAAAAAATCCTTTCCAAGTTGACAAGAGTAATAAATGGAGAGGTGAGAGCTGCCTCTCCATCCTGCTGTTCTATTGTGCTGCCGATAGTGACACATGGCAGAATAAGCTCATAAACCAACCTCAGCTTTTGACCTCTGCAGAGCAAACGGAAACAGAGGGGCGTTTATGATGATGACTGTATTTAAAGAGCGATAATGACTAGATAAACCTCCGAAATCTAACCAGTCCAAACAACAGATTGGAAAAAGGAGGCGGTTTTCTGTTTTTCACTTGATGCAAAAATGTTGACGATGCAGCTACGAAACTTTCAGAACAGCCTAGAATACTGCTCAGCTGTATTATGTATAGAATACTGCTCAGCTGCATCAGCTTGTGGGACACTGCACCACGTGCACACGGGAGCAATCTTGAAAAAGACTAAATATGTAATTGGGCTCTTTTTTTCCAGAATCTTCCAGATTACATGGAAACAATGCACAAACCAGCAACTCAAGTAGGACAGGATGACATCCCAGGAATATCTATTTTAGGTTAGGCATATTTATTTGATCAACACTGTTCAAGAGAGAAAGGAGAGGTTAATGAAAGATAAAGAATTGTTCGGTAGTTTCCACAGCATGATCCCTAGTAGTGAATTCAGTTTTTTTAACAATGTGTCTGTTCAGGAGAAGCTCCAAGACTTGCTTCTCTGCCTGATGTGTGAGGGCAGGAGCTGCACACAGCTGGGTGGGGGCTGTACCACCACGTCTGGGAGCTGAGAGCTCAGGCTGTGCCCATGCACAGCGCCAGCTGGGTCCCAGGAGTAGCACTACAAGCACTTCGTGGTGGCCACAGAAAGTCCCAGAATACAAATAGTTCACCTGGCATCACTTACTTGCAAAAAGCTTTTTACCTGTACGTAAAAGTAAATTAATACACATTTCAGCTGTAACAATGAGGCTTTTTGCATCTCCTCTAGTAAGATTAAATCCCTAACTATGCTAAACGTAGTCCTATTTTCAGTGATATGCTGTCCTGTTTTATTCATGAATATATAATTCCTTCTGCACAGTGCAGAATGGCTTATCAGAGTTTGTAGTCACTTTCAAAGCCATACACTGAATCTTAAGCTGTAAGCAGTAACAGTAATCACTCAGTCACCTCAATTTGGTGAAGTTAAATTATTAAAAAACTTCTCATAAAAATCAATAAAAAGGCTGAAGTTTTGGTGGATGCTGGGAGAAAACCTCAGCCTTGCAGTAAGATCTGCTCCTGTGCACACAGCTGCCATCCACAGCTGGGTAACACCACGAACATGACATGATTTTTAACGGCCTTTCTGCATTTCTACATTCACTCAAATGGAAAAAAAAAAAAGTTATTTCTTAACTCTTTCTTCCAAGTCCAAACTTCAATGAATCACAGAGAAAATATTCTTCAAGTAATGCTAGTATTACTTCCAAGTAATACTTGTGCAAAATGTACAGCAGCCAAAATGGAGTATAACAGTAATAACAATACTAGCACTGAAGCCTCCAGATACCAAGATTGTGTAAAGTACCAATGGCTGATGCTGATACTGTTCAGAACTTCTTCTCAAAGCTGCAGGGTGACAGCCAGGGTCTGAGGGCCACAGCACAGGATGACTGGCACCCTGGTATTAGCCTCGGAGGGCTGCTGTAGAAATCGTGGCAAATGTGACCAGGTGCTGCGACCTTCAGCAAGAATGAAAGGCAGACTGGGAGCTTCCTCCATTCAATCTTTCAGATCCATTACACTGCTGAAGTGACTGCTGCTCTCAGTGCTCACTGCACACAGCAGTACGTGAAACCCAAAGCAAGGCACTTCATTCCCAGAAGCCGTGCTACCACCCTAACTGCACCCGGTGACTGGGGGCACACACTTGGCTATCTCAGAGCACTGCGGACTCCAGCACCAGCTGAACATGCCTGGCAATACAGCACACCTGGCTGAAAGCATCCTCTGCCAATAAAGCCACAACAAAACAGAACAAGAGCGAATACATCGTATTTGCTAGGCAACACCGAGTTCTGTTAGCATATTACAGGTCTGACGTGCTCCAGTTCCTCACAGAGTCAGTCTCAAAATGCCTTCTGAACAAAGCCACTTCTATTCTCACTTTGATAACCGGCCGCAGAAGCTGTGCTCGCAGCAGCATCAGCTTTCAGCAAGAGGCTGGGTTTTGAGTTGCAAGCAATACACAGGCTAGAGGGCAGGCACCGGGACCTCATGCCAGGACAGTGGCAATTATCAAAGATAACCTCCATTTAAGGAACGTTCACCATTGAGAAGAGATTGCTCTAACACAATTCGTTGCAGCCACCAGCCCAAGCTGCCCCTGGCTTCAGATGCCACATTTTACCATGGTAGCCCAGCACACCCTGTGGAGCTTGGAAGATGAAGTTCCTGGTGAGGAAGGTGGAAGGGTTTTGCTCACAGGGAGTTTCTTCCCCCCAAAACCATACACTTGTATGTAAAAATCAATTGCTCCCGCTGTCTGATTATTTCATGCACTCTAATTTGGCTTAGTTTGAAAAATCAGGTGTGCTACTTCATAATTAAATTATTCAACAAAACCTCAACTATAAAGCATTCTGCAAAGACCTAATTAAGAGTATGATTTGATAAAGGCGCATTCTGCAGTTTTAGTTTACGTTCCCAGAGGAGCGGGGACATCATTATTTCACACCTCACACATTTGGGGCTTCACAGAGGTTTCGGGGTATTTTTTCACCTCTTTTCTTTTCCAAAGCCGATTTTGAACTATATAAAGAAGTATTGCAGTCTTAGATCATATCAATTCATTAACCATTGGCAACATATACTTTGGATTAAAAAAAGAAGTTAGCCCTCCCTCCCTCCCTCCCCAAAAAAAACCCTAATAGAAAGGCATCATGCAAAGAGCACTATTTCAAAAGTTGGCCCTTGTTCAAGCTACATATGGTCACATAATCTTTTAAAATGCACGATTCAAGTCTCAATTTAATTATGTAATAGCACAAATGGAATTACATTGCAGATGAAGTGCAGTATTTCAGCTCCAACACGTACCAGAGTTGTGAGACTGACCCAAGCTTATTTCATTTGGTCACTGCATTAGGGAGCTTAATTTGAATGCAAGGCACATAGCAAACAACAATTTCAATATAACATCTCCTCCTCTTCATCTAAATTATAATACTTGCTGGGCTAGGCTCCATTACAAAGATAATTTGTCAGGCAGCTTGCATTTTTCTTGAGTGCATTTTATTTACAATGTATCTTCATGTTATTTGTTTAAAACTGTAGATACACCTATTTCCCATGTACGCATCTGCATGTATGACCCTGATGTGGAACACGGCTTATCAGTGTCTTTGGGATCAACAGGAAAAACCAGCCTTCCTCTGACAATGCATCACAAATGCAAAATCCTAATTAGCTCATCCCACAAGGCTCATGTACCTTCCATGCTGCAGCAATGCATACTGTCCTGTTACCCCATGCTTCGGCCTCATCTCCTTCAAGCTGTTCTCCCCTTCTTCAACCTGCACACCATATGGTTGTCATCTTGAGAATGATGGGAGAACACCCTCAGTGTCAGGTTTGGGATTTGATACTGATCTTACTCAACCAGCCACATATTGGAATTATTTCTTCATGTTTTGGGTTGCTTTTTTTTTTTTTTGTAAACCATTAAATACTGGCTGGATAAAGAAATATGTATCTATATTTTAGAAGGACTAGGGAAACTGTAAATCAGCCAGTCTGGGTCTGGTACTGTGACAGTGGCACCAACCACCACTTTCTAAGCATCCGAGGGATTCTCAAGAACAAACACTATGTCATTAACCTGATCGATTAATCTGATGCTCAGGAGTGAGAATGTGGTGGTACAATAGCTCAATCCACAAAACAATTCTCTCAGTGCTAAGCAGCAGTCAAAAAAGAAAACCAAAGATTGGGAATTACTAGCAAATGAGACAAAATTCAAATGTGCCTGGTATTGTGTGTAGCACTGGGATCCTCAGATAAAAACAACCACCAGCAACGTACCTCCAAAGAGATGAGGGGCTCAGCTAAAGGTCTGGTATAACTGTAGCATGGAGAGCAAACAGGCATTTCCCATCCCAATGGAAGAAGAAGGTGGCCTCGTGTGAAGCTCCCACATCAGCCAGGAAGCTCCCTGCTCTTCTTTTTCTGAAGACTATTTAGGGGAGAAAACATGCTAGGCCATATGTCACTTTACCTGAGATTAATATAGACAGAAATAATTTTCTACTTTGACCAGTCTCTGCATTCTTAGATGCAGCTCTGGCTTTAGCACAGCTTTTGGCTGTGGCTTCTGAAAATGCTTTGCAACACAACTTCAGGAAACAGTTCAGATTACAATAACAGAAAGCTGGTATACAGCTGTTCAGAAAAAAACAAAGCGGTTAGCAGGTTGGCTTCATGTTGGATCCCAGGAGGATTTCTGCCTTGGTCCCAGGTTCAGCTCTACAATTTCAATAACAACAAAGAAATACAGAGCATGCATGTAAACTTGAAGACAATTGCAAAATAGTATACATAGGAAACATATAGACAAATAAAATCTTTAATTACTTGTTAAGAAGCAGCACTAGAGAAGAACAAGGAAAAGCTGAAGATATTTAACTGGAGCGCTGCATCTAAGGGCACAGAAAGTGCTTACTGCATTTTGCTCATCATTGCTGAGGCTTCAGCTGAAATATTGCAAGAGCCCTCTCAGGAGAAAAATAAACAAACAAAGAAAATCTCACTATAAACTAGAGATGGCTGCATACTAACCACAGTCCAGCGCAACAGAAACATGTGAGGCCGTACCCTAGGTTACAGCCTTGAGAGCCCAACCAGCAGTTTTCCTCGTTGGAAATCAATGCCATATTCTCTACATCCCCAGAAAGCACGGCCAAAAACTACTTTGCAAACTACAAAAATCTTGAGAAAACGAGTCTGACATTATAGAGAAAAATACTGAACCAATACCAACACGTTATGATTGTTTGGTAAGTCTGAAAAGCAAATATAGCCACTTTAACTGTCACAAAAAAAAATAATAATCACAAAACTTTCATGTTGCCTATGTGCATCACAGCTTGGCTAAGCCTTTCTGCCAACCACATCAAGGTGGAGTTCAAACAGCACAAGAGCTCCTGAGAAGACAAACAAGATTCTGCACAGATTGGGTGAAGGTGCCTCTGACAGACAGTGAAGCACAGATCTCAATGCACAGAGTGTGGCACAGTCCCACCACCAACACTGAGTGATTGTGTTCTAGAGAGCACCAGAACAGAAGATCAGACAAGCAACCCAAAACCAGAGGAGGAGAACAAGGTTTGCCTTTTTTAGCCTCCACAAACAAAGCAGGGTGGATCACATCTGTAATTGCCCATGGGGAGGGAGGAGTACACAAAACGAGGCTCTAGGGAGGAAAAAGAATGAATTAATTGAAAGCACCAAGTACAAATCAGCAAGCAGAAATGCCAGGAAATTGGAAATTAGAAAAAAAGTGAGATACTGAAAGAGCCACCCATGAAGGCAGCTGGAGAAGCAGCGAAGAGGGCTGCACAGCACGATGGCTGCTGCCAGTCTGCAAGTCCTGACCTTCCTGATACAGATTTCATTCTCAGCTCTATCCCTGGCTCAGGGAAGTTCCCTTCTCTTTTATGTGGAAGCCTTTGCTTCCTTTTCAATGGAAATATTCCGCTTTTATAGATAAAGATCTTGTGTATCTATTTTACTTCAGAAATGGATCTAAGAGTATTATTTTTCAAAACAAGCACATTTTTCCTTTTTGCACTCTGGGTACAACATATATATCCAAGAACTGCTTTTGGTCCTCCATCCCCCTCACCATGGTGACCCTTCCACTGGGGTCCCGCACGCAGGCTCGCACACCCTGAGCTCCTCTCCTTGCTTTGCAGCTGCTCTGCCATTCTCCTCCCTCTGCCCTTGCACTGTCTGCTGAGGACATACTGGGTATTTCTATATATACTTATTTCCCTAGCCAGCGTCCCTCATTCTCTGCTCAGTGTTTCCCTCTGGTCCATTTCTGCCCCCATGCAATGGGTTTCTCATATCATCTGCTGTGTACATTTCCCAGCTAACTTGGCCTCTTTCTTCGGAAAAGCCAGTGGCTGTTTGCTAGTCTTTCATTTGTTTGCTTTAAATAAATCTACATAAATATCCTCAGACTATTTTATCACAGACTATCTAGAGATGAGAGAATGCAGATGCCACACATGCATTAAACCCATTTGGACAACTGAAAAGTGACAGACATCAAAGCACAGCCCATGTGTTCACTAGGATTCTGAAGTGTAAGTTATCAAAATGAGAAGTTACAACCTCTTGCAGACTGAACAGAAAGGCTGCTACACTCTCTGCTTAGGCATTTCTGCTTCCAATGCCCACAAGAAAAAGGTGCCCTGCAGTCCAGGCCTTGTGTCAGACATCAGGAACGAGACACAGGCAGACAAGGAAGTCTCAGCAGCTGACACAGTGCTGATGATGGCAGAGCAGCCCAATGCCTCCAGCAGAGCTCTCTCACTAACTGCCTATGGGGCACGACTCCATGATACAAACACAGAGATGGACACTGCCTTCTCCTTCACCGTCTTCTTCTGGTGTTTTCCAGTGCCTTCTATCAGTTTAATGTCCTTCTGTCTCGCGCACGTTCCTCTTACTGAAAGATGCTTGAAGTGTTAAGAGGTGCACTGAGGACACAACAGTTAGACTTGTGGCAAGCAGATGGCCACTAAGAAATGAGGGGAAATTTCCCAGCATCATTATCCTCTCCTTGTGTTATTAACCTTGTATTGCTAGCCACAATAGCATTCCCTATTCATGGTTCGAAACCCACACTCAGATGTGTCATCAACAAATGGATTCCCATTGTACTACCCAGATATTTAATTTCCTGACCCACAGCCTCAACAGGAGGTATCTGAGCATGTCCACGGCATTACTCATTGATGTAACAGCCTCTCACGTAGAAGTTAAACCTGTGCCTAACACGGCTTGATAAAAGGAGTGCCAATGGAGCAACACCATCTCAAGTAACACTCAAAAACTGCAAATGCAAACAACTTAGTCCTGCCCAGCAACGTTGATACAATCAAGTCCTCTGTGATTATACGGCATTCTGCAATCACAGCCCTCTGAGAATTTTTTGGCTACTTTTGAAACTCTCTGAAATTTACTCTGTAAAATTAATGCACACCATCTGAAAATTCTACCTTCGCAAATACAAAAGGCCATTTGATTAGCTACAAATAAAAGCCCCTTGAGCTAAAATGAATAAGGTTTAAGCTACTTCAAATTATTTTCCCGCCTGATAAAGCCATTATCACATTTAGAGCGTTTACAATGCAGAACTACATTCCTTTGATCATCTTATAAAATTAATTGATCTTGCTTATCTATTGTACTATTTTAAATCATTTTAATTGAGGACATTAGGAGAAGTAATGGTAACAACCAATGCATTTATTAGCTGCTGACGTTCAAGGCAGCAATGTCATTTTCATAATCTGAATTTCTCTATAACAAAATTCCATTCTTAATGGAATTTACATATAGATCACCCCCAGCCACAAATAATTTACTATTACTTTAAGTCCTAAAGGACAGGCAGAAAAACTGTGAAAAATCACTCTAGCCATACTTAATTTTAATTATTCTTTTAAATCAGATAGAGACCCTGAAGTTAAATTCTCATAATTAAATAGAAATTAAAAGTTTCTAAAAGCCTTATTTTCAACTCCAATTTTAAATGCAAATGAACATGTAAGAGAATCGCCCCATGAAAAATGGAGTGATGCTCATCTCCAGTGTTTTGTTCCGCAGCCCCAAAACTCCTCCATCACCAGGAGTCCCATCCCTTGCAGTGTCCTCTCATCTGAAGGCCGATGCAAGTCAGCAACACTGACCAGAAATCCTGACTTCTTCCAGCACTGCCTGCCCAGCGCCTGCAGAACTGCTTACCTTTACTTTGCTGAGTCCTGGTGTTTCCATGACGGCAAGTGAGTTTGAATTGCCCACAGAAGTCAACTGCACCCAGCTCAAAGAGAAAGGCTGGTGTTCCTATGTTCTATCTCCTATTCAGTTCAAATCTCCACTGATCCAAAGTGAATTGCGCTGGGATTCAATCAGCCCAAAGCTAAAGATCCCCCAGAAAACGTGCTTCATTACCCGCCTCACAGCATCTTCCCCGTCCCTTCTGGCTTCTAAAACCAGAGAAAACACACACTTTTAAGCAAGTTAAACAGGATGTTCAGGAACAGAAAAGCCAAACGGAGATATTCTGCACAAATACATACACACGCACACACAAAAGGTGGTGCCAGCATGCTGGTACGTGCTTGGGAAACAGTTTCAATTCCCACTGCTGTGACGCTGTTGCACTACCATCAGGCAAGTCACCTGGCTCACTCCATACTGACAATTTCCCTCTGCACTCCCAGTTCTAAAATATAACATGAAGATATTTCCCAGACTGCAAACACATTCTATTCAGAGTTTTGGATGCTCAGACTGGTCGTGGCCATCTTTGCGTAAGTAAGGAGGTATCCTATTGTGGTGGCCACCAGACTATTTCCCAGCATAAATGCTGCCATATGACAGCAGCACCCTCGGCTTGCAGGTGCTGTGTGGGAACAAGGCAACACACAGACAGTTTGCCTCTGCCACTTCGAGCAAGGGAGGCATAAAGATGAATGAAAGAGTGGCTTACAATGCTGAGAGTATTAACAAAAACAAATAAATAAGGCGGGCCAGCTGGCCCCAAGGTGTCAACCTGCAGTTAGGCTGGAACAAACAGCCCTTACCGGAGCAACCAACTCAGAGATGGTTCAAAAGCGGACCCAGAAGAGGTAACAGAGGGGTTTGGTGACAAGCTGAAGAGATGCACAAAAGCAACAGCAACGTCTGCACCCTGTTCTGTCCTTGTCCTGGGCTGTGAGCAGCAGATGTTGTGTTCTGCCCATTGGAATCTTATCAAAGAGCAAGGAGAGGGAAAAAAGGAAATAAAGAGAAAGCAATAAACACTGTAAAGAGAAACTGCCTTTACTTGTTCCTATGACCAGACCTTTTTGTTTCTCTGTACATGGTTTATACAAAGCACCGGCGTTCCACTTTCTCTAGTGGTAAAATGAGAGTTAAAAGCAAAGAACAGCATCTAAATGCACACACTGTAAGGATACCTTGTTTTTGCTACAGCAGCAAGTCTCTCCTACCTTCTGTTAGACTACCGGCTGAACACAGAACTTCTTACTCTTTCACTTCATTTTGCACATCTTGCAGATGAAGGCTTTTTAAAAATCTTTAGATTGATCTGTTTTGAGGAACTGAAAATACTGATCAGGAAGCAGAGGCCAATAACATAGAGACCAAAAACAAAGATAAAATTAAACTAATAAGACTCGATCAGTTGAGCTCTTAAGCCGTGTTTTGTTCCTTTTGCAGTAATCTCTGCTGTTCCTTTCCATCACCTTTGCAAGCCAAGACCTGCATCCTCCACTACAGCAATGGTGCATCTGGCACACCGAGCTCCACTTCTATTACCCAGTAGCCCATTAATAACAACAGTATGAGCTTCCAGACTGTCAGAATTGTTTTCATTTTGGATTTTTCTCTCCTTGTAAGAGAAAAGTCTAAAACAATGCAGCTATGTCTCCCTCTAGTTTATGGCAAGTATAGCTAGAAGACTAAAGGCATGGTTAGCATCTCGTCACTCCAATCCAAGGCAGAAGAGCTCCATGTTCAAAATTTTTAGACTGAATATTAGCAACAAAATGTTTCTGACAAGTACACAGTAGGTACTGCAAAAATAGTCAAGATAAACTACTTGTATTTTATTCAGAGCTAAATTAGGCGTGAAGATGAGTGCTGCTCCTGCCTCGCTGTGCTGTGGCCAACAGCACAAGCATGAACCCACTGAGGACATGAGGAAGGACAGCCATCGCTGCCATGCCCCTCCCTGTGCTGTCCTTGGGCTGCCCGGGCTGACCCCACACCCCTAGCTGTGCTGGTGGGATCTCTGCAGCCCTGAGCTCCAACACAGAAAGCACTTCCAACACTTGTTCTCCAAGGGCCCAGAACTCAGAAGGTACCTGTTCCTCCACCTAACTGACATATTCACTGGGGATATCAACAATTCCGATGTTCTGCCTCTCTGGTTGTTTTTATTTGCTAGGAGTCATGCCCCAGCTCTCAAGGTCTCTTCCAACACAAGCTATGCTATGATGCTATGAAAAAGTACCCCAGAAGAGAAGTCACGCAATAATCTGAACATGAGACATGATTATTCTAAGACATTATACAAGATAAGGGTAAGATGATATGAGATTTCTACAAGCAATCCATGGCAGCAAGGCTAGTGCTGGTGTACAGAAAAGGTGCTTCAATGGAAGTCACTACTCTTGTCTGGAAAAAACAGTGTGACAGTAAACAGACTGCCTAAATGGTTCCCCTGCTCTGCTGCAGGAAGTTTTACAGTGAAACAATTTGTCCCAACACATTACAGTCTGATTGTCATGTCGGAAACATCCAACGTGAATATTTAGTCTGGGTCTGCAATAAAGTCAATCTCCCAGCAGGCTTCTGAACGCTAAGCATAAAAGATTTTTTCCAGAGAAAAAAAAACTCTACAACGGAAAGAGAGCCAGGGCAAATCTGACCCCAGACACAGCCCTGAATTCCCAGCGTGACATTGGGAAATTCACACCACAGCCCTGGCAGTCCTGGCACAGGATGGCCTCAGGCCCTGGCAGCCATGCATGCCTCTGAGCAGCGCGTGCCTGGACACACCTGGAGCTCTGGGCCTACGCAGAACAGCAGTGAGAGGCAGTCACTGACACACTGCTCTCCCTGATACTGCTGGAGCACAAAGCTTTGCATCAATTAAAAGAAATGAACATATAAGAGGCTTAGGATCAAATCGAACTTTCCTCTCAGAAAACAATTTGGCAGTGAAAAGATTTGCTAGAATGGAAGCCAAGCAGGGGCTCCAGAACACTAACATCAACACTAACAGGTGCTTTAATTCTAATATGCAGACTTCACTATCCAACATGCAGTTGTTTTACACCTCAAGCATCGCATGTGCAAACTATTTAAAAAAACATAATTTCATACAGCACATGAGCCATGTTTCCATCTTCATTTTTATTTCTTTGCTGATAGAATCATCTGTAGGGGTGTCAGTTCAAGGCCAATCATTTGGATTTGATATCAGTTTATCTATCAAACAGAAACCTTCACCTTGCATCAGACCAGACTTCCACATCTGAGTATCTAATTTTTCTTGCTCTTCCATACTCTGCAAGGACCTAAATCACTAATACTAGATGTCACTCAGTGCGGGTGACAGTGCAAGATATAACTGGCATCATCAAATCCTATTTGTACCACCGTAGTCACATTGCAAACCAAGGAACTCAGTGCTGTCCTCGCTATGGCTGCACAGACCTTTTGGACTCACGAGGATGTGGACTGGAGATGCTGGAGCATGGGCAGTGAGGGCAGAAAGCACACCTCACAGAGCCCTTCGTGCGGCACAGAGCTCCCAGCTCTCAGCTCAGTTTTGCTCTCTGGGTGCCCGCACAACTCAGAGCACTGTGAGCCCTTACCTGTGTCTCAGCAACAGTTTGCAGTCACAGTTGCAGCCTCAGCAAACCTCACTTGCCACAGAGCTCCCCCCATCAAGGTCTGACCCTGCTAGGTGTCAGCAGAGGTGAGCCACAGGCTCATCCTGGGGTGACACTCGTGCTCAGGTAAGAGCAGTGCTCCCTCCAGCACCAGCGGGCAGCATCCATCTCCCAGATGCACTCAGAGCAGTCCGCTGAACACGGTGCTCTGCTCTTACAAACTTGGGAGAAAGAGGAATAGAAATAGTCCATAAATGAAACTGCAACTGACCCAAACAAACACCCGCCTATGGAAGTAAAAAAGACAGCAAGGAAGAAAAAATAAGCCTGCCAAGCAAATGCAGACTGTCAAGCTCTCTCACTTCCTGTGACCAGCCGCTACAATGATCCCCAACTCTCCTTAACTGCATTAAAGGCCACTCAAAATCCCCTGTGAAAATACCTGTATTCAAACATAGCAACTAGGTTTTCCCTTCCATGATCATCTGAGATGAGAAAAAAACACCATATGGATAACACATGATATACGTAATTGAAAAGCAATCTTCTGATTGAGGAGCAGCACTGATTCAGAGAGGAATGTCCTAGCAGGAAAAGCATACTGTGGAGTCGGGCAAAGAAAATGGTTGCAAGGAGAGGTCTCCCACGTGCCTGTACAGCAACAACACTGGTGGAACAAACATCTTTAGCTTCAGCTGAAACAAGGAGGGAGAAGAAGCTGTAGGGCAACAGAGTTCACATGGAGAGACATACGCACATCCCTCTCCCACCAACGCAACCACTGTGACTCTGCAAGCACAACTGTGAGTTTTGTAATAACATGAGACTAAGAATCATAAATTATATGTAAATTGCTTGTGTATAATTTACGAACACCTAGGGCTAGATATTATTATTCAGTGCATTAATAGTTTTCTACTGAGCATTCAGATCATCGCGTTGCAGCTTAGGATCCTCTCTTCTCCTCCATGACCCCACATGTGAAGACACTTATTGTAAAAGAACAATATTTACTTATGACCAAAGGGGAAAATATCCTTGTTATACTGCAAAGCTTCTATTTGTCATAGGAAATAAAAACAACGACGGAAAAAAAAAGGAATCTAAATTGTTTTCTTCAAAAATATGAAAGCAATATGATCTCTGCCTGACTGTGATTAAAGGTGCTTTGTAAACAGATTGCTGTTCATTCTGTGAGTCAGACACCATCATACTGCAGGATCAGGGTCTGGGAGCCTGAAAATATTTAGCAATCCTACAAGTTAAACATGATATATATAAATAGATCTTTCTAATTAACATTTCTCTTTTGTCTGTCACTTAATTTGCCTTTTTTTTTAATGGATAGCAAACACAGTGACAGCATGGCATTCCTCTTGAAACAATCCTGCCAAGACAAAAGCCTGTGTCTTAGATTTATTTTTAACAACAACAACAACAAAAGTAGTGCTTTATCCGGTGGTTTGTGTTTGTTCTGTCTGGAGGTTGCTCTGATAGTGGGTTGATTGCTTCAGTAAAAACCAATAGGTAGAAGATATTTTTTCTGAATTGATATTCAGTGCTTTAACCTGCCCTCTGGACCGCAGGTACCTGGAAGATACTTAAGGGTCATCTGTGTTATTTGACAAGTGTTACATCTAGTCTGACAGGCAAAGATACAACCTCAACACTCATTCTGCGGTGCCATTTTGAACCTAACTCTGGTGGCAAAATGTTATTTTTTTTTAATACGATATGTGATAGCTTGGTGCTGAAACACGTATTTCCAGACACCAGATAGCATCAAAGTGACCATTTATGATGCCTGAAATCATAACCTCTGCGTAAGGCTCAAAGACTCATTCCACACAAGAGATACATACATAAAACACCACAGTCATTTATGGATGCCCTTTAGCCCAGATGGCTGAAACTATTCTGATGAAATACAGCAACCTAAAAACAGTTT
Source organism: Perdix hodgsoniae (assembly GCA_035772895.1). Classification (NCBI taxonomy): domain Eukaryota; kingdom Metazoa; phylum Chordata; class Aves; order Galliformes; family Phasianidae; genus Perdix; species Perdix hodgsoniae. The sequence continues at coordinate 6,794,696 of JAPSGF010000031.1, forward strand.
TCTGAAGAAAAAGATAGGAAGGGAAGGAGCAGTTTTCTCGTTAAAGATCTCTAAGGAGCTACAGAACAATCCCACTTATTGGTACTATGCAAATATTAAAATGTTATCAAACACAAGGCATTTTCTACTGCATTGCCAAGTGCTTGAGGGGACAAACAGCCATACACAGTGGAACAAAATTCAGACAGAGAAGCAGATGCATGTATGGATTGCTTGAGCTCTTTGGAGGCACTTCAGCTCCACACCACCTTCAAGAGGACAGAAACATGGCCTCTCCTTGTCCTGGGGAAGGAGGGCACATTTTTAATCCTCATCCCTCTAATGGTACCTTCCAGAGGCAGAATACAACACAGCAACCCACAAAGCACAAGTAGAATACCATTTGATGACTTGTATCTTTCTGCTTTCCACTAAGGCAGAAAAAGGAAGAGGAAGAAAGGATAATAGATCCTCACTAGAGCAATACAAGAAGCTGAGGAACCTTGGCTCTGTACAGCACTGCTCAGCAACAATTAAAACACCGGTGTGTTATCAGCACTGCTTTTCTCCTACAGCCAAAACATAGCATTGTATCAGACACTCCATCCCAGCTGAAACTGGGGCAGCAGGACAGAAAAAGATGCATTAAAGCCTGCATCTGCCCATATAGCTGCATTAAGATAAGCTACAATCTTGTTTTTAAGCTAATTAATTAACTGCTTTCAACCATAGCTGTTTCTTCACAGCTTTCCTAGTCTGACAGTGATAAACACACGCTAATGATGTTAATAGTTCAGATTTACACAGCTGGAATAACATACAGAGTGGCATTCATATTTGCAGACTCGGCAAGATCTGGAGCTGCCCTGCACTGGGGCAGCACTGCTGAATTCACAGCAACTGTGCAGCTGCACTGGGGAGAGCTGGTGACCTCTGCACCAGGACTCGTACCACAGGCATTCAGCCTAAAAGCAATAATTATAGATTTGTAGAACTACATACTCACCAAACAGGCTGCTACACTGCAAATCACCTCTCCTTCAATTATGGCATGGAATTTTTAATGCTGTTCAAGACTAATTACGATGAAGTACTGAACCGGGCTCCAACTGACTGATAATGTTCTGGACTGCCTGTCTCTTTCTCCTCACTACAGCCAGATGGAGAGATCTAGATTAATTTACACCACATAATGAGAGCTTGCAGCTGAAAACATGAATGAATATTGCACAGTTCAGTTTGACTGCTATGATAAACTTCACGTGGATTAAAAAATAAGACATTTCTACTAATCGATTCTTTTTATTTGCCTTTCTTATCTTGCCAGCAATCACTGTACACTTGGTATTTTGTTTAAAATGTAAATTAGATAATAACATAAGAATTTAGATTCAAAAACCAAATACGTAAAACAGGTCAAGGTGTTTCTTGCATTAACATGATCTGTTTGCATGTTGGTTATTATTGAAGGCAACTGCACATTAACTCTTTTTTTTTTGTATCTATTAGACTGTTCCTTTCGGATTCCTCATGATCCATGCTGCTCAAGAAAGTTGACTGTAAATGCAACATTACTTATTTGATCCAACTGCTACAGAGTACAAGGGAGAAGGAGATGGAAGACCATTAAGAGACTCCCATACTGATGCACCGTATCATGGAATATTGGGAGGTGGGGCTCTGATTCCCACTGAAGGCTGGCAAAGTAATTTCACTCTCTTTACTAGCATGTGTACAGATTAATTACCAATGTAAAATACTGAATGCCTGAAGAAATGCAACGCGTCTCATTTTCACACCTGGCGAAAACGAGCTACAGCTGTAACAACCTGCACTACTGTGCAACCTGGTGCACTGACCCCTCAGACTGCTGTGCTTTACGGGATGCTACAAAGGAGACTGTAAGAAGAATTACCATTGCAAAACCTTTCAGCTGTTCTGAGAAGGGAATGACAGGAAAGCAATCATTGTCCGTTTTCCCACGCGATTCTGTTGCAGAAAAGTATGTCCTGGGAATAACGCTTATGGGACAATTTTCTCAAGCACGAATGGGGTTTTAAAAAATGTACGTGCAAAGTTGCTTCAGCTGAAAATGGTCTTAATAATGACATGAATAAATGGCAAATTCACCAATTGTTCATTAGAATGAGCAATTAAAATGAACAATTGGCAAAAGAGGTACTGTATCTTGTCATTAAAAAAAAATCAGTTACAGAACTCTAGAATACCTATATGCAAAGCTGGTTGGTCACCTGCCTCCAATCCATTAAGTAAATGAGCAATCCAAGTGGCGGTAGGAAAGGTTTGTAAGTTGTGTAAGGGTAATACTGCAAGGGGGGGATAAAACCTTTTAATTTTATAAGGTAGGCAAGTAATTATTTGTATGAATGGGAATGTGCGCACCTATCCATTAACAACTGCCTGCAGATCACACAAAGTGAGCTAACAGCAATAATTATCTACAATTAATGATGAATATAAACATTTCTTTGCACTTGCTAAATAAGCAGCAACTGGTGTTCAGTATTCACCGACAGTGCAACCAGAGCACGGCATTTACCGTGATGAAAGGGAGCAGCCATACCAAAGAAAGCTACTGAGAAGAGGCGCTGCTCTATTAATAGCAAAACTGACAATTTGGAGCTTTCATTTCACTGTTGCTGAAGCCCGCATGAAAAGGCTGGACTGCAGCCAAAATGCGATAATCACAATGTCTGCAAATCAAAGAAATAAGCCATCAAGGAGCTCCAGTCTTTCTACACAATGTAATTATCAAACAGAATCAACCTCTCTCACTATCAGAACTTTGGGGGGGAGAAAAAAAAAGATCTTGTCACAAGCACCAGCAAGTGGAGCAGGACAGCAGAAGTGACAAAGCCTCTTCCTCCCCATGAGCCACAGGTCCAGACCTGGAGACCTGCCTACTGCTCACCTTGCTTTTGCCACTGCTGTACTAAGGAAGGTACCTCGTACTCAGAAAAGCAAAAAACACAAGGGCCAATGTGCCTCTCCCACATTTCTGTTAGTTCCTTCTCTAAATATAAGTAGAGAATGTCCCAGTTTAGTTTTTCCATCACTTTAGTTGCTTGCAACTAAAGTTTGAATTTTGCATACTGCTTGCCCATCTGATGGCAACGAGCAGGTGTGCTCTGAGCTCTGTTCCAGTTTACACTTTGTATTTTAAAACAGACCATAACTTGCCATAGGCATTTGGTTCTAGGAAAGAATGCCAAATCCAAAACAGGAAGGTTTGCTTCTTAATTGCCTAAGTAAATAAAACTTTCTTGTGAAATGTGTTACTATATAAAACACTGATGAAATACCACAGAGTATTTCTACATTTTCCAATTCCCACCCTCAGAAAAAGAATGCTAACAACTGAATTTCCCACACTATCCTAACAGCCACAATCACTGTTCCTTCCGGTCAGTCGGAAGCATCACAGTGACTGGGAGCAGCTCCTCTGGGAAGTCCACGTAGCTTCCAGGATTTTGCTTAAGGGGAGAAGGAGCATCCAGAAACATATTTTGATGTGTTGCAACAACGGCTGCAGCAAAGACACGAACTGATTTATTGTGTTTGGTATTTAGAAAGTTGGTTGCTGCAATAAGGAAGCGTGTATCCACAGTGTGCATCATGACTGCACAATGGACAGTGCCCCTCAGTTACAAAGCACGAGGTCTTGGTGTCAGTCCTACAGTGCTGTGTTGAGGGGAAATAAAAGTTTGCTTTCCACCTGATCTCAGATCCTTACTCTTGGGGACAGCGATGAAAACTATTGAGGCCCCTCCCAGCAATAGCACTGGATAGCAATAAAAACTTTCATTGTTTAGGATGGTCCCAATTCCTGCGAGTCATATATATTTTAGGAGCCAAGGCTTCCTATACTAATGCTTCCTTGATTCTGCCCACATTGACCTTTCTCATTAAGAAAAGGTCCATGAAATTGAAGTGATGATGATCGGTTTTAGAGCAGTGATTACTTCAGACTCACTCGCTCACATGCAAACAATCTTACAGGGGGCTTGGAAGGCAGCAGCATGGGCTCCCCATCCCTCTGTGTCTTGTCGAGGTGTCCTGGAGCAGAGAACCCGATTTCCAGCACACAACTGCAGATGTTCTGCTGATAAAATGGGCAGTGCAAGGAACACTGCCATCGTACATCAGCACAGGATGCCTTTGGATGATACAACAAGGAGATCTTACAGCAATTCTCCCATACATTTCAAAATCATTAATCTTTCTCACTGCAAATCCAGCAAATTCAAAGTAGGACACCAATCAGAGCACGCAGCAGCTTATCTCTCCGTTCATTTTTTACATTTCCTTTCAAGAAGGGGAAGAAGGGGAGAAGGCAAACACAACTAGCAACTGTTCTGAAGTTCTGTTCTGTTTCCAAGTAAGATATTTCTCTTTAAATAGGCCATTAGGAATCCTTAATACCAATGCTACTATGTGCAACTGTTTTTTTTTTTGTTTGTCATAGGTTTTGTTAACCAACAGAACTCTGTGATAGTTTTATAAGCTGCATAGTAGACTATAAAACAGTTTATATGTTCTTATATGTTCAAATTAAATCATAATTATAATCTTTTTGTTTTGTATTCAAGAACAGCTTTTCATTAAAGTGGTTTTCGTATATTAGAAAAAACGGACAAATCATGAAGGTTACAAACAATGTAAAACATCTCAAGTAGCGCTGACTTGAGTTTATATATTCAAGCTGCTGGAAACACATTACAATGCTAGCTATATTAACAAGGATCACTCTGCAGTAGCAGGAATGGTCACTTTTGCTCCATGCAATAATTTATAGAGTGGGAGATCACGAATCTCTGCTATTCAAATATTTCATTTGCACTGTTTTCATACTCTGAGCCCTAATTTGCTGTTTCACTATCTCTCCCATGTCTGAACTCCCCAAACAGAGACTGGCTAGGCAAAGAAGCACACCAATCATTACCACATAGAAACTCACGTTCTCTTTCTTTCTTCATTAGAAGTATTTGAGTCTTACTGAAGTCAGCCAAAAGTAAGCACAAGCCTAAAGTCTTGTGCAAGATTTTGGCCTAAATCAATACAATGTTAGTCAGAATTTAGCTTCAAAACTCTTCTGAAATATGGGCAGTTATGAGAGAACAGACAGATTTGTCTCAGTGCAAGAAACGTTAATAAAGGAAGCGGACCACGTATCATCATTGCATAATAATGCCTATACAATGCACTTGACATTCAGATGACAAAAAGGACCCATCCTGAGACATAAAATCTGCAGGATGACAAGCAGAGAATGAGAAGCCCAGAAAGTGAAGACAGTAAATACAAAACATACTCTTATTGCAGACAGAAATGCAAAGGAATATTCCAGAGACAGTACTTTAAACAAGTATTTATATACAACTTCAGTGCTAGGACACTTTTAATTGAAGCTCTGAAACAGAATTAAGGAATTTGTAATTATTTCCTCTGAGATACCCAACCGTGATTCTGATCCCGTAGAAGTTTCTGTGCAGACAAAGCTCCCTGTTGAGGTCCTATAGCCCACTGATGTGAGACTGCGCTCCTGCAGCACCAGCTCAGCTTGCCCTGTTTGCTGGTGGTCACGCTTCATGCTGGCCAGAAGCAAGGACAGCTAAGAAGACTGTGTCATTTATCAGATGGGACTCAATATATAAACGTAGAATGGTGAGACTGCTTAGTCCTGAGCCCTGATCACAGCTTCATTTTAAGTCTGATTTCTCACACATGGACAAATCAACCCTCAAAAGGAAAAAAAAAAAAAGTTCTTGATTATGCTCTGTGAAATGTAGAACAATGTTCCTAGGAAAATATGAAGACACACCCAGTATGATTTTAATTCCAAATGGGAAAAAGAGCAATGTTCCAATTCCTTTTCTGTATTCCTCTAACTTCTGAGGGCTTGTTGTTTTAACAAGCACTTGTGATAATATTCCAGTATCCTAAAATTCTTGTATTATTGTTACTGTTAGTTGTGTTATTTTAATATTTAAAATTTATTAGAAAAGCCCTCCATTTGCCACAGCCCACCACTGAATTTTGATAAATTGCTGTGGGACTGCAGTTTTTTTTCCCAGCAGACTTCGTGTAAGTGTAAATTTAGTCACTGTCATCAAAACACGAGTTATGTTCAACCAAAAATAATGACACCTATTGAGTGGTCAGAAAATGTTAATGGCTATTAATAAATAATCTTCACTGTATATGGTGATGTCAGTCAGCATTATTACTTTGCCCATATGAAAGGAGTTTGGCAAGGCAGAGCTGCCCACTGGATAGTGATACGCAAGCTCATCACCAGCATGCAGAATCTTGCTCGAGGATGCCTCACAGCCATCCCTACCTCAGCTTCGGATCACCCTTTGCACAGCATTTCCACATGCTGGGTATATGCTTTGATACATACATAGAATTAATGGATCAGCCACTGAAATACCTCCCCTGCTCTCGTGCTGTGTTCCAAATCACTGCCAGCACCTACAAAGCAACGTGGCCAGTTGAGAGCAGGTGTTTGAAGACAGGGATGGAAGCGGTCAGGCTTAGGGGAAACCACCCTCTGGTACATGTGAGTAATCCAGCTAAGAACAGACACCACATTTTGGTTAAAAAAGCACCACCAGACTGGTAAATACATGCTCTTCAGTTTCATAAGCAATACATCTAAGGATGAGATTGGAAGCTGAAATATTCCAACATTCATCTCAAAACTTCTTTGTAAAAATACTTCTTAGAGATCACTCCTTCCCTGTTACTGAATGAATAATAAAGTCAGTTAATCGTATGTTAATCCTGTATTAATAAACATTAATAATCATACCAATGTTTCTGATGCACCAGAGGACAACAAAACACCAAATCTCTCATTTTCCAAAAATGAGAAAAGAAAAATAAAAAATTCAAGTCACGACATTATCTCCTTGTACTAAGGATTTTATGTACAGTAGTTATAAAGAGGGGAAAAAAGGGAAAAACGAAAGGTCACTCTGCTAGTAAAGAGGAAAAATATATAATGTAATCACATCTAACACAGTCATTGTTTCTTACAATGGAACCGGCCACATCTGTGAGCAGCTATTTAGGTTGCTTTATAAATATGGAGTCTACATTTTAATAGAACTATGCTTGGCAAGTTCCGAGATATTAAATGGTTCTAATCCTTTTCTACTTTATGACTAGCTCAAGAAATGACCTCTAGCTAGATCTGGCCTTGTTCTATCATGCAACTAGATTTTTCTTACAGAAAATAAATTAAAAAGGTGTGACCTTGCTGAAGGCTTGCAGAGAAAATGAGGTACATCTTGTCACAAGCAGAAGAGCCTATTTGAAACATGGTTTGTTCAATTTGAAAGGCTGCTGCTTTCCTCAGATCAGAAGTTAAGATAAAGGCAGTTGGATGAAAGGAGGAGAAACATTTCCAAGAGATGAAATTAAAGAGCTACACTGGGAACCCATTCAGCAACACAGTGCCTTTTTGTGTGCGGATTTATCTAGGACTCATCAGCCACACCTCGTCCCTGTGCACAGGGCGCGCTGCTCACCGCACACAAAGCCTGTCAGGAAGGGAACGGCAAACGCTGCTGGCAGGAGCCAGAGGACATCCCTGCAGCCCTTCCCAGCCCAGCAGGTCACAGCGCACACGGGGCAGCCCCCCTGACCCCACGACCCCTGCGCCCCGACAGCAGCAGCCATCTTGTGAGACCTGCAGCCAACAGCGGGCACGGCGCTGGCGGGAAACATCCCAGTGCCTGACGCCAGCCTGAGCCAGCTCCTTTCTTACCTCTTATTAAAAGTTTCCAAGTTTTCAGCGAATCCTTAACATATCCTTAATCCTAGGACAACAACCAAGTGCCGACAAGATGGAGCTGCGAGGCCCTTCCACTTGCCGCCGGCATCCAGCCGCCTCCTCCAGCGCAACCTATGGACCCACCAGCAGCTCGGGCTGCCCACTGCTCATAGCTCAGCACCACCCTTCAGCAGCTGGGTCTTACCACTGTATCTGTCTGCAAGCCCGCTGCATCTCATCCCTGAGGAGCCCTGGGGCTTTGGGGCAGGCTGCTATACCTCCTGTGCTTGTTACCTTGCCTGGTGAAGCCCCAAGTGCCAGCTGTGACCCTGAGCTCTGTGAGGCACATGCACCCCAGGTTGGCTCTCCCTCCTCCTACCCCTCACCCCACTCAGTGCAGTTGGGATGGATCTCACCCATTCCAGCCACATCCAAGTTTCTCACAGCTCTTTTAGTTGCTTTAATCCCAATGTGAGTGTTTCCTCTTTGCAACAGCGTAAAAGCAAACCACAGTCTGTGAAACACTGCCTTATCACAGCAGCTATCCAAATAAAACCCAAGCACACGTTGTACTAATTCTTTTGGCCAAATATTGCTTAATTTCACCTGTTTAGAAGAAAATTTGAATGTGAACAAAGCTTCTGGTAAAGTGAGAAGTGGAATGTCAAACAAGAAAGACAAATATTTTCTCCAGAGGCTAAACTTACTGCAAAATAATAATCTCTTCTACTACACATCTTCACATGTCTTTGGTGAAACACCTGTCTGGAATTGTTAATAGCAACTATTTTTCAGGGTACACACTTCAAAGACAGTACTGCAATGTCAAGCAGTGTAAAACTTTTGAAGTAATTTTAGCTAAATACTTCTGTGACAACTGTCTGAATCAATTTGTCTTAGCTGACTATTTTCTGATATTATAAAAACCTAAGGCCTGGTTATCAGCCAAAAAGGTAAAAAATTGAGTGAGATATAACTACTAAGTTGCATGAATCAAGCATAAAAAAATCATGACAGCTTGTAGTTGATCTAGAAACTGATCAATGTCCCTGGCTCTATCTTACGCTCTTTTTTCCCTGAAATAATCAAACACAAAATATTTCATGCATATAAAAGGACAAAAAACTTCAACAAGCCAATGAATAGATGATGACCCAATTATAAAGGCATTACAGAGTGAGAAGATTGTATTTGTTTATACTTGTTTAGCACACTGAGAGAGTCATTAACATGGCAAAAGATGCAGATTCAAATAAGATAGGAAGTATACTTTTAATTACTAAATGACTTCACAGGCGAATATTACAGCAAAAAAGGAAGGGAAAGGAAGTGAAAGGGAAGAGAACTGGGGTAGGGAAGACAAAGCAAGCTGAGGCTGAAGACGCAGAAAAAGTTCTGAAATTTACTCACAGAAAAAAAAACAACCTAAAAACAACCCTCAAAAACCACCAACAAAGAAGGTGAAGCTGACCTCAAGACTCTAAGTCAGGCTCTTGAAATCCTAACTCATACAAAGCATCATGACTTCAAGGCACACAGACATAAGAGGATTAAGGTAAATGTCCCACCTAAACGCCTGAGAAAACAAAGATTAGTTTTAAGTACTGAAAAGAAACAAATTCATATGGATGCTTCATGTGCAGGAAGAATTGCAGGGACAGAGCCCACTCAAACAAGCACCACCTAACATAAGGCAAAACCCCAGGCCTTATTGCCACCTTCTGAGCGCAAATATACTCATGTCAGAACTCCACAAATGCCAACGACTTGACTGATTGAAAACCCATTGAAGTCAGAGGAAAATTTCTCACTGACTTCAGCTCACTAAGACTCTCCATTTAGCAAGATTAAGTCAAGACAAACATCATTGTTCCCAGGGGCAGGCAGTGGGATGGCTGCCCCAGCATGCAGCACCCAGCTGCCGGGCACCGTGACACCCACAGCACAGCCCCAGCATGGCAAAGACAGCTAACACCAAGAAACCACCTTTGCTACTTACCATGCTCAAAGTCATATTAACATTTCCATTATATTTATCTTAGCAGAAAAGAGTGCAATGCCTCTTGAAGGATGATATCACCGGTGGACATTATTCTACAAGTTTGAACTGTGTCTGTCATATCTTGACCCTTGTATCTGACATGGGAGATGTCAAATGAAATTTAAGCATTTGCTTTGAATGCTGTACTCATTTTCACATCAGAGAATATTTGAAAAACAGCAATGCAGCCATTTGTGCACTTACCAGACAGAAAGAGGAACAATATGCTTGATGGACTGGCCAGCTTTCCACCATCCCATACAGCATCAATAAATTCTTACTAACTGAACATTAGAACTTGGAAAAAATCTTTCATTATCTTGGTCTGTATCTGCTGGATGTAATCACAGCCTTCATCACCCTTACAGCACTGCTGAGCACCGGAAGAGTTATCCTGTCCCAGTTCAGTGAGAGAAACTTGGAACACACCAAGCAGATATTAATTTCTGAGATTGCTTCATTGGGTAAAACTAACACTTCTTTTAACTACTACAGTCAAAATCCCTCTCTAACCTCTCTACTTATCTAAACATGAACATAAACATAGGGATCTGGGAATCGCCTTTGCTTCCCCAAGTACCCACCCCACTGCAATGCAGCCTCACCAAGAGGCCGTGGGCACAAGGCTGCAGTTGGAGCACAGCTCGGGGCTGGGCACTCACCAGGGCCCTGGGCCATGCTGCCTGCTCCATGGGAACTAATAACCTGCCCTGCTCCACAGAGAGTATGACAAGCAATTAAGTGCTGTCGAGTCAATAACCTTTTGTCATGACACCAGTTAATGGGGGGAAAAAATCTCTTTTAGGTTTATACTTTTCTGCCCACAGACTGTTTCAAGAAAAGCTGTCTATCACACTAAAAGCATTGTTTACAAGCAGAATTATTATTATTATTATTATTAAAAATAATAATAAATTAGGCAGACCCTGAGATCAACTTTCCATGAGTGAATCAAGACAAGTATTGCTCTGGTGGCTAAGATGACTGTCCATTGAAAACTAGTCATATCTATTTAATAAGAAATATTTTTGTCCATAGGCCAAATATGCACCTAAATCTAATGTTTTTCAGGAAAGTTTTCCTACTAGTTCTCTGAAAAAAGTAATTATTACTCCCCTCAGCATGAAAAGCAAGTGGTTAGCACCCAACTCTGGCAGCTTTATCCAGAAAAATGGGCGGTAGGCAATAAAAACTTCATGAATTTCTCACCCCAAATGGAACGGGACATGGGGTAAAGCACAAAGCGGGACAAACGCCTTCCAGCAGGACATCAGACAGGTGGAACACGGAAGCTGACCCAGGTTCAGGTCGTGGTGCTGCAGGACCAGCAGCTGCACAGAGGTGTCTCTGACTCAGAGGCACAGCAAGGCTGGCCCAGCGCTATGCCAGGGAGCTGAGCTGGGCTGGCTGTGGGAGCGGGCGCTGCTGCTCTCCCACCCCAGCGGGGCCATGCAGCTCCTGCGGCGAGTGCTTGGGCAACCTGGAGCCTCTGCTAGGAAAGCCCTGAAGGGAAAGCAGCAGCAGAGCTATTGCCTATGGCAATGCTATGGGAAGAAGCGGTAGTGACAAGATGACATTGAGAGTCTGACACTGTAGATTACCTCAGAACCATATCAAAATGACTCTCAGTTATCAGATCTAGATGACAATGAGACTCCAGCATCACTGTCATCTATCCTGAAAAAATAAATAAATGGTACATGCCACTAGCCACGGGAAGGGATGGTGATTATAGATATATTGTGGCAATGCTGTCTACTGTAAGGATGGCTCTGGAGCTTTGATGATTAACATCACCTCAGATTTATACCATTTTGTCTTTTGAGTAAAAAAAACCTCCATACACATCAGTGTTACATTTACTGTAGCAGCACCACAGCTGGCAATCATACAACCAAGTATTGATATAACAATGGAAGAATCCCAATTAAGCAGTAATAAATATTGAATTAGTACTCATCATTCTGAGCGTGCAGAAGGGACGCGTGCATCCCTTTAGGCTCAGAACAGGGCACCAGCCTGCAAACCTCCCGCACGCTGATGCCTTCCCTCGGGTGGCAGTGAGCAGTCCCACCAACCCCTGAGGCCAGCAGGCCTGGCTGCCCTGGGACGGCGTGCCTGGGTGCCATCTCCCATGCAGGGAGAGTGAGGCTGGTGCTGACCAGCACAGGGCAAGGCAGAGGGGCAATGGCGGCCCTATGGGACAGCGAACAGCAATACCCTGTAGGCAAAGGAAGAGCACGCCCAGAAGAATACAGCTAACAGAAGAAAATATTTAACTTTTTTTCCTCCCAAAAAGATAATGGGCATGATGTTTTTATTTGCGTTTTGTTACGAAATTTCAGAAAAAATTTGCATTTTAAAGGAAAAGGCGCTGTTTCACACTGACCACCAAGTCACTTGTCTCTTCCCGTCACATTCGGTTTTTTTTGTTCCTTTTCCCTTTCATTAGAATCATACACAGAAACTACAAGCTAATGGAACAATGATCAACATCTACTTCAATAACACTGAGAATTCTCAAATGTGCTTTGTTTGTTGTGTTTTTTTTCTATAAAATTAACATATTAGAGACTATTTACCACTGTACAAAATTCCTTTCTTTATTTATGAAAGCTACATCTTTACTATCATGATGTGAAATGAAAAGCCTCCTGTACTTGTTGCATACAATTAAGCTGCAACAAAAGCCAGCCCAAGCCATTTCACATTTCACAGGGCTGCAATTATTCTTTAACTGTTAGAATATGCTGTCCCCCAGGAGCTAATTACAGAAAAGCTCTCATCGCACACAAGAAACATACAAACAAATCCTTCAAGCACAAAGCAAATGTTCAACATTAAAGAGATGCATTCAGGAAGTCACACCAATCAGTTTGGTTCAGCTAATTACTAATCTGATTTCTGGAGTAGTTGCATTAGATAATTATGATGCCCATTCACAACTTGAAAGCCAGGACTTTGACTGATTATAATAAAGATCTAGGACTTGGAATAAATAGTAAGAGCAAAGTATGAAGCTCACATCAGAACAGTGCTGATGAGATTTATTTTCTCACTGCTTTTCAGGACCCCATCCCAGAATCTGCCAAAGCCCACAGGAGTATTTTCCCTGATCTCACCCAGCTCAGGCCCAGACTGCCGCTGAGGCAAGCTGCCTGCAGAGCAGGTTCAGCAGGTGCCCAAACCCAAGCTTTCATTGCTGCTTCCCCTCAGAGCTCCACAGTGGCCTGGAGCCTCCCAGCCATCCTCCTGGCCTTCCTCACACCTCAGCTCATCACAGACCCTGTTGTCATTATGCCTCAAAACTTCCCTTTCCTCACTTTCAGCCCCTCCGCAGTTTCTTCTTGCACCAGTGATGGCTTTGCTGGAGATGGAGCTTTTTCCAAAATTACACATACTGCACGAGGACATCCCGAACTGCAGCTCTTGCTCTGGACTTGATGGACCATCTAAGCTACTGTACTGCAGTTCTCATTACAGCATAAGGCATTGAGAGACTTGCCCAAAATGTGTGGCAAAAACCATTGGTTTACCAGAATAAAGTTACTGCAGTTAAAGCCCACCAGCCACAGATTTACAGGCAACAGCTCACTGCAGATCATACAAATGTAGCCACTAGGAATTCCAACTTTGCACAAATGCAAGCCGATAGGAATTAAAACTTCTCCCTGGGTTGCAGCCTTGCCCATTTAGCATCATCCATGTTTGTTTCTACAAAAACATTGTGGGTATTGCAGCAAATACGGGAACATCCTGTCTTCTGCAGCACACAACACTTGATCATGTACAACACCTGACTTCTGATGGATGCATGGCCACATTAAATAAGCATGAAATCCAAACATGCTGAACTTCCAACAGCAGTACACAGTGAGCTGCCCCTCACCACACTGAGGCAACAGCGGTCACCAATAACTCGGATTTAGCCTCATTAAAGAACAAAAGTCAGCTGCAAAACTTGGGCTTGTTGTATGAAACCCCACGTGGAATAGAGCATCCACACTGGTGCTTCTCCAAATGGGTGTGCAAAATACAGCAGAAGCACCCACTTGCACTGTTTGCACACAGGTAGGTTGGACACTTTTTTTAAGCATTAAGGTGGAAGGGATTCTTTGCTCTTGTTAAACTAAGTGAAGGAGAGTAGCAAATCTGTATTTCAAAGTCAATAGGCTACAATATTTTGAGGTCTGCCATATGAGATAGCTTAAAATTCAAAACTGAACGAAAACTGTGTGGGGTGGAAACTAATGTTATGGAATCTGAACCAAGGCTACACTTATATTTCACTTTAATGCTCTAGCTGTTTAATCAAAAGATGAATAAAAGGTCTAAAAGACCAACACGCAAAAATATCATAGTTCTGGAATTTAGCTTTAGCTTCCTATTGTCAACCAATTACTGTGTAATTTTTTCCCTGTGACTGAATAACTAACTGTTAGCAAATAATGAAAAGGCAATTACAGCAGAGCTTTGTTCATATTACCCTCTTCATTTTATTCAGGCTATAATTATTGTCAATGCTGGAGGCTTACTGTACCATGTAAGTGGCACCAGGGAAGAAAATGGAATGGGCTGGTGCATGGAAAATTGCAAATGTCACAGCTACCTTCATCATCACCGTTGGACTTCAGAGATTAAAAAAAATAAGCAGCAAAAAGCTCTCCATGTGTGTTTTGCAATATCTTTACCTCAAGCTGTTGCAATGGCTGATGAACTGGCAGAAGGGGGAAAAATCAAGTATCATGTCTGTGCTTCTTTTTGTCCCCCCACCCCAACACTTCTATCACTATTTAATTCCCAGAGGATACTTCCTTTTTGCCACAGAGTGCCTGAAAACAAACCCACAGAAATATCTTTTTAGCAGCACTTCTCATTAAGGATGTCTATGCTGTTCTAGAACTGAGACTGGCGTATAAATGATGTATTTTATGGGGTTTCAGCTTTAATTCTTTGCCACATACAGGCACATCCTTATGAAAATCCCAAAGACAATGACCCAGAAGCAGAAATGCTGTGTGCCACATCTGCAGCCTAATACCAGCCATTTACACTATACACCACTTACCTGGGCTGGTAGTATTAATCAGGAATGGTGGAAACAAAGCAGAAACACGCAGCTGCATTTGTAACTTTCTGAGAAACAAAAGGTATTTCAGAGCCAACCTCAGAAGCTCAGCTGCCTGCTCTCCAGTGTGCAGACTGGTCTGAGTGGGATGGAGCCGTGGCAGCACGGAGATGGCTGCCATGCTCCACCTCCAGTGCCATAATGGCACGTGCAGCGAGGTGTGTGGGGCGGGCAGCTGGTGAGCGCTCAAGGAACTCCAAGTGCCTTAACAAAGCAATCGTAATTAAGCTATCCTATGGAGGCTAAGGTCAATTCTTGGTTGAATTCAGCATCCATAGAAAAATCATCAGCTTAAATATACCTATATGTATATTTAAGTAATAGTATAGCTGGGCAATGTTGAATAAAATCAGCTGCGCGCAGCCAGCACGATACAAGCAGCTCCCTTTTTATGCATTTTCCTTGGCAATGTGTTGGGACCTTTGTGGTCTGTGGTCATTTTTCAGTTCTCTGTGTCAACAAAAACAGACTTTTCAGCTCCAAAAGGAATGCATCACACGTTAAATCCTTACCAAATTTAAGTCTACTTTGTCATTTTTTAGATCCTGAATAATATCATAAACTTTTGGGATTACAGAAATAATAATGACCAGAGCCCAGGCAATTTAAGCCTGCTGTGCTAATCACAGAGTAAAAAGTCCTTTATAATAACATCTATATGCTAGAAAAATAAAGACCTTTCAAACCACCCCAAGCACCGCTTTCCGTTCCCTGCAGCAGCGCAGAGGGCATTGCTGAGACAATGACGCACATCCTCCCAGCCATCCACTTCATGTCCCAACGTATATGAAAAAGAATCTGATCACTTCCAAAAAAAAAAAATCACTTTCTTAAAAACAAAAAAATTCTGATTTATTGAAAAACGTAGTATGATGTCAGTGTGAATTAATGTTTCCCATAGGCATACTAATAAGCTCCATGACATAATAACTTGTTATACTACACCAGTGGGACCTTAAAATTATTCCAAAGATAACATAACACAACACTTGAAGCAGCAGGAAACTTCCAGCATGCTTTTAGATGTTTTACAGTGTTACTAATCTTTGAATTGCTTGGAAAAACTGAAAGGAAACAGAATATTTAAAATTGGAAGCACTGCAGTTAGAAAATGACTCCATTCCAAATTCCAAATGTGCACAGGAGATTAATGTCAATGCAAGAAAAAAAAATAGCAGCAGAAGGGGGGAAGTTATTAAATACACTTTCTAGGTTGGACATGTGCCTTCTGGTAGTCCAGCGAAAATCTGTTTTTATTTGGTTGAGCTATGGGGTTTGCACACACACCGATTTCATATCAGTGAGAAGAAGTCGGCCTTATTTATTTACGTGCAGATGAAATTTAAGCTAACGACTGCCCAGCAACCTCAGTACATGCTGGAGAAAAGAAGCAGGGATGGCTCTGCCATTCCTGCAGCAGGTCTGGACACCACCAGAGCCAGAACGGCCCCAGAGCCCAGCTGGGCTGAGCTGCTGATTCGCTGCGGCTCAGCCATGTGCTCTCCGGAGCTAAACATTCAAACAGGCAAAACAATTAAGTGGTGCAGTTCAGTTCATGC
This sequence comes from Perdix hodgsoniae, assembly GCA_035772895.1. Taxonomy (NCBI): domain Eukaryota; kingdom Metazoa; phylum Chordata; class Aves; order Galliformes; family Phasianidae; genus Perdix; species Perdix hodgsoniae. The sequence goes on from JAPSGF010000031.1 coordinate 6,811,204, forward strand.
AGCTGTCACAATTTATATTTTAATCTCCACATTGAAGCCACTCGAGGTTTAGTGGAGGAATGACAAACCCCACAAAGGAAGCCTGCTCGGTGAGCGCTTAGGCAGAGGTTCCCATGTGCACCCCCAAGGCAGAACACCACAGCAGGAAGTGATGCAGAGCCAGGCGTGGCTGGATGGCCTTCCAGCTGCTGGAATGAGACTGCTGCTTGTCTCATTCCACCCTGGCTGCATTATCCCGTCCTTTCTACTTGGTTTAGTTGCACCATCACCACTTCTTGGGCCAGGCTGAGCCCCGAGCTATAATTCTCTGCCAGCATTATTTTCTTTCACTGTGTAAAGGACAGTGTACTCCTGACCACTGCTTCCCCACAAACTGTACAGTGTTCAACCACTGCTAGAAATGAATATTCCATTCAAAATATGTTAACCTTTGATCCAGACACATCTCTGCAGCAAGTGATCCTGTTGTGCTGCAGCCCTTTGATCACCGCACAAAAATTGGAACCATTTGCAAAAGTAAAACTTGTGATTTGCACACAAACCAGACCCCAGAAATGGCCCTTGGAGGGATGTACTGCCTGCATGGGATGGGGACACTGCCAGCACGTGGTGCCTGCACAGGTCACACACACCAACAGAGCCTGAATCTGCAGGCATAAGCTCTCAAAATAGAAGTGTGAAGGTGTGTTTGAAACAATAAATTGCCCCAGACTGAGTGCAGTGAGCCAATTCAGCTTATTGGGCATCACCAGAGAGAGAAGCAAAAGAAATGGTGAAAGCTATGCAGCATTCACTTTCCTACTCATCCATGGAACAGTTTCAAGATCATGGGAATCTCCTACAACTGTGTGAAGCCATTTTCCACAGCAAACCTAGAACACCTGGTGAGCCCTTTGAAGTCCCTGCCAAGTAACTATCTTTAAAAGGAAGGATATACTGTAATGTGAAAGCGTCAGATACAGAGCACTACTGTTACAACAGCAAGGCTGGGGCAGGCAGAGAGAAGGGCACGGGGCAATGAATGCTTCGGGCTACAAAAAGAATAAGAGGGAAATTAATGGAGAAAATTGGATGGAAAAGGAAACATTTGAAGGGGATGCAAAGGCCAGCAAAGGACTGAACAAACAGCAGCACAGAGGAACAGAAATGATACAGGAGTAATTTAAAAATGAATTGTATTCCCACGATCCAAAGCAGAGGATGGAAAAAGGTAAGTTATGAAGTTCAGTACTACAAAACAGAAGGATTTTTCCTTTTCCACCCATACAAAGGAACATAACACTATGACACATCTCTGGAAAACTTGTGAGCTCCGCACCTGGCACAAACTGACAACGTCTCCTTATCCTGAACCTTTCCTAATCCAAAGAAAAGTGAAAACATGTTCTGAAATCTGGTTCCATGTTCCTTTGTCACATACAGGAGACTTAAGTGCTAGGAAAAACGAGAAAATCTGTTCAGCGAGATTATATCAGAAGAACATCACAGAGTTCATTCCCTTCCCTGAGAAGCAGAACACGGGCTGTGTAAGAACATAAACCAGCACAATTGCTCTGTGTATTGCAGTGCCTCTATACTCAAAAAAAACCAAGCCAAACAAATGGAAAAGTACATCCCATGGGCATTCATTGGGGGCATCTCCTTAGGAAGGCAGTAGCCAGAAAAAGGAACGTGGCCACAAGATCCTAGAAAGTTTCCTAAATTTCATTTGCAGCAGTATCAAAATTTATATCCCTCTATCCAAAGCTGTTGAGGGATGGGTGGAAATGTTACACACTGCTGTAATGTAAGACAGATTCCAGACTGGCAGCAGCAAATTAGCTTAAAGCTACTGCAGTGCAGAACTCCCATGCATTTCAGCTTCTTCATGCTCACCTCTGAGGTGATTACATGAGGCATTCTTACTGAAATGCCCGTACTCTGCCCTCATCCTGCCAACCATGAGGGAGAAGATGTCACAGGCTTTCACACAAAAAAGAGATGCCACATTTTTTCTCCCACAAATGTTACCACCAACATGCAATGGCTTTGGTACTCTCAGGAATTTGCACGCTTGAATTCTAAGGACACAAACACAGCAGCTTTTTAGCTCAAACCACTAGTGGGCTTTAGAAGCAACCCCCAAATCCATGTGCTGGAGCACATCATGGAGCTGTCCTGGAGTGTGAGCCAGTTACCTGCTGGATGAAACTGTACTAGAAGGTGCCCAACAGAAGCACACTTGGTGCACTCCAGCCCACAGGACAAGCAAGAATCCACCACACCGTGTGCAGTGTGTACTCAGCATCCACAGCTCCACCTAGTTTGCTCCACAGTACCACAATCTGATTCACATTTCTTGCAAACTCATAATAACACTGGAGAAAGGTACACTGAAATAGAAGTTATAGTTGAGCACATTCTTTTGGAAAGGCATCTTTTGGAAAAAAGAAACAAACAAAAAAACCCTGACCAAACACACACACACACACACACACACACACACGAACAAACAGAAAAAGAACTAAGTGTGTAAACTGTCTTCCATACATATCTGGCCATTCCTGCAAAGAAAATAGTGCCTGAGGTCTATGGTGTGTAATTAAAAATGTCTAATTCACCTAAGACAAGATTGCCTCAGTGTAAGGCTGTCACCTTCTATATGGGAAATCCATGCATTATGTATTTTTTACACTGATTTATCTTTGTTATGCAATGAAGAATGTTTTAGAGACATATAGAAAACATGCATTCTGTTTCTGTGATTTGGGTTTGCTTCAATTAGCACAAGTTAATTCTGACAGATATTTCCCAAATTACAGGAAGAATCTGAGAACAGATAAAACATAAACAAAGTGGGATTCCTGTGCCTGTCTGTCAAGAAAAAGATCTGTCAACATCCTCTGATAAATTGTGCAGGCAAAGAATGTGCATGTAAGACTTCAAGTGTGAGGGAGAAAGGAGTTTGTTAAAAATGACATAATAAACACGGATGTATTTATAGGCAGATTCCACTTCAAAATCCATACTGGAGAGGACTACAAGTTCACTGGATACAGAAGCACCTTCATGTTATTATTAACTACAACAAACAAGATATAGAAAAGGGGTATATATGGAAACAGGCACAACATATTCAGGAGATATTACTAGGTTAAGAAATAGGTTTCACAGGGCATCTTCAGCCATATCTTTCGTTTCATTTCTTTTTACCCAGAGGGTGGTGAGGCACTGGCACAGGTTGCCCAAGGATTGCTGTGGATGCCCCATCCCTGCAGGCACTCAAGGCCAGGCTGGATGTGGCTCTGGGCAGCCTGGGCTGGTGGCTGATGACCCTGCGCAGGGCAGGGGGTTGGAACTGGATGAGCACTGTGGGCCTTTGCAACCCAGGCCATTCTATGATTCATGAAGCAGGTATCAACCCAGTGCACTCAGTTGTAGAATCTTATTTTAGTTAGGTGGCTACAAAGGCACAGAAGTAGCACAAAATAAAATAATCATCTCTCTTTCCTTAAGGCAAATAAAGGTCACAAAATAACATTTAATTACCCACTCTTCTAACATTTATAAGGAAGTAAATTAGAACTACTCCGGAGTGAATATCTAGGAACCAACAACAAATCAAAACATAAATGGCAATTATTTCATGTGTCTGAAGAAAAAGCAAAATATTTTTCTACCAAAGGCAATTGATTCCCCTTCCACATAGTCCAACTGGCCTTGGTATTTTGGAGAAATGCTACTGCAGTCAGGTTGTTACAACTTTGAAAATGAATAATATTTTTAATAAAACGGCTTTCAGTAATTAAAACCTTTCTTCCAGCTGTTCCTGGTTCTTATGTAAGACAGAATTTAAACTGAGGTTGAACGTTCACTTCAAGTGCAGCATTGTGAAATGAGAAAAAAAGTAGTATTTGAGATGCAACCAAACAATGTCACCTCCCCAAAAACAATGTTCAGTAATATCACGTGGGGCTGGCAAGGCTACAGAAAAGGATGCAACAGAAGCACACAATCCTGTCATGAATTCTATTTTACCTTGGAGTGAACTGATCAGCACACACTGCATCGTACCACTGTCAGAAGTGCGGAGCTAAGTAGATCCCAACACGTAATGCCTTCACCAGCAACACTAAAACAGAAACGGATCCATGGATCCTCAGCACATAATAGATCACACCATATCTGGGCTCTCTCCTTATTCTATAGCAGAGATTAGCTTGTGCAAACTAATAATCAGCTGTAATAAAGATGTCCATCTCTATGCTGCTGCCTGGTTTTCCCCAGTGCAAGTTAGCATCATCACCCTAAATCCCATCTCACTTCTTTTTCATTTATTCCCCTCAACTTAATGGTCATCTTCCATCCCATCAGCCTTGCCCTTCTACTTTCCTTACAAAGCCCAGGGACATCTTTCGTTTCTAAAAAGCATTAAAAAGTGTTCATTCTTCCAGTGGACAACAGGCACCCAGCAAAGAAATACCTCTGGTTGTGCACTGCACCCACAAAATACAAGACCAGAAAAAATCACCTCAAACCATCCCAACATTTACTGTTCGCATGGAGATGTAAAAGAAAACTTGAGAAAATCAGATTTTTTTCCCATTAGGACTCTTTTCACTCTCTCACCTGCATGTCTCCACTGTCTTCCTCTGGAGTACCTATATCAGTATTCCTCAATGATATGAGTAGTACTTGGTACTGGATATTCCATTTCTACACCAAATCATGCTACACAGGCCTGCTGAGAGCCACAAAATCCCACAACTCAGAGCCAATGCCATTCACGAATGATTTGCAATTCTGTTGCTAAAAGAAGTAATTCTGAAGAGAGAAAATCTTTGCAATGTGAACTTCAAGCAGAAGGAAATGTTTGTGATGAAACAGTTACCAAGTGTATTACCCTCCCTTCTTGTACAATCAGCACCAAAGGACTGGGGTTGCCCAAATAAGACTGAAAAAAGAAGCCTTATTTGGTTCCAAAAAGCTGTAAATTGGCAGCCTTTGAACTATGAAGAAGCTTCTATTAAGGTCCCTTTCAACACAACACCTTCTAGGATCCTACTTATTCTGGATATGCATCCAGAACAACAGGCATCAAAGATGTCTATTTTCCCTGTGTTATACAGATCTCAAGAAGGCGCGGGAGGAAGAAGTTATTGAATCAATGTATCGTAAGCACCAAAATATTTTGGAGAAAACAGCAATATGGAATGAGTTTCCTTTCTCCTGGCATACCAAAAGAGTTTTGAAATTACCTGTTCTCAAACCATCATCTCCCTGTTATCAGAGCCTTACTAATGCTGATCTCAGTTTCAAGCATGCATCCCTCATCAAAACCAAGGAGAGGTGAGCATTCTTATCTATCAGCAGACGAGGCTGCCTGGAAAACAGCCGTAACAAGGCAGTGATTGCTGAGTGCTGACAGCATAATTCACAACTACAGTGTTATTAAAACATCTTCCAGTTTTTCCAAAGATGTTCCAAAAATCGACTCACATAACCCTCGCTGTGATATGTAGTCATGACAGTAAGAGAATGACCACATAATCCCCGCACTCTTCCTTTAAGCAGAAAGGATTAGCAGATCATGTATTTCTGTAAATCTTCATTGTACCAGACAGTCAGAAGTCACGATAAGAGAGAACCATGTTCATAGTCATGACTAATAAAGCAGAGCTTGTCACTTCTCTTAGGGTCAACCAGGACTGGATTAAGCCTATCTGGCTTCTTTTACAAAGATTTACAGGATACATTTTAAAATGTAAATGACCACTGTAAATTGTGTGAGATTAACTGAAGAGGTAGCTAGCATGTATTTATTATTACAGTTATAATGCTATTAAGCATTGTCGCAATTAAAGCACGACCCATCTCTTACAACAACATAAGGACAAGGTTAGAGTCCAGGACCAAGCAGGGAAAGTGGCTGACCGGATGGATGATGAATCACTTGAAACTTCACTTTTGCACAGTTTGTTATTTTACCATATAGTTCTGCTCTAGAAGTGGGCAGAGATGAATAACTAAGAAATCTCTAAGCCGATGCCTGAGCATCCCTGATGTCCAGAATAACAAATGCCCACGTTCTGGTGCGGCAGTATAAGTACGCCTCTCGATAGAAGTACCACGCAGTTACACTTAGTTCTGTTCAGCTTGCAGGCTCCTCGAACAAATAGTTTCAGGGAGGCTAGTCGTTACATCAAGAGAACTTGTACCTGTAAAAACAGGGTCATTTTCTATGAATTAAGAAAACACATTCAGATGTCACTACAAGCCTCTTGGAGACAGGACCCCAAACAAATCAATCCCGACTCCCCAGGGACTTGAGCTGAATCTTGTCAAGGCAGAGTCAAGCAGAGACCATGTCATCAGAAACATCTGCACAAACCCCAGTGAGTGGCATCTGCTTCTGGAAACAGACAGAGCTTAGGAGAGTACTGCGGGCTTTCTTCCTCCCCTCTAATTCCAGCCTCGTCAACGAAAGGATTGTTTTGCAGACCCTGGGGTTAAACGGAGGAACTCTCTTCAGAACTGTTGAATGAGGAGCTGGACACCACTGTTAGCTCCCTGGAGCACTGAGAGCTGCTGTTTAATCTTCTAACACGCTCCAGGCAAGGTCATTTTTAATCCTGAGAACAAGATATCACACAACTGATTGGCAAAACCTTTCTGGAACTGCATCAATTCAAAAAGAATTTTCCAACACTTAGCAATGGTTAAAAGAATAGTAGCTATAACTGATTCAGAGAGATTAAAAGGATAAATCACCGAGGATGTTGGGGAAGATAAAGCCAGTAAAGTGAATAAATGTTCTGGGTGTGGAAGGAGACAGGCTGGTTTATCAGCCAACAGCATGGAGTCTCAAACCTAGGGCTATTAGGATTAACGTTGCTCTGTCCTTTAGAAACCCTCTAATGTATTCAGCAAAATGAAAGAGGAAAAATGTGCCTGAAGTGAGAGAATGTCATGACAGCCTGGTCTGAGAGCCCTGAAAGTGTTGGGAACCAAATCCTTCAATTTGGCAGCACAAAAGTCAAGAGACAGCGTGACCGTGGATGGTCTGGAGAAACATTCTTCACACTGTTGTGCTTTTTAAGATGGCTCCAGTCTTAGCAGTCAGTTGTTCCAATGCAGAATTATTTAATTTTGTCTCCAGAGATTACTTTCAGCATTATTATCAAAGCCAGCAGAAAATTTTCTGCACAAGTCTGTTGACAGGAATACTTAAGGAAACATAGTTCTCTGATATTTCATTTTTTTGTTTTCTGAGAACGCAGAAGTATGAAATGCTAACGCTCCACATTCCTGTTATGTTCCAATTCTCCTAACAAAAGAAAATTATGTGCTTTCTCTCTTGCATACAGGGAAGAAACTCCAGCACAAAAGCCCTCTGGAAAACAGCTCTATTTGTGGGAGATGCAGAGGCACTTTCCTTCAGTCCTGGAAAAAATCTTCAAAACATGATCATTTTGAGCTTCCATACATCTATCTGGAAATTCACTAATCACTTCTGTGTGTGAGTGGCTCAGCATGAAAAATAGTATTACTCCCTGCCGTGGCTTTAGCAAGACAGATACCAGCATGGCATATTCATATATCCCTCTGTGGATTTATATGTAAATATGCCAGCATCTTTGTGGAGGTCTCTTCTTTTCTAAAGATCCCTTTTGGCTATTTGCTATTAAAGCTATATTCATACATATGATATTATGCTGCCCTTTGGTCTTTATAGAGAAAAGAGGCTGTCATAAAGCTATCTTTATCATCCTTTGTCCTGAGGCTCACACAAAACAGCTATGTTTTCAGGGCTAACGAGATCCTTTATAAAGCAACTTCTACAGACAGCAGCTACTTTTTCTGCAAGTAGCTTATACAGCGCTTATAGTGGACTCTTTATGTAGAGAGATGGGGTGTAATAAAAAGGATTCCTAATCTGAAAACTGTAAAAACACGGAAAGCCACCCAGGAGACACTGAGTGAGTCCATCGTAGGCTTTTTGGTTTCAGAGCCAGGCAAAAGTAGCTCCCCTCCCCCCCATCTCCTGGACCACTAAGAGCCATTTGGAAGGCGAGCCATTGTTTTCTTCTGTTTTTTTCTCCTATTAGATCCAGTAGAGCTCCATCTTGGCATGTACAATTCCCCTCTGGATAAGAAGAGAAAGAAGCAATTAAGTACAAAATGCTAACAAGATGTCTGAGTGAGTCAACTATGTTTCTGAAGTATCTCCAGGTTTTTGTACACCTATGAAAATCATTTCTAGGTCAAAGAAAAATAAAAGTTAGGGTAAACCTAGAAAAAAAGTGTCATATTAGGATATTTATATAAACTGTCATTCTTGTGTTTTCCCCAAACCTCATGTGCTCTAAGCAATCAATCAACAGCCTCCACAATCAGACTTGGAGTCCTGATGGAGTAGGAAGATGTCATCCAGGGAGGAAAACATGTGGAAAATCTGTTAGCCATGTGTGTCATTACTGATGTCAACATTTAAGTAAATATGCAAGACCTACCTAAGATTCCTACATACCTACTGCAACATAAATAACACAGAAAGCTTTGCCAGATTAAATGATTCTACATTTATCTCAACCTTTTATCCAGTTACAGATCCATAACACAGGTACGCTTTCTAGACCGGGAGCAATTTGAAGACAGCAGCAGCAAATAATTCAGGAGCAATTCATTAGATAATTAAATTTTTCACTTTAATTACAGCCAATTTGACCTATACATACATAAACAGACATTCTTAGTATTTTCTGAATGCAAGCCATTTATATAATTAATTCCAAGTAGCAAAGGCAGCATTCAGACTCCAGAGATTCCCAATACAGTTTTTCGGATGGTGAGAGTTAGGAAACACAGGCAACATCAGCAGAGATGTTCCATTCAGATCACAGACAGACTCCAGCATCCATTCCAAGTGGGGGAAAAAAACCTGCCACTTTTCATCTAAATATTTCATAACTGTTGATAAAGGCATTCTCAACTAAGAACTAGGATTAACCTTTCAAAAACTCATTTATAATCACACACAAGACCACAGAGAATGCTATAGTATACATACTTAAAAATCAGAGATTAGAAAAGCACAAAATTTGGATTATATGAAAAAAAACATCCAAGAGCACTTGGAAACACAAAACCTTACAACAAGCTGCATACATCTATGTTATGGTAAAATCCAAATGCACTGTCATTAAGTTTTTAAAAATCAAACAAAGAGTCCTGAGCAACCTCAAATTTTAAGCCACTAAATCTCAGTAATAGTTTTTAAGGAGAGTTCAAAAGCAAAACAGAAAAGTCAAAGTCCAAAGGTATCACAATGACAGATCAAAGTGTGAAAAGGGATTAATGGCATCTCCAGCAAATGAAGTTTAAAATTCTAGTGTATTAGAGAAGGTCTTTTTTGAAATGGTAATAGGCTATACCTGAGCTGAAAAGACAATTAAGATAGTGTTAATTTTTTTTATGGTATCTGGCAGTAATATTTTTATCCTGTTAATTATACAGTAGACAGCAAATGTATATAATATGATAGCTCCATGCTGAGATGACATGCCTGCTGCCTAGTTAAGTGGCTACATTTATCCTATAATTAGCTTGCAGGAATGTGATTTGCATTGCATACCTAAGAGTATATATAATGTCAACTATGCCACAAAAGCCTAAAATGGAAGCTGACACTCTCTTAGCTGCGACCTCTGTATATAACAAGGTGATGCCTCTCGTGACCTCCTGCTCTTTGTATTCAACCACACACAAGAAACGCATTGAAGTAATGCTAAATGTATGACAAATTCAAAATGTAAGGAAATTTAAAGTCAGGGCAGAAAATCAGGGTTGGTGCTTCAGTCTGAACTTGCCCCTTTACCAGGAATCAGGATAGCGATGGTTAAAAGGCAGCATCCCCAGTTTATTGGCATTAACATTGAATTTGTTTGCTTTTGTGCGTAAAAGAGATTTCCCAGGAGTGTTTTTCCATCTACATATATTTAACTTCCATGGGAAATATCCAGATTCTCTCTGTAGCTACATACAGAGGAAAAAACCTTGTTATTAAAACGCTATCTCAACAGCTCCTAAATTTGCTGAAGATTCTGTTTGGGCACAGGGGGCTTCGCTGCTGGACACACCTGGGTGAGTAAACACCTGGAATGAAACCTCAACCCTCTGGTAAAGGGAACCATCAGCCAGTTTGTTTCTGCTAACAGCAGTAAGGAATTTCACATTTCAAGCAAGCTATCTGAGCTGTCCGCCCAATTTCAAATTATCTGTCCATAAGTCACAGGTTTTGTTCTTGTCCAAGAACATGAAGCACCACGTTGTTCTCAGAGGTGGAAATGGAAAGCAAGCAGCCACGGTACTGAGGCTTCACGAAGCTTAAAGCCTTACCCAGGCTTGGCACCAAATGTTACCTTCATAGTCCTGCAGCATCATGAGAGGCAATCAGGCCCCCAGGTGCATGTTCCTAGCCCCTCCTAGCCTTTCCTATGCTGGAAGATCTTAGGGAAGCAGTAACAGGTAAGTACAGGTTGGTAAGCTTTCCACCTGGACTCCAATCCAACCAGGTAAAAAGGGAGAACCTGCTGCTGTAACTTGCCCAGAAGTGGGGAGCTTTACTGGTGGAACATCAGCACCTTGGGAACAGCACAGCAGGAGCAGACACACAACCTCAGAGCAGCACAGAGAGGAGGGGAAGAGGAATATGAGGAATACTCAGGGGTTGTGGATACGCCAGGGAGAAAGTGGCTGCATTGGAGCACAAAGACCAAGGAGGGTGAGAAACATGGCAACAGGCAAAGTGCAGGAGAAGGGACAGGAGAGAGCAAGGACACTGCGCTGCACAGCTGGCTGCGGGCCTGCCAGGAGCCCAGGGGCACTGCTGTAGGGCCACAGCCACAAACAGCCACGGAGCAGGAACGTGCATCAACAAACACTTACATCTCTATATAGTTACTTCTGATTCTTGCAGATCCACTCACTACTGAGTTTTTATTTGAGTTTCCACCGAACCAGTGACATCCCCCAAAGCTTAAGACAAACATCGGTGCATCCCCATCACACAGCTGGCAGCCCCTTACAGCACGAGCCCCTTCACCACCCCCCCACTGTGCTCCCCGCCTTTTAACCAGGCTGCCTCACACTTGGAAGTGCTCTGAAAATTTGCAAGGCATCCCCCTTTAAACATTTCATCGTGCAGCAGGGCTGCAGCACACACTGGATAGCAGCCTCTGGCAGCTGTTGCATGCAGCCTTCACGTTTTGCCTTTTGAAATAAGCCTATTATTCTCTCTCCTTCTTTTTGCCTGTGATGAAACGATACTCTAAACTTCTCTATTTAAAGTACATAACATGCTCTCAAGTATGTATTACTACATCTGTTTGCCTTATTGAACAGCTGAAAAGCATTCAAACTATTATTCACTTTTTTATTACTATTCAGGACATGTCTGCGTATGTTCTGCCCAATCTTTTTTTTTTTTTTTTTTCCTTTTTTAATAATAATAATGTTGTTGATTGTTACAATACCACCTGGTGTTGCTGGCAGCTGTGTTCTTAGGACAAATCTGGAGATATGTGAGGCTTCATTAAAGCCCCAGGTCCTGGAGGCATGTGATTAGATAAGAGCTTTTTGGTTGGGTTTGTTGGGTTGGTTTTTATTTGTTTGTTGAAATAAAAAAAAAACACATGATCTTGAGAGGTGGAGCTGCTCCTTCATGTGACCCCAGCATACCCTCAGTGGGTAAAAACTTCACACACGTGAGAAGAACTCAGCATTTTACTACTTCTCATGTCAGACCTGACCAATAATTGCAGGGCATTCTTAGACATGGAACTTCTCCACAAAATACACACGCATGCTCACACATGCACAGACTTCATGCACACCTCGATGGGCTACAAAAACAGTAATTTAGTGACTGTCATCAAAAGGATGGCTATCATATAAATCTTCCTCACACCTTCTCCCCAGCCACTTCTTTAAGCCCACAACGTTCTCTAACAGCAAAGGAAAACGAAGATGCTACTGTGAACATCCCCACTAACACTTCTAACTCCAGCAGTGTATGGAGCTATTGTTCACACTGTCTTTTTGCTGACAGGCAACTGCATAAGAAGTGACACCCCTGAAGAGCACCTCAGCATCCAGAAAAATCAATGACATACACAATGCTACAATTCCCAGTGCAGCCAACAGGACTGGGTGCTGAGCTGCAGCCCAGGCTCAGCATTAGGCACCTACCGGGCAGAGCACTTTGTGGTGACTTCATTACATTTGATACAGATCGTGCGCAGCAGAGCCAGTGGTCTCTGATACACTCCTAATATTTAGCTACACTGAAACAAAACTCTCTTTCCTCATTCATATATTTTTAAGATTGTCATTTTCTCCCTTAAACAGCTCTTTTTAGTTAACCTGATCTGTAAAGCTTCTCCAAAATCCCATGGAGTTGTTATCTAAGAATCAAGCAGCAGGATGCTGGAGGAGTAATTTAAACAATAGCAATTTCTTGTCTTGATGGAGCTACTCCATTTTACAACATGTTTAAACACAAGCAGCTTGATTAATCTTAGCGGGCACCAAAGAATGCAGCAAGGTTTCTGCCCTATGGGAAGGCATTTGTGCCAGGTGGCAGAAACATTCACCCTGAAGAAAAATGGATGGTTTTCAGTAACTGTCATTTTTCTCTGGACCTATTAAAAAAAAAAAAAAAAAAAAAAAAAAAAAAAAAAAAAAGAGTATGAGCTTTTCAGCTCTCATTTTGATTTTTACAATTCTGAAGTCAGTCTATCAGGAAAAGGAAAAAAAAGTAAAAAAAAAAGTGAATGATGAACCAGCTTTACCCCGTATGCCCTGGCTGAGGCACATCCAGCCACCCTCACGTGCCCTGCTCCTGACATGCTGCACAGTGCAGCTACAGACAGCCCCTCTCCTCGGTGGGCTCTGCTGGCAGCTGTCAGACAGTCAGACTGCTTCAGCACGCAGTCCCCAAGCCCAGGAATTGCTCAGCTTCCCCAACCAACCCACTGTCCTGCTGCTGTCCTGGGGCAGACCAAGCTCCCAAGGGGTGCTTCCCCTTGACTTGACTTGGTAGGACTCCCAGTCCTCTGCTCCCCATGAAAGTCATTATTTGGCTACCAAAATGGTTAATAAAGAGCAACTTTGCTGCAAAGCCAGTCCAGATACGTGTAAGGACCTGCTGCGTGCCTGTGCCAAGGTGAGATGCGTATGAGAACAATCCAGGTGGGGGTGATGCAGATCAACATTGCCAAAAAGACACTTGCTCAGCCTGCCAGTGTGCCTACACAAGGGCCACCTTCCCTTCAGGAAACGGGGAGAGCACTCTGCTGCAACATCTGCATTTCAGGGAAAAGATGCACATCAAAGAGTCATCTCGAGTGCCTGGTTTTAACTGGTATTAATATTTAACTGGAAATCAGTCTCACTTGACAGCGGGTGAAACGTACTTTGTGCAGGATGATACTGCCCCCAGGAAGCCTGAGAAATAAATGCTGGGGAAGCACCTCATCTCCTGCACACCGTGCGGACGCTTCACAAGCGCAGAGGAAGGAAGAGGTTACAGGAGCCATTCTCAGTTCGGAGAGCACCTGAAAAAATGTTGATTTTTGAAGACAACCCCAAGGGGAAGCTGGTGGGAAATCTTCTAAACGGTGTGAAAGAAGCACGGCTTTAAGATCGCCCAGTTTAAACAAACATTTTTGTTTTGTCTTTAACTCGAGCTAATGAAGTGCCCCTCTTAGTCTGAACGGCTGAAGGGTTAGAACAACTAATACCGACATAGCCTTAGGTCAAGAAGCGTGAGCTCAGCAACTACCTTTTAGTATTCAAGAGCTGCTGCAAAACAAGCACAGAAATCCGGTGAAGCTAAAGAAATAGATCTACCTTCAGCTAAACTCCGAGTTCTGCTGTGCTTACTGAGGAAGCAGGAGGCAGTAGGGGCTGCGACACAGCACAGCGAACACTTCAGCCATTTATGCGGTTGATGCTGAGATACGTAAACAGTGCTTGAGATTACAAGCATGCTTGCATATGTATGTCTCCATATAGAGACGCCACGCCTATATATTTTAAAAGCAGCGTAAGGCAGTCGAACATTTCTGTAAATAATTGGTCTTTTTGGGCGCAGCGAGCTGGCTGCTGTGCTGGAGAAGCCAAATGAGGGAGCAGATGCATATGGCAGAAAATCCCGTGAGCACACAAACCCAAGCAGTTTGCATTTTAAAGATGTAAACGTTCCTTACGCTAAGGAATAGCACTGAACTTGCTTTTGTACTAAAGGCCACATCCAGTTCGCACTCCTTAGATGAGAGACTGCATTGTATTTTTTTGAGTAGCAGGGGCATGAGAAAAAAAAAACTTCTATTTCTCCCACAATTTTTTTAAAAGTAACATAATTTGAGAGTTGCCCCATTACACTTAAATTGTACGTATTATTAGTTTCTGTTTAACCTGTGAACACGCATGTTTACATCAAACCGTAACACAAAAAGCTGCTTTTAGACCTTGCTATGCAGAGAATCAGTTGCAGCGCACCCTATTCAGCTCAGATCCCAAGATTACAGGAAACACTTGACTGCAAGTGACAGAGAAGTGCAAGAGCTCACTTCTGTGTCGCCAAAGAAAAAGAGTTCTGCAAAGCACGCCGAGGTGTGCCTGGCCTAAGGCACAACTTCCCGGACAGAAGGAAGCAGCTCCCTGCTCCTGCAAGGGCACAGCACAGCCATCCAGCAATCTGAAAGCACGGTGTAAGCAGGGGACCCAGCACAGGGCTTGGCGCTCACCTCACATACGCACTGCTCTCTTAGCAACGTCAGTGGCCCCAGAACAAGCCTGGTAAACTGGTCAGAGCACAGCTCGGCTGAGGCCCCCCAGGTACTCCCAAGTTTGGGGCACCCAGTGTGGCACACGGGCAGTGCTGCACCGAGAGCACGCTGCCACAGCCACAGTGCCACAGCCACAGTGCCACAGCCACACTGCCACAGTGCCACAGCCACAGTGCCACAGCCACACTGCCACAGTGCCACAGCCACACTGCCACAGCCACACTGCACAAGCCTGATTCCGGGCTACGTCTGTGCCTGGGAAGTGCTAAAATGCCTAAGCACAATGTTTTTAGACTTCACCAATAGGCAGCACATGAAACACTAGAAATGCCTTTGATCTTGGCAAAATTAGGAGATAGGACTGTATTTGGGTCAACCGCCCCTTCCTTTTGCACCCTGGTAGGAGAAAAAAATCTGAAGGGAAAGCAGCACAACAAAGACAGCGTTGCTCCTTTGAATGGAGACAATAGATGCAAGCATCTCTAAAATAAAGATATTGTGATTAGGTTATACACTCCTTTTTTAAAAAAAAAATCTGCATTAATTTTGATTTATATTTAAATAAAAATGATTAAATTTTATCTTCTAAGATGGAAATGTTGTGATAAATACTGGCCCGTGGCCAAACTAATCTCTAAAGCCTACAGCTTACAGCCCCTGTTGTCTTGTATGGATATTTGAATGGCAATGGGTTTTATCAGTATTTCTAAAGGCACTCATTTAATTATGTGGTTGTAAGAATTTCCAAAACCCCAAAGAATTAACACTACCAATACATATTCATATTTCTCAAATTAATTCAACCTGAACATTTGAAAAAATTCATTTAAAAAACACACTCTTTTATTTTTATTTCTGTAAACACTGAGAGCTCTTTTCTGGTCCCATTTATGCACTCGTTTTATTTTTTGTTTAATTAAGAGAAAATGATGTAGCCAGCTCTTTGCACGCCACATAACACCGGCAATTGATCTGGTTACAACAGGGCGTGTGATCAGAGAGGATTACTGGGAGAGACAAGGGTGCTGGCTGTCCATGGCAAGGGACAAGCCCTGCCTGCTCCGCTCCCGCGCATCTGCTGGAAAGACTGCTCTAAGCCCACTGACTTCCATGGTGCTACGCCCATCTCACAGCACTGTGAGCCCAACCAAGCAGATTCCCAGAGCCATCTACACACGAGGGATGTAAGACCAAGACCTTTTTAAGGGCTAAGTGACATCAGTGCTCTGCTGAGGAGCCTTCCCAAACCACAGCGCTTTCTGCGCTAAGTGCAAACACGAACAAGAGAAGGAAGAACACAACCACTGCTGCCATGTTCTCGGAGACTCAGAAAAACCTGCAGCCTTCAGGTTTAAAGGAAACCCATCAAAGCAATACTTACACTATACAAGCCAAATGCAGTCCCACTGTACAAAGATCACCAACTCTCAAACCAGTGCCCACATGGAACTTGTTTGTGCCACGCAGAAACGTTGCTGATGCACTGATGCGCAAAGAACCAGAGCACACGTGGACACACAGTGCTGCAGGTCTCCCACAGCTCACAGTGAATGCATAGGCCTGCTCTGTTGTGCAGCCTCACGTTCAGCTCACTGCCCAGTTGCAAATAAGACTTACATGCATAAGGCATAGGGGTTATTTTACCTATAAGCTGAAAAGCTGCAAATGAAAAAGATTTTTACCACATAAAAAACTGTGTTTTAATTGAAAACATTAAAACAAATCTAGCTGAAAATTTTTTGGGGGGAGGATTTTTAGTGAAATTCTCTTTAGAATGTGTAATTAATTTTGATTTCTCGTGACCTACCCACAGCCTGTAGCAACACAGGGTTTATCACAATGGAAAAAAACACAGCATCAGACTTTGCAAGCTCCTCTGCACAGCTGCTCACCAGGCCAATGGTTTAAAAATCAAACTTTTTGCTTTTCCAATTATCACTCTGGCATCACATCCCAGGTACGTCACACAGCATCTTCTGACAACTGCTTGCCCAGTCTGACAAAGGTACTTTAATTAGCACCCTTTCTTCCGTCTTATATCACGTGTAATTATTATGGCATCACTCTAACACATTTACTACATGTAGGAGGGAAAATGACATGACTGCATTATTGTTGCCACTTTAACAAAAACAAATTTGGGGTATATACAGTTATTTGTAGAGAAATGCTCACTATTGCTATTGGCAAGCAGAAATCTACCCTATTTCAGGTTCAAGAGCAAGGCAGATAACTGATATTTTAGGCTCCTTCTAACGTCCGTCCTTCTATCTATGGTTTGACACAAGTAACAACAAAACAAAATTCCCCATACTACCACTAAGGCTGCTTAGAGGACTTGCTTTCCTGCAGGAGCCACAACATAGGAGACCGAAATCTCTAATGAAATGCCTCGTCCATTGATTTATGCAGCTTTAGTGGTGCCATTAACTGAAAATTGTTCTTTTCATGGGCTTATAGAGAATCTGGTGGCTGTCATTGTTCATGATTCAGTGAGAAAACTAGGTCTATAATTACTACTGCATTTTGGAAGATATGTGAGGGATGGAAATCTGTCCTCATTTTGTGTTAATATTTTATATAACACAAATATAAACCTTCCATATCTAACAACACATTGAATTCCATCACTAGTACAGCAACCATTAAGTAATCTCTTCAAAAGTCTTCCTGTTTAGGGAGAAAGAGGAATATTCAAGTACTAGCATAGAACACTTGGGGAGGGGGGAAATACATACATATATATAAAAAATATAATAAAAATAATAAATATATACATATAGGTATGCATATGTGCGTGTGTGTATATATATGTAAGAATAAGCAGGCAGTAAGCATTTTAAATTGTATTTCAGACACTAATGCAAGCAGCTAATCCTATTTACATTCATATTAGCCCTGGGTATCTTTTTCCCTAAGATTTACACATTTGTATGCTTGCATGAGTTGAACTGCTTTTTGCATGATATCAGTACTTTTGTAATTTAAATCTATAAAAGGCAATTTCTTTTAAATATACTTCCTAACAGTGGGTGAAAGAAGCACTAAACTTATTTGAGAGCTGTACACATCAGTAAACATGTGCACTGAACTCCAGGCAATGCGCTGTGAGAGAATTAATCTTATACTGTGTTAGCTATTGGGGCTCACAGTAACAAGCATGGAAAACGCCCATACATTTTCTTCCTATTACCTAGAAAATCTGTATGTTTTAGAATTACATTTTTAAAGTTAAGCCTTTTTTCAATGAGTGGTTAATTTGATGTTCCATTACCTTACTCATTTTAGAATTTATAACAAAGGTAGTCAAAAGGAAGGTCAAGCATCATTACAAGGACCATACTTAAAAATTATCTGCTTGTATGTCCTACAAATACATAAACGTCAGACTGTAGGTTAGACGTTAGACTTTAGATCTTTGTGCTGAAATTAACAGGAATTAGAAAGACACCTTTATGCTAGAGGCATGGAAGTCAGGGGGCTGGTAATGAGAAAGTTTTCAGATAGGCTCAAGGACAGAAACGACTTGAGCTGTAAGACTTGGATCGCGTGCAGTTAAGTGATAATGCCTTTGTTTTTGCTGTTGCTATTTCTTTATTTTAGAAGTTCATTGTTTTTCTTTCCTTCCATGTGAATCAACATAATCCAAGTATGGGAAGACTTCAAAAACCCTTTATAAGCAGTCAGTCAGTAAGCGACTCTTCCTACCCTGCTGATGGTACTACAGGAGGCTGGTGCACATCATGGTTTTCCCTTTCTTCTTTAAATTTTACCCATCCACCTCCCCTGCTTTCCCTACCTCCCACTCTCTCCCTCAGGATCCCGGTGCCTTCTGTTCCAGCAACCTTCTGCCCTGTCCTTTCTTTTGACTTTTGAGGATTCCTCCATGCTTCTTCGTGCTTCGTTCTTCTTGTTTGTCACTGCTATTTGAAAATAACATCTTATAACACTCAGTGATTCTTTATGCATAAAGAAATTCTTGGTATACATTAGAGAACTGACAGACACTGCCTGACCTGGGAAGGAGACACCCAGCTGTGCCATCCTCACGAGCCAGCTGGGTTTGTGAGCCACGAGACCAGAGGAGCTCTGCTTCCAGGATGGGATCCGTCAGCCTGCTTCCTGAAGGGAAGGCACCGCTTCAATATAACAAAACAAAATTCTGAGTAACTTGAGCACCCGTCATTCCAGAAGCAATAGGATCAGTGCCCAGCAGACAAATACTCTCGGATTGCTAATTCCTTCCTAAAAACATCAGCTATTTGCAAATGGCTGGGAGGAGTCTACAAGCAGATGAGAATCTCATGCTGACAGAACAATAGGCATGCACAGCATCTGCAGCTGCAAAGACACCAAGAGTGGCTGCAGGTCTCCAGATCTGCAGCAAACTGCAGCAGCGCTGCTTTGTGGTCTGGCTTTGTTTGGGTTCTTTTGGTCTTACCCCTAAAGGAGTCAAGAGCACAATTCAAGAAATAAACCTGCACGTGGAAAAAAGCTCGTGGAAGCTGCCCTTGATGAGCCACCTCTCACACACAGCACGCAGAGCTGCGGCAGCACAACCTCCCTTCCACCCACCCTGTAGGAAACAGCTCCACGGAGCAGCTCTTTTGTTTTAGTCCTAGCACTTCAGACATGAAAACTGGATATAAATACGGCCTTAATGATTCCCCAGTCAGCCAAAGGGATCAATCAGAACTCATCTCAACTCTTTGAAGTTGGGTTTTACACACTCTTCTTCGTGTATCCAAATTTTGTCCTGCTTTTTCTCCACACCTCCTCCCACTTTGTAGAGAGGGGCTGGAAGAACGAAGGGAGGGAGGTGAAAGGAAGGGTGAACCAGCACACAGTGCTGAGTGGGGGACTTTGTAGCCAGTTGTAAGGGCCTGGGTTTGTTCCAGCCTGCTGCGAGTCCTGATGTGGATATGAAGTCACTGGCAAACGAACATCCTCAACTTTCGTTAAAAGAACTATAAATCTGAAATGAATGTATAAATAATATGCAACTGTCTAGACAGTATAGGTCACTTGCAAAGAGACTGGGTCAGGAAAAGATTGTCCATCAGTCAGACAACCATAACTGATTCTGATGCTAAATAATGGTTTAGATATTCAGTATTCTATATATGCGAAAGGCTTCACTGAGCATTGGATCTTCCCAACCAAAGTAGCTTTCTACTTACACATATCTTTATGCAGCCGTAAGAAAATGCACACGCTATTTAAACATTAAAATTAATGCTGAAAGAAAAAGCTATTTAGCGAGGGACTGGAACCAACCTATGTAACTGGCTTTTGGTAAAGCAAAAATAACTATCATATTTTACCTTTGGTAAACAACCTAATCTTATGATACCGACAGAATCTTAAAAAGGGCTAGAATTAGAACTTTGAGCTAACAAAGAAACTTATTTCACTTACAGAATCAGTTCACAGACGCATTCGGGGAATTGTGCGCTGTATAATCCTACCTGAAAATCTCCCACTTCAGAAAGTGCAGACTCTCAGGTATCACAAATGTAACCACACTGACTACACATGCTTTTGGAATTATTATGTGCATCGTAATGCATTTTTTGCTATTATCTTCACAAAAGAAGTAGGTGGTCTTCACATAACAATATTCTCATCTTAGTGCTTTCGGGATATACAGAAAGTTTTGGCAGCGCTTGGGTGCTAACAGCCAAGAGCTGCATAAAATACTCAGTTTGTTAGCAATGAAGAAAGCACATTTTAATATACTTGCTATAAGAGAACAAGAAGGTACAGGGGCAATAAACCAGCACACCCATCGGAGGGCACAGCTGAGAAGCAGGGGCTATGCCTGCACGCAGCAGGCACTGGCTGGCTACCATGGCACAGGCTCCATGGGGACACAGTGCCATGTGCCTGCACAGTGTGCTGCCAAGCAGCCACCCAGGTGTGCATGGATGCTCAGCAACAGACAGACAGAGCAGCAGTCACTCCTGGAAGGACTCACTATGGCCGTGGTACAGTGCGCCTCCTGATCCCTGCTGATGGTGAGTCTGAGTGGAAACACAGGTTGCCTTAGCCTTCCAGTCTGAAACCAACAGGTAGTTACTGTTTCTCTACGGATTTAAGCTGGATTCCTATTAAAATACTGCTGTATTTTTATCTACAAATGCTATTAAACATTTCTGCACAGAAGCTGCAAATCTGTGGCTTGAGCTCAGGTTATGTTGACCTATCCTGGCCCCACCTGAATGCAAGACCTAACCTTATGAGGAATTTTAAATGCTGTACACAAACGGAGGAAAAAAAAAGTCATAAATGCTGAATGCAAAGCTTGCTCCTGCCTACCCAGGGTGTTACACACAGTACGGTTAATGGCTGCCAGGTGCACCAGGGACACTCACAACTTACACCCAGCAGAGCAGCTCAGCCCTCTCAGACACCAACCTGCAATGGATCACCTCCCAGACACGTGCGGGGTGTGAGGGCCTGGTGGGCAGCTCTGGGGATCACTTCCCACACAGTCAGCCACCCCTGGCAGAAAGTACACAGATGGAAAACACCCAGGTTTATTTACAGGGCCTCATGGCCAGAAGACCTGCTGTTAATACCCACGCAGTACCACTGGTCCTTTCTCCAGCCACATTTCTGTATTTTCTTCTACCAGCAGAAATGGTTAAGAGTGAACATTATACACAAGTTTTCAGAGACTTGTTTTTAATCAGAATGAACAGAATGAACACTGAAGTTATCATTTAAGCGGTATGGGCTAATCCTGGTCATAATTAAAAAGACTTCCTTGCAGTTGAGAAGAATTAACTTCAGGATACACACAGTTAAATTAAAATGTTACGTCTCGGGAAGTTTGTTTGCAGCTTTTGGAAGGCAGAGATCTCGTGAGAGATCCTATTAGCTGATAGCATTTGTTGTTTCTCCATTAGCAGCCTACAGGCAGAGACTGAGGGCTCAGAGACAAATAGGTGATGCCAAAATAGCTGTTCCTGAATAACTTCACATGTGGACACTTTTATTCTGGAATAAGAATGCAGTTATTCAGAAATAGCTATCTCTATTTTAAATTCAGGCCCCACATTAATCCAAATTAGCTTTCAAGTACAGCCATCCCTTAGGCTATTAGAAACCCGATTGTGCCTGGTATTACAAACCGGTGTAGAAGTCCTTTTCTACTATACTGCCTCTAATCAAATCTATTCCGAGTTGCACTGCGGGGAAAGCAAACTCACGCTCACATGGTACATGATTTGGAATCTTTGAATCTCTGTTCCTCTTGTGCTTTATTTCCTAATGATCTCTGTCAGCTGTTCAAAGCAGCTCTGTCACTGCCATCAGGTATGCCTGCTTCGTCCGACTGATTCCATAAACCGAGGTTCAAACAGGCACCGCTGGGCTGGAATTAAATGGACTTATTTTGAGTCTAACACACAGCTCTATAAACCTGGAATATTTTGGCGGTGGTGGAAATTCTTCATTGCTGCCATTCAAATGGAAAAGCTTTCATTGTGGAGATGCTGCCCCACGGAAAGAGGCTTTTTTTTTTTTTGTCTTTTCCTTCTTTTTTGCTTTCTTTGTTTCATAAAAAGCAAAAAAATGTTAGGCTTCTTTGGAAAACATCACCTCTGAGGTTTAGAAAGCATGAGTTTAATAAGTAATTCTAAAGGCTTGTCTATACTTGAAAATTAACTCGGATCAAGATAGAAATGTGAATTTACAGCGCAGCATGTTCTTATAAAGTTGCTCTCCTTGCAATAAGCCCTCAGGTGCTCTTCATACATGTATTTTCCTTAATGAAAAGTACCTTGGCTTACACAGACAGCATGCAGAGCATGGAAGAAGCTAATAACTTTCACATATTTTTGCTACACACAGACAACCACTGGAACCAAGCTCCATTTGGAGTAGAGGGGAGGAGCACC
Organism: Perdix hodgsoniae; assembly: GCA_035772895.1. NCBI lineage: Eukaryota > Metazoa > Chordata > Aves > Galliformes > Phasianidae > Perdix > Perdix hodgsoniae. The sequence continues at coordinate 6,833,939 of JAPSGF010000031.1, forward strand.
AACAGAAAAAAAGACGAAGGAAAAGCAGTCCATATTGCTCAGTGCAACACTGAACATCTTTCAAGCACACCCTTAGCACTCCTCACCCATTCACACACTAGTATTAACCTGGCTCGTTACTGAAAAGAAGCTGAAAATATGCTCATTTCTTAACAACAAACAATAGAAGGCAAAAGCAAATGTAACAGCCACCAACCAGTTGGAAAACAAATGCTGCAATATCAAAAAAAAATAATCCATAAAGTAGTTTTTAGAGCTTTAGGACTTTGCCAGAATTAAAGAGCTAGGCATAGAAAAGCAGGCTGGAAAAAAAAGTGACATTGTTGAATCGCCCCCATACTAAGGAGGGAGAGTGCAGAAATAAGGGTACGTTGCTGTGCTGTCTCTCATCAAGGAGCTTTCTCCCTTCAGTGCAGAAGTTACAGAATTGTACCAAAATGCTCGAGATCCTTATGACCAAGTATGGCACGGGCTGCCATGGCACCCAGCTGCGGCTGCTCCTTTACCCTCACACACCAACCCAGGCTGCAGCACCTCAGAAGCACCAGTGCTGGGCTACCTGCACTCCTGCTCCACAGAACCACTCCAAGCAGTTTTAGAAGGCCCCAGCCCAGTTAAGAGCAGGGATATCTGTCCTGCATGCTGGACAAAGCCACACAAATCAAACCAACAAGGAAAAAGCCTTCACTGATCAGCTTAAGCAGAGAGGGCAGCATTTAAAAAGTCCTCAAAAGTCATTTCCTACAAAGGTAGGATTCATGGCATCAATCTGAAACTCCTCCATTCTCAGGTCCTGGATACGTTTAAGCAATCTGACTGATCTGCTATTTACTGTTTGGTGTTACATTTTGGCAATCTTTCTGAAAGAAAGTTTTATTGCTATTTTGAAGTAAATTTTTAAGCAACACTTGGGGTGAATGTCAATATGCAATACATTGATTTGTGCCCAGTTAATTCAGTTGTCGCTGCCAAGGTGGTTTTTTCTTTGGATCTATTTGCATTTGATATGGTGACAGTTTGACCTTTACAATCCAGAAGTGCAGTTTTCTTAGAGTTACTCACATCTATCAAGAACCAGCAAAGCAGCATTACAAGGCAGTCTTCAGTGCTTTCTTAAAATCACATTTTCCTTTCTAATTCAGGGAGGAAAAAGCTACAGCATCAATATTTCTTCCTATTTAATTTCTTCCTAAGTCATAATATTGGACTGCATGCTATAACTGTAATTACCACATTATCAAATAATATCTTGCTGATAAGCTACTAACCTGTAAGATTCTTCATCATCAGAGAATGATGTGAAAAAGTCTTACATAAAGGCAGATGCAGGTTGTTTGTTGTTACTCAAATGGAGAACAAGCTGGTATGAATTCAGTGAGACAGAATGGAGAAAGTGCCAGCTCTACTGCAATGAAACAAAGGCAAAGCCAACAGCTGACCTTCGGAAAAGAGAAAGGAGCACAAGAGAGAACCTTTGGCAGAGGTGTTTTTAGTGGAGTGGTAAGGAGCATCACGCTGTACGGTCGTCCAGACCATGATCTCAAAAGGCTCAGTGGGAACGCTGCATGCAGCATGCCATTGGGAGTCAGTGCACGGGATGCAAAATTAAACATCAGTAATCCTTTGCAGAACTGGGGCCATATTTAGTTAACCTTTTGTGGAGGGGGAAAAAAAATCTTCAGGTTGTTTTCTAAGACTCTATTAAGTCCTTCTGTATTTTAATAGGAATGAGGATTTTGTTTCATTTTTGCCACTCAATATTTACATGGTTGAAAGGGAAACAAAATATTAATCCAATCCAATCTTTTAAGAGTCAAAATCCCAAACAGCACATGAGAAATGCAGAGGAACACAAACAAAACAGAAGGTCTTTTCTACCTTGCACACACTTAAATCCATTTTAAGAGTCGAACCATTATGAGAGCTTTAGAGATTAAAACAATAAAAAAATATATTTCTCGTATGTAGAACACTTTGAAGAACAAGTTGCCTTCAAATTTCTGTCACTGACGACAAGTCAATGATAACGTTAGGAAATCAGGATCACAGAGATGCCAGAAAAATTAGTCAGAATGTATCATGCTGCCAGATCAATCTACTGCCCCAAAACTAAGAGTGAGATCTGGACAGCAGAGAAAAGGAGAAACCCTCACCACGTTTTTAGGACAAGAGCCCAACAGAAAGAGGGTGATTTTTAATTTATTTTTCAAAAGGAGTTGCAAGCTTTTGGTTTCTGATTTATAAAAAAAAAAAAAAAAAAAAAAAAGGGGGGGGGGAGCTTGGTGAGAGAAAGAAAGAAAGCCATTCCAGCAGAGTAATAAATCCTAAGGCTTAAAAGAAATGTGCACTTCACCTCAGCTGGCCACCCTGGAGCAAAGCAGCTCCCCCAGGGACAATTCCGAGCTGTCCTCACACCCATAAGGCAGTTCATCACAGCCAGACTTCAGTTTTTCAGCAGTTGCCTAATTACAGTGATTTCACATCTTGGATATGCAGAATCCCCAAATATAAAATACATAACTATGTATGTATAGATATAGATACATGTATATGTATATACTTGTGCTGTAAGGCTCTGTTCTCTGAAAGGAGAGAGGCAAAACGGGCTGCACAAGGTGACTGCAGACTAAGGAGACACAATTATCCAAAAATGGGCAGTTTCACCCAGACACGTGGTGTCCCTGCTGTCTGATGCTGTTGACAGCACTGACCCAAAGCAATAAACTTAGTTCTTCGATGTATTAAAAATCTCCCCAAAAATGTGACAAAAATAGCACCCAAATGGCACACTGCAGTAGGGTAAGAAACAGGGCACTTCAACAGAACTCTGAGTCTATCCTTGCAAAGCCCCACCTGCACTATGACCCCCAGTGCAAGAAGGAAAGGGAGCTGCTGGAGCAGGTCTGGAGGTGGCCACAAAGATGATCAAAGGGCTGCAGAACCTCTCCTATGAAGAAAGGTTGAGGGAGCTGAGCTTGACCCTGGAGAAGGCTCCTGGGAAACCTCAATGCAGCCTTCCAGTACTTGAGGGGAAGCTCACAAGTAGGAGTGGGACTGACTTGTTGCATGGGCAAATAGCAATGGGACAAGGGAACATCTTTAAACTGAAAGAGAGGAAATTTAGGTGAGGTGATAAGAAACTCTTCACTCAGAGGGCTGTGAGGTGCTGGCACAGGCTGCCCAGAGAGGTGTGGATGCCCCATCCCTGCAGGTATTCAAGGCCAGGCTGGATGGAGCCCTGGGCAGCCTCACCTAGTGACTGCCAACCCTGCCTGTGGCACAGGGTTGGAAATGGATAACCTTTAAGGTTCCTTCCAACCTAAGCCGTCATATAGTTCTTTCTGTGTGATCCAGCCACACACCTTCAGAAAGAGCAGTCACTGCGAGCTCCCTCTGACACTAAGCTGGGAGAGCCCAAGGACTGCTGTCTCAGGAGCGCGGCTGACCAACAGTGCATAGATGACAGGAAACATCACAGGATCCAAACATCCTTCGCCAGTCCAATCACCAGTTGGGTTATGGAGGTTCAGTAAGGGCAAATCTGCTGTCAGGTCAACTCTATGCCAACTGGAGATTTAACTTCTACAGGATTCTGCCAGGGAGGAGGTGAGGCCAAATTCACCCCTGTTTCTGACTTGCACTAAACAACGCAGCTAGTGCACGCTTACCTCCAAATCCCCATTCTTCTATGGGAAATGACACAGGATTTTATGGCAGATGCTTCACCAAAGCCTTAGCAAAGGGGATGGCTGCATTAGCCCTCTCTACCGTGCTCCGTGTCACACACTCACGTTGGAAAAGTTATTCAGCAGCTTTCTGACAAGGGGCTCTGAAGAGCAATGTGTGCTCTGAGGCAAGCTGAACGGGGTGCTGTTCTCGCCACAGAGGTATCAAGTCTGCCATCAGTCAGTGCTCAGCACACCAGCACCCAGCCTGTCAGCTACGATTTGCACATCTCCTTCAAGCAAACCGTCCTCAAAAAATAAACACTGCTACATACAGTGCGATTCCATCCGCAGCACCTACTTGGATTTAGCTTATTCCCAAGTCCCCTGCCACACACTCACTGGACTTGAACACAGCGTGGCAGAAGGAGCACACAGACACCCACACAGAAGGGGGCTGCATGACGCTGCCTGCAGGGACGACCAACTCTGCATATAGCAAGTCTGTAACTCAAGAACTCCATCCTCTTCCTCTGCTCAGGCAGTGAGCAGGACACTGTTTCTCTCAATTTACTCATTCAAATTTACTCTCTTTTGCAAGTGTCTGTTCTCCAGGTGATTTATACATGGATCATAAGTGGCATGTGTTGTGGAACAGCCCAGCACAATACATGGCAGTGCGTTCGTACAAGCTTCTCTCCTGGTTGAAGGAAGGAGGTGAAGTCAGAACTCTGCTTGGAAACCACAGTGAATGAAGCATCTCTAAATGAATCTCACCTTCTGAATCTCTGGAGTTCTTAAGGCAGAGGTGAAACTTGTCACTCCCTGGACAACTCAATGGCACTTAAATTTCAGTGGCTTGCTACCTTTACAACAATGCAGTAAGCATGCACAGACATAGCTCTATTGAGAGCAATGACATCTTCCTGGTCCGTTTAACATAAAATTCCCCGCTCAGAATATATGTATAAACACAATGCCAATGACCAAAAAGCATTTAATGATACACGACTCACAACTCTATTCCATGCATTCAGTTAAAATTCAAGTAGGAAGCCCTCACACAGTACATAGCACGTAGGAAATAGGGAAGTACTTATATTAGATACACCGGAACACCGAACTGCACTGGGTGAGATCTTGGCTGCATGAGGGAAGCCAGGACTTGGCCTTCTGAACATAACTACACTGCCATGAATGGGACACCTGCCTCCACCCAGCAGCCCACTCAACCAGGCATGTTCACAAAGCCTGCAACTGAACCCTGCACTTCAAAATTGTTGCCAGCAATGTCAGTAAGACACCAAAAAGTTTGCTGAAACTAACCAGCATACCTGCTCTCATTTGCTTTGTCATTCTCAGATCTCTTCTTGAATTACTCAGTATTTCTTCTGTTATTCATATTTGGCAACGCTGCTATCCTGAATGAAAGCAATCTACTATTTGTTTCAACTTTACACAGCTATATCAAGATAATTTCTCTTAGAAGAAATGTTATTTTCCCAGATACTGAACATGCTCAACTATCTATCTGGGAGCAAAGATAAGAAGGTATCTCAGTAAGTCAGCTATTCTAGTCTTTCCTGCTACATGGAGGGAAAAAAAATAATGTTGTGTATCTTATAAATGGCAAAATGGAGTGCAAAGACTAAGTTCAAAAGTGAAATGTTCCCCAAATCCAGTAGGTATCTGTAACAGCAGGTTTCACTTAAAGTGGATATCGCTTTACTGGTTTTAGCAAACTTCAAAGTAAGTGTCCTAATGCTACTCATTTGGTATGTCTGTTTTACATCAGTCACAATTCTGTATCACCGTTTCACTTCTGCCTGATACTTATCATCATTTTTTGTAACTGGAAAGCACACTTAGTATATGGATTAAATTAAGAATGGTTTTACAAAGCAGGACGATAGCAGATATTTATGTTATTAATTCACTTTTTTACATATCTGCTGATACGTTGTTAGTTCATGTTAAAATACGGTATGGTAATCCACATCACATCCATAAGCAAGATAAATATGTTTAACTGAAGTAGAATCAGAAATCAGCTTAATGGGGCTCAGTTGCAACTAACTGAAATGTAGAAGATTTTTTTTTTTTTCCAAATAATACTATTACATTTTAATTCATTATAGCATCTTAATTCAATGAAAAACAGCTAATTTTAATAAAACCAAGCCCATGCTGATAGTGAAATCTCACACCTACAAAATTTAGTCTCCTGGGAACACAAACTGGGAGTGATACATTGAATAAAGAAAAGGTATTACCCGGAATGGAAAAGTCACACCGTCTGCCTGCAAGTGGAGGGGCTGAAATGATTTCATAGCCTCTCAGTCTTTGTTTGAGGAGCAAGACAACATGCAACATCAGCGTCCGCAGGGCAACTTCAGGGAGGTTCACACAGCACTAAGGCTTCTCTGCTCCTTTAGAAAAAGCCAACTGCAGAAGAAACGCTGTGGGTCTGTGCTTTCTGCAAGAGGCAAGCTACAGATGGAGAGTGGGTAGCAACCCCGGTTCTCGGCTGTAAGTTGCTATTACACGTGGAAGCCAACTCAGCCCACTTCCAAAATCAACACAGAAGCAGTGGAGGCACATTTTGCTCAATTTCCTACACCTTTGATACAGTCTGAATAGGATATTCATTGCTGTCATTCAGTTTTTCCCCAAAGCAGCTGTTCTCTGTAACCTGGAGATCATTTTTCCAACAAGCTCCCAAAATGTAGACATAAACATATACTGCAATTATAATAATAATCTATTGTCAAGCCTGTCATTTTGCTAGAAATACTTAATTCTGCATGGGCCAGCTGTCCTACTTCCAGCCTCTCAAGCTCATGCACATAGCACACATGCAGTTGCAGTCACCAAAGATCAGGAGGAGTCATTTGCAGAAGGGAAGGTGGAACTCCTATTTGTGATCCTGGAGCAAATGACCCCAGATACATGGCCAAGGTAAAATTATTCCTTAAAGCTGTAATAACAGCCAAGCACAGGAGCTTATTTTAGAAGCATTTCATTAATACAATAGTATGAAAAAGAAAGGCTGAGTGCCATTAAAAGGGAAAACTGTAGCAGGCATGCACACGTTTGAGCAGCAGGAGTGAAACTCTTGCTTTCTGCCCAACACACGTGCAGCACAGCATCATCACACAAAGCCTTTACGACAGTGGCTCTGCATCCACAGACCTGGGCACAGGGCCCCTGCAGGCAGCAAGGACAGCGGCTGCAGCATTCCCTGCCTGCACATGAGGAAAGCCAGAAGACCTCCTTGCAGAGGTCCTAAGTGCTGTCACTTTTCCTCTGCAGTATGGATGACAACTGTGACTTTGTCTCTGGCTTTGAAAAGCTAATAAAATCTTTCAGGTATCTATTGCTGATGTTTCCCTTTACTCGATCCCTTCCTCTGCCATTCCTACTGGCAGTGGCTGATAGAATAGGAATGGGAAGCATAGCTCAGCACGATCACACAGATTCTTACAGTAGTAAGGAAAGCGAGATGGTGCAGAGGATTTGGTGTTAAGCCAAGCTGAATTTTCTTCAAATAGACCGTGAGAGTCAGTGAGATCTTGGAGAGAGCTGCAGACAGTTGTGCCTTCTGTGCAACCTGGCTTAGTTCTTAGTTACGTATCTGAGTGTCCCGCATAAAAGCAAGAGTTGTAATTACTCCTCTGTCCTCCCCTCAGTATGCACAACTATGGCATTAAACCTGTCAGACTTTGACACATTCACAAGTCATAGCTGCCCCCACCGAAAAGGAATAATGATTTACAGTAATTTTGAGATTATACAGCAGTTATTTAGTCATTTTATAGTACAAACGACTACTTTAGTAAGCTTACAGATAAGTTATTAGTGAGGTAGATAACTCCTTTGAAACAGTAATTTAATTACTCCCTCCCTTGAAAATATACAAAATCTAGCACACATAAAAGGAGCCATCTCATGCACTAACTTGTCCAACACTTATAAAGATGTACAGAGACATGAAAAGATGCTGCTGGAATATGTACAACCACTGAGTTCCAGAATAATAGCAGTCAGAAAGATAAGATATCAAGGATCTTCGCAGTCATTAAATACTGCCAGAAGCCACATTAAAAAAAAAAAAAGTTACTTTTCTCTCGACTGTATCAGTACATTGACTTGCATTCACACTGCATGCTTTTCAGGGCCAGCATCATCTGGTTTGGATGCAAGCTGCTCCACCTGCCAGGCCTCTCACCCATAGCTAATGCTCCTAAATAAGCTACTGAAATAAAAAAATACTACAAATGAAAAAGGAATCAATTGCAGGTTTTATCCTCTTTTCTTAGAGTACATTCACACCACCACCTTCAGCAGACAAGTAGGTTTGAACCACCAACTCAGGGCCCCAAAGCCTGCAGCTGCAGCAGCAGGGGCTGAGCACACACACCACCCACGGCTCAGTTGGCTCCGCAGAGTGCACAGATAACAGGAGCAGAACCCAGAGTGGGTGCAGCCACACAACGGGTCAGGTCAGCACTTATGGACCCCCTTTTTCAGCTACCCTTTGAGGTACACTGCAATCTCTTGTTTGGAATGATGTTTTTCTGTCCCACACCAAGTGGAAGAGCCATAAGAAAAGCTGGGGAAAGGAGGATGCTCAAGGCAGAAATCAGAAATCGCTCACCTTAGGTGGAAGTTTAATTCAAAGCAAGAAGTAAACAGCTTTTAAAGGCAGAAAAAAAAATCACCTAGCTCTCCAGGTTTGCTCCAGCATAGTATTCACGTTGCTACACAAGTAGGCAAATGGTTTTTTTTTCCCCCTCCAGATAAGAGCATTATTTCCAATCTGTATTAAAATCCAGCACCAATGCCAGACTTATTCCTTTGGTAGGCTGGTTTAGAAAGAACGTGAATGCCATCACTGCACTAATTCCACCTCCCCTTCCTTCCCCCCCAAAAAAAACACACCCACCCACAACATAGCTGAATTGCTCAGACAGAACTGCATAGATAATCCCGTGTAACATAAAACACAGTTTAAGCAGGCGACCCCAGAAGGCTGTGCTCCTGTGCTACGTGCACCACGTAACAATTTCCTGGCTCAGACACCACTTCTGGTGCCCACATGCTCCATCCCAGCCACCCACACCAAGCTGCTCATTGTTTAGGGCTGCTTACGTGCGTAATCTGTGACACACACGCTACACCAGCAACAGAGAACATGTAGCAACTGCACAAATACTTATCAATCAATAGAAGAGCAGCCCACCAAAATACTGCTATTCTCTGAAACGAGGGAGCCAGACAGCTGGAGGCAGGTATGTTCCTCTAAAAGAAAATGCATGCTACAGTAAACATCCATTCCTATTAAGTACGAATGCCAGCATTAATGACTATGTAAGAATTTGGATAACACACATTTGTATAAATGTTATTTTGAATATAGGAAATATAGATCAGAAGTAAGTCTTGAATATTCAGTCTGAATGAAATGGGCAGCAGTCATTCAGCACCAAGCACGTGGTACACCCACACACAAAGCTCTTCTCACTGCCATTTTGCTTCCTTACACTTCACAAACTTTATTTTTGTTCTTACACTCTGTACCCAGCAGTAACTGGGAGCCCTGAAGGACTCAGCTGACAGCTTGAGGCAATACGAGCCGCTTACTCCCCAGTGAGGATGGTCCTTGGGTTCAGTTCTGCCTTCATCACTGTACCAATACACAAAGATTTGCACTGACCTCCAAGACAAGTGCACCCAGACTCCAGCAAGACCCCAAATTCAGCGTGTCAAGGCCTTGGTCAGGTATCCCTGTTACCTCCCTTCACCAACTCCGTCCCATTTCAGCCAAGCCTTGACTCACGGCTCAGCCACAACACACACCAGGGAAAGCAAGAACTTTCACTGCCTTGCTCAAACAAGGTAACTGCCCAGAAGTCAATAACTTTATCGCTGGAGATATTGTTGCTAATTGTCTCAGGGGCCCCATAAACTTAAATGACTCTCCAGATAAGGATCGGCAGACTTCCACGTGACACGGAACTCAGAGAGAAGCACCTCAGGAATGTGAGTCAATCACAGGTACACAGGGAAGAGGAAGAGCAGTTACTGGAAGGAAGCATAGCATAGCTCTTCTTTATGCTTTCATATTTCAAGTTTATGGCAGAGAAATGCAGGGCTTACACAACTCATTTTGACACAGGGTCTTCATCCGCCACAGAGGCAGGGCTCCATCTGCTAATACCTCGTGAGTTCAGTTACTTTCAGAATTACTTCAAAAAAACATTCTCTGCAAATGTTTTGTCAACATCCCTGGATGCTACACTTGAAATTATGTAAAAACAAACAAACTAAGGCAGGAAGATAAGAAAAGAACCTTAACAGTTACGAAATAATTGAATTTGGTCAAGAACCCTGGGCTTGTTCAAAGAACAAATACTGCATTTTTCAGGTGAACTGTACATACAACTCGTACAAATCCGTAGTTTCCACAACTCTGCAAAAACTGACTTAAACATTACAATAAAACAGAGAGACTGGGTCGACCAACGGAAGCTGAGAGTGCGGTATGTGTTTGAGGGTTTGGTTTTTCTTTTTTTTTTTTTCTTTTTTTTTTTTTTTAATGAAAACTCAGGAAAGATAGTTCACTGTCTGTGTAATAGTTCCTCCCGAGGTAATTTGCTACGATGCTAAAAATGGCCCCAGAATATTAGAGGCGAGATTTTATTTTATGATAAAACTAAAAAGCGTATAAATTACGGTTGGCAAAATAACCAAGGATAACACTAATTTATGTAAATACATACTCCACAATACAAAGAAATATTCATTTTTGAGGAGCATATAATAAGATTAAAAACCCACTGATTAAAGCGAATAGCCTTTTTAATGCATTTTGGGTTAGATGGAGAACGCTCCTAACACGAAACAGAATTTTGCTAAATTCAAAATATAAATAAAAGAAAATTAAAGAATTAATTAGAAACAACAAGACGTATTTCTCATCACAGCCAAGAATACAAATCAGATAAGATAAAAAGGAATTTTATATCAAGTATTGTCTATCACCCACCTCATCTGCCTGTGTGATCGCAACTTCTGGGATTCTGCTGCTTCTGTCATCTTTTCATCTCCACGCTGAGCTTCTTCTGTTCCTCCACGAACTGAGGGATGCGAGGAACCACAGCCTAGCACTTCACCAACACGCTCCTCATCTTCTGGAAAGTCAACGCTGACTGAAGTCTCAAAGTCTTCTACAAAGGCTGACAGGGACTCTTTGTTAGTGCCGCACGCACTGTCATAGGTTACCTGCGCTTCGTCAAAGGTCTGGTGTCTCAGGATGACAAACTTTGTTCCCTGCTGAACAAAGAAGAGACAAGACATAAAGGGCCTTTCAATAGGACACTGACTTCTTTAGCTTTGCCGTGAACTCTGTTTGATACATAAGGGATCCTAAGCATGTATGATGCCGGAGACTATCGAGTTTCAAAGCCTTTACAGAGGCTTTCTCAGGGAAAGGATGCTGCAAACCAAAATTACTACAGCAACATTCATCCATTTCCGTAGAGAAATCCTTTACAGAAAGGTAAAAAAAAGAAACCTGCACGCACTCTGTATCAAACAAACAAGTCTCAGCAAGAGGAAGCAGTCTTTGAACACGCTCACAACCACCACAAGAGCGGGAAGAGCTCCCAGGCCAGGCTCCGGCAGGCATCTCTCCCAGCACAACGCCCGGTGTGCTGCTGCTCACAGGCCGGCTGTGTGGGGCCACGGGGAACTGAGCCGGGCTGCTCAGCAGGGCTGCTGGGGGCTGCTGGCACAACAACTGAGCCCACCTCATCAGCACTGTGCTTATCTACACCATGCAACGCATCGTGCATCCAGGTGACTGCACTGCTGAACTCCTTCCTTTCCTAAATATTGGTCTCCCACTAAATTCCAGGCTTCAGCATGGGTGAACTCTCATCCCAAACACGTGCCATACATATTTGCATCCTGGAACTACTTATTGCTGCACTCTTTTTAATGCAATCCAAAGGTGCATGCCGTGCAGCCCTGCAATCTAACATTTACTATAAACAGAAGCTATTTCATTACAATTGTTACCCTAATTGTTTCTACTTCTGGCCTTTAAATAAAATAACTTGACATTATTTTGTTTAGAAAAATTGGCATTATGACTTCCCAAAAGTGCACTAATGCAGCAGGAAAGAGAAACAGCCTCTGATTGCAATGATGTAATGTTGATTCCCATGCAAAGTACGGCTGTCAGGATTTACAGAAAAGACAAGAATGACCATGTAGAAGGCTAAAGTTTCACTAAATAAAGCTGCGTAGCAAATTCACATTGGCCAGTCATACACCCCACTAAAGTCACGGTGATCACTGTGCAGTCAAAGACCAGAATTTCCATCTGTATTTGTGAGAAGTTCAGATCTTTGGGATCAGCAGGCTCACTTCAAATACACCCAAACCGCATGCTAAGGGAGCTTCACCACATTGCAGCGAGTTCCCTCCTCAACAGCAAAGGAACAGCACGTTTGCTGTACGCATGCTCCAGAATGTGTGCTGAACCCCAGGCCCAGCTTTGTGCTCACTGGTCAGACAGCAGCTGAGCTGATTAGAACCTGAGCACCAGGTATTGATCTGCTGTGTGTTTTCACACAATGGCTGGCAACGAAAACATGTCTCAAACACAGAATCAGTGCACGCTCAGAGGGTGCCCATCGAGTGCTTCCTCACAATGCTGCAGTCACCCAGTGAGCACCGCTGAGCAGCTAACAGGAGCCTCCCCACAGGAGGATGGCCTGCAGCACCGCCATGCATGGCAGCGGTGCAGCTGCAGCACAGTGAGCTGAGCAGTACGTGAGCAACTGGCTTTGGCCACTTGGCTGATGCAGCAAACTCACGGTTGGCAAGCTGCTGGCCGCAGAGGGCCTCCTCCAGCTCTGCAGCCACAATGCTGAGCTGCAGCAGTGAGGAAGGGCTGCTCTGAAGGCAAAGCTTGCTGAGGAACTGGGGACAAAGGGGTGTGGGTTGCTCTCCTCGCTCTCAAGTATTAAAAAGGTAGATATGGAAAGAAATATTGATTAGAACTGTGCTATGTTTGGCTCTTTCATCTTTAAAGAAACATCCTGGCATCACCACAGAAAATTAGGTAAGAGCTACAGTTTTACACTTGGCTGTAACTATGGAACAAAGTGAGAAGGGTGGCGTTAGGGATACTTCAGTGGATAGTGCATTAATTTTCCCTGCGCCAGAACCCCAGACCCGCTCTTTTTGTAGTTCTAGAGCCTAAAAACACTGAATGCAAAGTGCTCCTGTCCTGATGTCCCACCCAGCATCGCACATCTTATTGGTCACCATCCCAGACAGAAGAATCTTCACAGGAAAGCCTTCTTTTCTTCTAAGCACCCACTCAGAACCTTCTTACCCCACCAGCCAGTAACTCCATGCTGTCACAGCTCCTCCTGGGAAGCACCGCACACCCCACACCTTACCAGACAGGCTGGTGTGAGCTCATGGTGCTGTACGATGTACAGTGACTCCCATCACATAACCCGCTCCGACGGGCGAGCTCCCGCTAATACCGGCGGATCATATGCCCTTACATCCCTGCAACGACTCCATTTGCTGTCAGTTGTGTAATGCGGGCAACTTTGTTACCAGCCAAGCGGAAAAGACAGTGGGGGGAAATTCTGCACAGGGAGTGTGACACGGCGCTGGAGAAGGAAGCATTAAATGAGAGTGAGAGGTTATAAGTCTGACAGAAACCTGATCTGTGTTCCCTAATTATGGAGGCTCACTTCCACAAAACTGACACAAATGTTAAGCCAAATTAAATGTTGTCTAATTAACTATCATACACAAGGCTTCAAAGCAGAATGTCTACATGTTATTTAGCAAAGTAACCGAACCTCCAGCAGCCGGCCGGCACTCAGGCAGCCGCTGCGCCCACCCCATCCCGCACCCCCCCCGCAGCACTCACAGCAGCACCCACGGGAAGCAGCTCCGTCTCTGCAGACGCTCAGTTTCAGGAGCTGGGAATTGAGCTGGTGAGTTCTCAGAGCCGTTCTGTCCTCCAGGACCGGATGGTGAAGGGCTCTGGTTCGTGCCCCAGAGGGAACAGCTGTGGCCGCTGTTTCCCATACAAATCACTTCTTGTCCCATCTTAGCTTCCCAAAACATGGGTTTGTTTGTTTAGGAAGAGCCATGTTAAAATGCAACAGCCAAAGCACTGGAAAATTGACGAGTGAGAATTGGGGAAGAGCCGCGTCCAGGAGCGGTTTAATGGCTAACACTGCCCATACACAGCACAAACAGAGCCCTACTGTTTATGTGCTCTTAGAGCACGGTGGAAAGGCGAGTAACAAGAAAAGGAAAATGGGGCAAGAAGCGTGAACAAAGCCTTCTATTAACATAATTCCCCCTAATTGTTTTACAACTGTTAAATGGTATGAAAGGCTCTGCTATTATTACCAGCTGTAGTCCCCCTCTTCCTACCCACTCTAAGCTTCCACACACTCAAGTTACTCAAAAACAAATTGAACAGAATGCTCAGTGCAAAGCCAAGCTGTCAAGGCCCTCCTTTTTGCTTACCCTCTATGTACCCCAAGCACAAACACAGCCCTGCAAGGGCCAATCTTGCCCCGTTAGCTCTTGCAACCAGTCCATCACAGCTGGTCAAGCTTACATGAAGCATTTTCTCAAACACCAAGTCACAAAATTCCTGGGACCTCATCCATGAGACAGGGTCTTCCCACCTTGCTGCGCCCAACACTCCATCAGCAGCAAGCAAAGGCATGCAGGCATGCACTGCTAGCAATGAGGGAGCCCACCAGCCACTGCACAAGGCACAGCTCACCTCCCCATCCACTAGGTTCAAAGAAATGCCCAGCGTTCATTGGAAAAGCTGCTTGAACTGAGCACTGCCAGCAGTGCAGGGGCGAGGTGACAAGAAGCTGCAAGGACTCTCTATTCTCTTATGCCCCCCAAACAGTTATCCTCTTACTGCTGGGAATAACAGGGTTAAAGAGGAAACTCTGCAGGTCTGAGCACTTTTACAGGTGGCAGCTCTCCATTTTTCAACAGGTGCTTGGCCAGAAGCACAGCAAAATCAAAATTATTTTTTTTCTAATAGATATTGAGTGGAATGGAAGAGAAGAAAGGAACAGGCACCAGCACAGGTGTGAGAAAACCAATGGAGAGATGGACAGCAGAGAAAGGAAAACTGGTCTGTTTCAGAACCAGGCTGGCAGTTTGCCTCGCTTGCGGCCCAAGACTTCCAAGATCAACACAGGCCAACTTTTCAGAGCTGAGTACCAGCACCCACGACCTGATTCATCCAAAAAAAAACATTAAAACAATAAAAGCCTTTCTGCAAGGAACCAAGCACAGCCCGTTGCGCTGGCCCTGCACTGTGGCTGTGCCATGGGACGCCCTGCTCTGCCACCTTCCGCCTGCTCTGACCTAAGGAAGCTCTCTCAGGTTGCCGCATGCATTTTTCTCCTCTGAACACTGCCAGCACCCACGAGAGCCTCAGATTTTTCAGTGCATAGACTTCATTTTTCTTTTTATTCTAGAGAAACACACCCTAATGCTCCTGCTAAAAGATATGAGTATTCTCAATTTATAATAACATTGAAACTTTCTTTGACTTAAACTTGCCATAGACAACAGTCCGCTAATCAGTGCATTTCTTGTTCCTGCACAGGTGAAGCTCAGCTCTCCATTTTTACCCCCAGCACAGGTTTAACAGCGATCTCCGGCACCCAAAGTAGTTTATAACATTTCTACTACAAACTTACTTCATTCTGCAATTACCAAATAACATAATTGTTCTAATTATATATAAAGCTTTACTGTAAATTAAGATTAAACTGGGCTGCTGAAATAAATGCTAATATATTTAATTGTGGCATGAATTACCTTGGCTTCCTTGCCATTCCTCAATAGCAAGGCTTCCAGACAAGCATGACTGAACAACACCTCCACACGCATCCACCCAGGTGCACTGTGCAGCAAGCACAAGCAGCACTGAGCTCCAAGCAGAGGGCACAGCGTCCCTGTGTTGCCTGTCTTTTTTGGTGGGCAGCTACCTGCTTCCGTGAGAAGGCCAACGCTCTTCGTTTCAACGTTTAAGGTGGAGCTGACAAGCGCTCTCTTCTGACACACTGCTGGTGGAGGTCAGGAGATGCTCCTGGAAGCACAGACCGAGGGACTGGAAGAGGGCAGGCTGTCACATCCCGCGCTGCTGAAGATTGGAAGTCACAGCCCCAGCACAGCACAGGGCAACAAAAGACAGATACCAAAGAGCTTTCTGCCTCTGCTCTGCCTTGCCCACATCTGTAGGGGATCGCCCACTGCAGCACTCATCTCGCCTATGCTGAATCTGAATTCTGATCAAAGTTAAGCAGAGAAGCTAAGATGTGTCTGCCAAGAGGTAACCATCAAACCGCTTTTCCCACCCATCTGGCCTCCAATTTGATCCCAGGTCTCCGCCACTGCAACAGCAGCCTGCATTTGCCAGCTCCTGATCTATGCTGTTAGCTTATTTGGTATATGTTAAAGGTAGGTACGGTAAATTTGATTTGCAACCCGTCACGTCTCATTTGCGTGATGAAGCCACTGCAATAAAGTACTTCTGACATATTACAGTGGCCTATGACATGATGCCAATGGAAAATGACATGCCCCACCACGCTGAATATGATAGCATTTCTCTGAAGGACCCATATCTCCTAACAGTTACACATTTGTCCAGAAAACTTAGGAAGAATAAACAGATTAAAACTCTCAGCACCTTCCTCAGTGCCCTTCAAGACCAGCCCAGAGCTCAGCAAGCAGTGCCAAGCTGCAAAGAAGTTTTTGCATACCTTTGCAAAGGAAAAACACACCATTAGTTAAGTGTTGAAGTGTTTCTATTTTGTACGTATTTTGCATCTGTTCTCCCTGTATCACTGTCACAGCATCCGTAACACCGCAGCAGAGGAGGCGATGCTGTCGGATAGCACAGCAGCTCCAGGCCTGCAGCACAAAGGAGCACTGCAGCCCCAGGGAGGCCGTGCCCCGGCCGCAGGGCTGGGCATGAATCAACACCAGGGCGTCATGAGCGTGCAGCAGCTCCTGTTAAAAGACCTGAGTATACTTTATAAGCATTAATGAATTAAGTGTCCAGCACTTCTGCTAAAGGGAAACACTATCCTTCTTGTACGGGCTGGAACTCTGGGCAGAAAGAGGTTAAGTGATTTGTACAGGGTCACAAAATAAATCTGTGTAAGTTGGAGCAAAACTCATGTATTCTGTCTCCAAGTCGTGAGCTTTAGTGTGAGCCCATTCTTCATCCACCTCAGACACACGGGGGCTGGTGCCAGGATCACCAGATAACTGAGACACTGCAGCTCTCACGCACGCAGCCTCCACCTCCTTCTAAGTCCTCATACTTCAGAAATACTCACATTTTTACACACTTTCTTCCACAATGAAGCATTTTATCAGCCTGAGAACTTGCAGCAAGGTCAAAGTAATCACATATAGTACCCTGGTCAGAGCTCCTCAAGGCCGGGCCAGTGAGAATCTCTGAACAACAGGAGAAAGCCCTGGAAAGCAGTCCGGTCTGCTCACCCACGTGCACCTGCAGGACCTGTGCATGGGGATGAGCAAGCAGTGCTCACTGCCCAGCACACCCCAGGAAGAAGCAAACCCTGAGACTGAAAAATATTTTGTTCCTCTCGCCAGCTCTTGTGATGAGATTAAATTAATTAAAGAAAACTTTAGAGTGAATACCCAGGGCGAGAAACCAACTTCCTGATATTCAGATGTATTAAGCAATGTAATCTCCCAAAGGAAGCAGTGGAACCCATATTGCTCAGAGCACTTAAAGCCAGACAGGACCGAACAATTAGTTCCCTTGTCCAAACTGAGACAGACAATTTCTCACCTGTGAGCGGGCGCTCTTCCAGCAGACAAGCTCCGGCTTTAGCAAGAGCAGTTCTTCCCCCTGTGCTCTCACAGACATGACTGGGCAGGTGCAGCCCAGGGAAGGCAGTGCTGCTGCCAGTGCCCTGCGGCCCCACAAGGCTCCCACGTGGGAGTGGGATGCAGTCCTCCACGCCAGGAGAAAGGAAGGACGCCCACAATAGGGTTCTGAAATGAGCATCTTGCATTGGTGGTGCCCTGCTCACTGCTGGGTGAACACACCAGCTACACAGCATTGTGCAAAAGCCCGGCTCTTTCTCTGCACTTCCAGCACCGTGCAGAAATGCAGACCAAGGGTACCGCACACACCTGTTTTTAACTACCTCAGATAAGCATGCTCTGCAGGATTGTCCCACTTCAGCCTTGGCATCCAGCCGTAGGGCACTGCACCCACATAGCTCTACATAGGGTCCGGCTGCCTCCTCTCCACCTCAGCACCCAGAACACTGCCAAACCCTGCAAACAGCCCTAAAATTCCCCTGCATCCTCACACATCTCCCTGCAGCTAAAGCTCCATCTCAGCCCCTCTAATCATCAGCAGAGCAGCCACACCTGAGGCATGGGGAACACAAAGGCAACCCAGCTGGGGACTTCTCCACTCACTCCAGTACACCTGGAGGCTGCCCTGGGCCCAGAACAGCAGCAGGCTGGCCCACAAACACCCACTAACAGCCCTTTCTTCCCCCCAAATCAAACTAACATCAAAAAGCAAACCTGCATGGCTTCAGCAGCACAGGTAGCCCAGTGACGAAAGCCTACTTGCATGCACAGCCCTCTTTCAGTTCAGAGGCATCAGATCTATTTCATGTTCTTAATTCAAGTTGGCGGTGTGATTTCAGCTATTTCCAGGTGTAGCAACAAATGTGCAGTGTTTCTGTCTTCCAAGCGTACCAAGTCACTTTGCTGTAATGCATCTGATGGGTCAAAGTCCTCCTAAATCACGCTCATCGTAAAGCAATACTGCCATCACATAAATTTAAGCCTTTTAGTGCAGGCCTTTCATCAACTCATAATGCTGTCCATGCTGCGAATGCTAGACGCTTCAGAAAGCCTAATTGTAAGTTCAGGCTATGAAATGCTCATTTTTCTCTTCAAAACTCTTTTTATCACAATTTCTTGTTGCCCTATGGTGTGTATTGATTTTATATATTATACGGCAAGAGAGATAATTGTGCGCAAAGAGCTGCGTGCCATTGAGGAAAAAGGAAAATAAATAAATCTATTTGGTGATAGCAGGAGGCAAGCTGAGAGAATACATGTCAATCGTGCTAGAAAAATACACACCAGTTGCAGATTCTGCTGTAATCGTAGCAATTACAAAAGTAGATGCTAGATTACAAAAACAAGTCATGCAACTTCACAAGCTTCCTGGGGACCCCGTACATTTGTCTCAACTATATTCTAGCCTTCATTCTTCGCCTGCAGTAAATCTGAAGGTGGGTGTCCCCTTTGTCAGTGTATCATGAAAACTGTACCAGGTGGCTAATCCTCCTTAGGGAACTTGAACCTTGGCAAAGTATCTACCAGAGTCTGAACAGATGCTTAGGCACTCATTAGCCAATTCATTTCATCGTCACACACGCTACACCAGTGTAACATTAAAGCCTAACCACCCTTCCTCCCCACCCCCAAAACGGAGAGCCGAGACTGAAAATCTGCCCTTCATTTGTTCAATATGGCCTGCGTTTGTAATGCAAGTTTAAGTTTTCCAACTGTCTGGAAACATGCAGATCAGCAATGCGGCACAGCATGAACCCAATTTCAGAGTTTTCAGAACAGTGGGATGCAATTTTTGAATGTATTTTTGTGATCCGGCTTCCCTATTTATAATAAAACAAGTAGCAGTAGGAAGCCCCTCTCTCCATGGGTCCAGTTCTGTAACCACAGTTAGATGAGTTGTCATCCTTATTGTATTGACAGACTCATTGCTGTAACATCACGCCCTGCTGCAGAATCAGGCCCTGAAGACCACAGAGAGCTTGAGGAGGACTTGAACCTTCACTTTGCCCTTCAGTGGCACAGTGGGTTTAACGACATTAGCAGATACCCACGGATTCAGGATCTGGCATCAGTTGAGGAGGAGAAAATAGAGGAGGAAGGAATGCGAGCGGGAGCGAAGCGCGCCTGCAGACGGCGCGGCAGCAACGTCAATTGATGGCGTGTTCTGAGCAAGCACAGCCCCACGCACACCGCCAAGCCGGATCGTGTCCAAGTACCGCTTTGTTTATTATTACTCAAGAAACACAGGTGGCTCCGCACCGCCCTCCTTTCCCTCCTGCCTGAGAAGGAAAAAAAGCAGAGAATGGACGTCGTCATGCTTTCTTCACGCCCAGCACCACGTGGCTCAGATCACAGGCAGCCGGGAGCCGCGCACAGCCTGGCGCTCCATGCCCAGCCAACCCTCATTGGCACCGCTCCTTACAGCCCAACGCCCAGCCTTTCACACCTTGTTGCCATGCTTAAACCATAACTGAACTCACACAAAGGGGTTGGCCGCCTGCTCCGCCCTGCCCACAGCTGACCCGTGGCTGCGTGACCGTTTTCACCCAGACGTTTGCCCCGCTTGCGCTCAGCAGCCCCACCGCAGGCTGCAATGCTGGCATGTCGGCTTGCAGCTCTCTCCCAGCCCAGCCGTGTGCTCAGGCCTGCTGTCCACGGAGGTGTCTTATTGAAATATCCCAGGCTGCCTCACGTGTCACAGCTGTCGTTTCAGCCATTTGCACTTACGCTGTATTGCTTTCATTACAAAAATAGAAATTTGTGTCCTAAGTGCTGTTACATTACTAATGCTAAATATTTAATTCCCCGGGGCTCTAATTATGGTTGAGCACTGGCAACACTGATTCTACTTTCTAATAACAACTGTAAAAGCAATTTGAGCATTTTTCAATTAATTAAATACATAGTATACGAGTAACCTCTTGTCATTTTGCCCTCCAGGACCTGTGCTAATTTGTGTGGAATAAAATGTTTTGAAAATTAACTGATATACCAGTCTGATCATTGTTGTTCTATTAAATTACGGCCTGCCAAGCGAGCCTGGTGTAATAGCTGCATACAGTACAGTTTCCTTATTGATGATGGTGGAGTGGCTGGTTGGAAAACAAAACAAAGAACACCCACCCACCCAATGCAGTTCTCAAGCCATTTCCAGAGGCCGTGTTTGGGAGGCCTAAGCAGCAGGAAGGAGGCGGTCGATGGGTGCTAGCAGCAGCAGGCTCAGAGCACAGCAACTCTTCAGCTACGAAGCACAAAGCCTCTCCCCGCTTTCCAGACCTTGCTTTCACCTCCTCTCACATCTGAAATTAAAAGTGTTAATTAAATGACTCGCTCCTGTAAAACTCCTATGGATTAGTTGGTAGTTTACACTTTAGCACATGGGAATCGACTTGCAATGTTAAAGCAGCACACAAGGAATTCAGAAACCAATTTTTCATCTTCAACTTGCAGAGTCCGGTCTGTCGGATGGGTTTATTGGGATACAGAAACAGCTAAAAATACACAGCTTCTCACTGGCACGTTCAGATATAACACTAGTTCCTACTGCATATGCTAACAGGATGCTAAAATTAACAAGTGTATATTTTCAGTTTATATAATACCACCCTAGAAATATAAGACAACAGTGTACTACTGCATCTTACTCATCCTGGTAAGGAGCACTTTTTTCTGTATTAAAAATCACGCTAATAACTATAACACTTCATTTAAAAATGAGCACAAAAAAGAAAACCCAAATAGATTTTTAAAAACTTGTTCGCATTTTTTATTTGTAGCCACCGAATAATATCTTTCAGAACAGACTTTAATACTGTGTTTTATTATATTTTATGGTATGCAATAATAGTAAGTCAAACGTAATGCCTGAAAAGTGCTTAGAGTTTAACAGTTTAAATGTCCCAAAATACGGAAGTGAAAGCATGATGGTGTTAAGACAAATAGCTGTAAGAACAACAACAAAATACAGATGATACATGATGCTACTAAGAATTTAATGTTGCCCAAACATTTCTTATTAAATAACACTGCCATACTGGGCTTTGCATGCAAAAGCTGTCTGTGATTTAATTATAACTATTTTAAAAGAAGACTGGGGAAAAAAAACCAACAACAAAAAACCTCCAGCCACTGTGCTGGTCAACACTGTGACTCTGTGACTTCCTCTCTCTCAGTGTAGAGATGGCTGTGCTTTAACCTGGAAGCATTCAGAAAACAAGAAACAGCACATTTGCCTCCTCTGCTGTGTCCCTTCCCACTGATCCCAGGCACAGCTTCCACACACCTGGCACCATCTGGGGCTGGTGGAGATGTGGCTGCTGCTGACAGCGTCAGCTCAGTGCTGGGCTTGCTTTGAGGAGCCACAGCAGAAGAACCCGGCCTTCTGATATTTTCCACACCTGCCTGCTCCTTCAGGAAAGCACTCTGCACCCATACCTACCTGAAGCACGCTTGCTGATAAGGCTGTGTGCTTAGCTGTGTGCAGCACTGGTCATCCATTTCTCACTGCAGCTCAGAGGAGCAGTATGCTTGGCAGGGTGCTCCGCATTGCGAGCTGTGTGAACAAAAGGCATGCAAAGTGAGCTAAGAAATGGCTTGATCTTGAAAGCTCTGTGTTTGTGAACTCTGCTTTAAACACACACTTCTAGTTTTAAAAAAGGAATGCTAAAGATACTTTCAGGACACGTGCTGTTAAGAGGAAGGGCAGACAGAGTGTTCTCAAATGGACTTCAGATTGTTCCAATATGCTGGAAAAAGAAAGTAAAGGAAAGGAAACAGATCACATTGCTAAAAATGACACTGTCAGTAACTGTATCTGTTCAATTGCCATTTTGAGGGATTTCATGTACAGTGCACTCAGTCATTCTGTGTTGCAGTTATGAGTCTGCTTTTTTCACAACTTGTAAGGCATTATGCATGCAGAACATTGCGCTCATCGTATCATTTAAGGCAAAACCAAGTCTACAATTTATGTTACATGAGATTCCTTGCTTGCTACACCAAGCTCTCAGACACTAAGAGCTGCAAGCCAAACTATGGAGGATTGCATTTCAGTTTAAATAAAGAAACCAACTGCAGGATTCCTCTGGCACCAAGCAAACTAAGATCCTCAGTCAGCATTAAAACACTATTTTTTCTGTAGATAAGTAAAAACAGAACATACAATTACTGTCAAATAAAAGTGCTCATGTCTCCAGCATTTGTGTGCAGGTGTGTCTACGAAATGCATATACACAGAAAAAAAAAAACAAGGGCACGAGCAGCATATCAGTCATAGTTCTCCTAAAGACAGTTTTATTTAACAGTGTAAAAACTGAAGTTATCTTTACTCCTATTAAAGATATCTCTACTTGTCTGACTGGAAATAAATTCTGGAAGCATTCTGCTCACATACTGGATTTTAAAGAACGTGCAGCATGTGTCAACTTCAATAAAAGCAGCGCAGTTCTTTAATTACCCCTGTTCACCCAGGAGCTGCTTTAACAAAGTATTTTTCCACATGTGTAAAACTGTAAAATAAAATTCAAAAAAAAAAATCAGTCATCTGTGTGTAATGACTACTCAGCATCTAACAATAATGGATATACTGAAGAATGGAAATGTGAATTATGCCAAGCCTATAATTCTCAGTGACTGACTACAAAGTACTTGTAGCCAGTGTTAAGCTTTTAAAACTCTAACCCTAATCAATCATAAACGTAGAAATAAAAACTTTGTGGCCTTTTATGAAATCTAAGACACTCATGCACTGCTTTAAATAACGTTTCTAACTCTTTCTGAATCACACAGCATTCTTCCCACGTCAAATAGGTTCTTCTGCATGAAAGCAGGCTTGCACATACACGTCAAAACATAACAACACCACTCTAAACACATGAGCTAATTATACCTGGTATTTGGGACCTCACTGATAACATACTGCTAGCCTGAGAACAGAAGATACCCAAGTTGGCCAAAACCAAAGTTGCACAAGATTCAGAAATTGAAGCGCAAACAACTGCCTCCCTTCTGCACTGCCTGTGCCCCCGACCTGCTGCTGAAGAGCCAATACCATCGCCCCAGGCTGCACAGAACTTTGAATTGCACGAGTTACATGCATTTATTTCAACCTGGGTGACAGCACAGCAACAAAAAGCCCATTAAGAAGAAAAAAGGCAGATAACCGGATGCGATCAACTTGCAATCGCGTTTTTGTGATGTGTTGGTGAATGGGTGCCAGCTAACTAATCTTAGCAGAGAACAAACCTAATTTATACACAGCAGGACGCTGTCAGATTATTTTAAACCTAATAATTATTTCTAGCAATGAGGCGACATCACACTTTGGAGCAGCGTACAAAAGACAGTTGCTCCGAAAAAAAAAAAAATTCATGTGCTGTTTGACTGGCACTGGGGTGGATGGATGGAGGAAATAAACACACCTAACGCCAATAAAACATCAAACTCCTTGGAACCAAGCGCCGCAATATTAAATAGCATTTTTGAAAAAGGCTTGATTGTAGAAGAAAGAAGACTTGCCAAATTAGTTGGTTTTGTTCCATTTGTCCCAAATGTTTTTGTTGTTGTTTTTAAAGAGAGGATTTATGAGAATGTGCCTAGCAGTTCAGTGGGAGCTGCCATGCCCCAGCTCTCTGTTACACCGACGTACCTCCTTCTCTTCTAAGCCAAAAGCATGACTAAGGCGACTCAGTCTGAACCCAGGTGTAATAAAAACCACAGAAGCCTGTAAGGAATTCTCCCACCCCACTCAGCCATTTGATCAAGCACGCGCATCTATGAAACCATTTCACATGCCTCCAAAACCCTAAAGCGCTAGAAAATCTACTATTCCTTTTCTGATAATTTCTAATTATTCATTAGTCTTCTTAAAAACTTGCACCTTAGACTTTGACAGTAACTGATCTTTATCCCCACGTACCGTCAACACGTATCGCCTTGAAAATGTTTTGCTATGTCTCAAATATGAAAACAGTCCTATAAAATCAACTGCCATATTACAGATGTACAGATTGTTTATAGGAACATGTTTTATTCAACCAAGACTGAACTGAAGTTAAAGGTGTTTGAAAGTGAGAGTACAATGCTATTCAAGAAGTTAAACTGTGTTTCGCCTAACATATCTATGGCAAACATACAGAGAAATCATGTGTTTGCAATAATAAAAATAAATTATTACATGCCCAGGATCCCGATATATTCATACAGAATGCAGCAACCACTGAAGAGCCAGAAAGTCTAGTTGGATCCGCCCTATTATTTGGAGTATTTATAAGAAAAAAAATATATATATGTATATGTATATATATGTATAAATGTCTGCTCTGAAATTGTATTTTGTTTTCTTTTTAGTGCTACATAAACAATATGACAGTCTTAACTATAGTACTTGATCATTTTAAGTGCTCAGACATAAAATTTTACTCATTGGCATAACGTAGCCATGACAGTGCTCTACATAAGACAGATGCTATTTTACAGTATTGGTTTAATTATGTGAAACTATATGGTATTAACACTTGAGTAGACAAAAAGGGTGTTAGAAAGCCACAAGTATTTCATTAAATATTTTAACATGGGTATGACAATGGCCCACATTAAGATGTGAGGATTCCAGGCTGTCTGAAGGAGCTCTGTAGGCTCAGCCCTCAGCAGCCACAGACGTGTCAGCAGTCCTTGGGAGACATGGTGCTTCACTTCTGAACACAGACAGTTCAGCAGGGGTCTGACCTCAGGCTGCCGTCGCAGCACTCGTGCCTGGAGCTGCCCTCACCTTCACCCTACAGGCTGCATTAGCGGCAAACTGAGGATTTTGGAAGTTACGTGGTTTGCCTCCTCGAGCTACGCACGCGCTGAGGGCTGCACTGCAAGGGGAGGCTAACATGATTAAAAAACAGTTTGATAGATGAGCTCGAATTTTTTCCTCAATGTATAGCAATGCATAGCCAAATTAACTGAAAACTTGGCAGGAAAGCAATAGGTCTCACACAGTCATATCACATCTATTATTTCTTCTCATACACGTAATTTTTAAACACTAGCCACTCTAAGTTTATGCACATCCCCAGTCTGGGATTATCTGCCTTAGGCCTAAGAACGCCCAAATCTCATCTCCTCATGCTGCTATTTTTGAGGCCAACAGCTTTGGTCTGAAGGTACCGTGGTACGGCAGTGCTGCTGAGGATACACCAGCCAGGGGAAGCTGTTCTCTCCTGCAAAGCAGTGCCATGGTGCTACCCCTGATGTGCACCATGTTCTTCTCCAGATAGCATACGTTATTTCCCTCCCTTACACATGGCATATGAGAGAGGCTAGTGCATACTTCCTCATTCTTTTGCTCAGAACCAATTAAAAGGTATCGAATGCAGCACCAGCTGAGGTGGAAGCTCAGTCCTTTCTGTGACTGAACTGAATTCTTTTTTATCTAGCAGTGCCCCAAGAGGAGACACGAGCAGAGTTGCTGCTCTCAGGTTTCTGACTGCTCAGAAAGCCTCTTGTTCTTTGTCTCCCAAATCCTGTGAATGGGACAGCACCTACAATCCACAGTCTTCATGCAAAAAGGGCCAGGTTTGAAGAAATGTGTGCTGGTTTTACCCAGAATCCAAAAGATTCTGGGTACCAAAGATCACCTATACTGGCACAGGGAACATTGAGAGCTTGCATGTCTCACTGGATTCCCACCCATACTGCAGGAATCAGGCAGTCCAGCAGCAGTGGGTAGACAGACAGGCTCTGCTGCAGCGGCAAGAGCTCTTCCCTTTTCTCTAAAAGCTAGTCAGGCCACCAAGTGTCAAAAGCCTTCTTCCAAGGCATGTAGTGGTTAAGGCCACCTCTGTGATGAGTGTGTTCACACAACAGTGTTTGCTAGATAAGGAAATATCCGCACCATTCAAGCACCTTTACCACAGAGGACTTCCTGAAATCACCATCCTGTCAGCTACACACACTCACAACACCTCCCTCCACTCACATTGAGCAGTACGAGTCATAGAGCAAAGGTTTACTTTACATTATCCAGTATGTCTCCAAAACACAAATATTACTCATAACATCGCTTCACAGCTTTCCAACAGGTCAAATTTTTACCTTAGAGATGCAGCTGCACCTGCTGCAAACACCAAACCACCGCCACCAGCTCCACAACTCCCCTGTTGGTGACACCCCTTCCCAGGCAAGCCACTGATGCAGCTGGTCTGTGTGTTTCCTGCTGTTCCATCAGAATGACCCAGGCCAGCAGTAACCAGCATGTGATAACCTGATCAGCTTGGGCTGAATTAATTCTGGGTGTGCACAGGAAAACAGTTCAACTTCCTTGCATAGTGGGAGCAATAACCTGCAAAAGAGAGAGCAAGCAAGTGTGCATGAAGCCTCCTTTTTAACCAGCATAGCTGCTGACGAAGGAGGCTGTATCTTTTGCCTTCTCTGAAGTTAATCCCAGCAGCTTAAAGCAGACTGGTGGAGGAAAAAAAAACAAAAACAACAAACAAACACAAAAACAACACACACGAATCTGAAATTACTCCAAAAATGCAACTCCAAGGACACATTAGTTCCAGTAGAGTCAAAATATAAGCCATATGCCATATATGGAGTTATAGTTGAAAAGATTGCGCAGAG
The DNA here is from genome assembly GCA_035772895.1 of Perdix hodgsoniae. Lineage (NCBI taxonomy): Eukaryota > Metazoa > Chordata > Aves > Galliformes > Phasianidae > Perdix > Perdix hodgsoniae. Next base: position 6,861,169 of record JAPSGF010000031.1, read on the forward strand.
GAAGTAAGAATTAATAATTCTTAATTTGGCATAACATGACATTCCCAACCATTTGTCTCTCCTCCCAATAATTGTGTTTTGGCAATGAACGTTTTCACAACATCATTGCAAAAGACACTTGCAATTGGGGGGAAAAAAAAAGCAAAGAAAGTAAAGCACCTTTCTTTGTAATGATGCCATTCTGAAAACCAAAGAAGGTTTTTACAGAGAGGTAAAATACGCTGATCAAAACACGAAAGGACAAAGCCTGGTTCATTCCTTATTTGTTCAAGAATTACTAAAAAGAAACACTTTGCAGGAGGCTAGGGCAACAGTAATTTAGACAATAACTAATTGAGTGTTGTAAGAATAACTGTTTCATTGGAAAGAAGAAAAAAGGAACTCTGGCAAGAAAACTTCTCACATGGCATTCAGCAGACTTCCAAATAAATGAGTGAGGTATGCAAGTTCAATCAGTTCAGAAATAAAGACCTTCCAGCGGTTTACCATAATGACAACATTGTATAGAAAGATACAATAACTCTTTGTATCCTAAAAAATTGTCAGTTTCATTTTACAAAGATAACTTCCAAAAGCATCTTGTCATGACAATTGAGTTTTAAGGTAAAAAACCAACAACCTGTCATTTGATAAAATGATGAAATTAACTGTCATGAGAACCACTTACACACTCCTCTTTCCTGCTATCCTTCTCATCTTGGCAGCGACTGATAAGAAGATTTCAGGGAGGTTTGGTCATCAATGACAGGATCTAAAGGAGAAACAGTTTTACATACAGTTAGCATTCTTACACACAGCTTCTAGTTACTGCATTTCACTAGCTTGCACTTAATTAGTTTCCTTCTGCCAGTGACACGAGCACAACGGACGAAGTATTTCATACAAATCGCTACTCTGTGCTGCAATTACGCCTTACTCCATAAAAATATTGCCTCTTAACAGGGCATTCAGAGGTAACATTTACACGGCCCTGTTATCTGCCGACTACGAATTGTCACCATCAGCCAATGTGCTAGCCAGTAGGAATCACACATCACTCATTATCACACAGCTCGTTACTTAGGGCGCATGGCTGAACTTGAAGCTGTTACACTGCTATGTAATTTTAAAAACAAAACAAAACAAACACACAATGGAAAAAAGAGCAGAAATAGATGCAATGACTGTCAGAATTCAAGATCTCTCACAGTGTGTTTTCCCAAAACCATTACCTGAGATTTTGTTTAGCTAAGCACGCAGCTTCATGGGATGGTCAGTGAAAAGGCCTGAGCCTTGTATCCCCAGAAGACTGCAGGACAACCAAGCTTCCAACAAAGTAACTGTATTCCCACATTAAAGCGATCACAGTGCACCTCCAGATTTCTGCAGCTCACAGCAGATCTCTAGCTGGCTTCTGTCTTTTCTGCCTCCCACACACAAGGCACCTCACATCAACTGGCCTTAAGAGGCAGCTGATTGTTCACACCAAGAACACCTTCATGCAAACAGCTTCTGCTTTCTTCCACCTTTCCTTCTCCAGTCCAAGCTACCATACAATCACTGCACTGATGTAACAACTGCAACAACTTTCTCCTGCTGCCCTGCAGTAGTACATCCACTGATGTGATGACAGGAACAGAGGGTCTTCATCCCTACAGCAACCTCACTGCCTTTCACACAGCAACTTGCTTCCTTTTTCATGCCGAGCATTGTAAGGACAGAGCATATGGTCCTTCGAAGGGACATCAAATAAATATGACAGGTCAGTGCAATCATCATATTGAGTGAATTCAAATGATGCCGTATCTAAAATGAAGTGTGTGTGCATTATAAAGATTCAAACGACAAAGCCCCCTACCCTTTATCCCTCTTTGAATTATTTATGAATTCTGCAACTCCAGCTGTTGCCACCAACCCAAGGACATTACCTCATTTTGGGAATGACATTTCATACTAAAAGATAAGTTAAAACAACAACAACAAAAAGACATTGGAGCTTCCTTAAAAAAAGAAGGAAAAAAAAAAAGGGGAAGAAAACATAACACCTCTTTCCCCAGCACTGAAAATAATCAACAATCAGTTCAGCTCTTGTTTCTCAACTTGTTTCCATAGTTCCAAATACAGATTTCAAGACTCACGCATTAACTCAGCCATTCATTTTTAGCCACAGCAGTTAGACTAGATCCCCCAAAGCACCTTGGGTCCCCCTCGTAGATTTTTATGGCTCTCTTTCTAACAGTCCCCATACACCACGTAAAAGCTTTTAGTACATAATGTGGTCTTTCTGAAAAGAAAGTTAATAGTCTGCATGCAAGTCTTTTTTTAATGAAAAATTATTTGTGTGTTAATTATAAAAAGAAGAAACAGCAATTTCAACACATCAAGTTTAAGGCGCAAGGAATAGATTTCAACTAGCCGTGGCTTTTAGATCAGCAAATTCTAGATGGTGTTGACCACTTACAGACCACTTTTACTCAGGGCCGTGACATATTAGCCCTTGGACTTCAGACAAACAGTGCCTGGAGTCGGGAGGCGTCAGGGAGTTTGATTTCTATCACCCACGTGACAGAATCCGTGTCTTCCCCCATCCTGCACCATTTAGGGACATACGACCCCTCATTATTAACCCAAACTTATATTCAGTCCTGCATGACTTAGCTGTCGGTTCTGCTCTGCCACAAATTAGATTACTCCATTTTTACCCATTAGCTTTATTTCATAAAGTTTTCTCCTTTACTTTCACCTAACTGAACTGAATTTACATTCTGCTGGGAGGAGATTCCAAATGCTACCAACAACCAGTTGAGATTTGGAGGTCTTAGTTTGTTTTCTCTTTATTAATCACCTGAAAGCAGTCTAGCAACTGCAGCGGTTCTGATGCTAAATGGAGACACGAAGAAATGTAAGAGCTTCCAAGTTCCCATCACCAGAAATCTCTGGTATCACCCACAGAGCTCACAAGCCATTTGTCAGCTTCCTGCAGCCAAGAATGCACTGTTTGGCCTTAGTGCCAAGTATGTCGTTCAGGCCTGAACCGGAATGCCACGCAGGCAGGTATTTAACAAGCAAACATGTCTTGGGGAAAGGCAGCAGAACGAGCTACCTGGCTTGCAAGTGAAACAAGCCAGTGATGTTCAAGAAAAGCCCACTTTGGTTCAGCAGGACCTCCAGCAGTATCTGCTTTTGTTCACTTCAGTATCACTGAGCTCATGCAGTGTTATCCAGGAAAAGCAGATGTGGTTAAAACAAACATTTATTTGCCCTTCGGACTGCAATAGATCTGGCACCCAGCCCCAATCTGTCTCCTTCTTCCTCGCTGCTGTGGGAAAACTACCCAAAGAAGGCCTTCCCACCTCCTGCTGGTAGCCAGAAAAAACAAAAGGAACAGAAATACAAAGGACAGTCAGACAGTTTGGGATGGCTAAAACACTTCTGATCAGTTTAATGTTCCCAGATGAACCCTAGCCTGCAAAAGCCCCCAGTGAGGTTATTACTCTCATCATTAACAACTCACCAGTATTTTGCAAACCCCTGGTGTTATGCACAAAAACCTCTCAAACTAAACACCCTTCTGCAAATTAACAGATTATAAAAACCAGGAACATCTCTCAGATTCCAGGGTTGGCATTTAATTCACAATGCCACAGGTTCTCAAGTGAAATAACTTTCTAGCTGTGCTAGAGGATGACATTTGCAAAAAATCGCGTTTATAGGAAGACATTCGTCTGAAGATTTTCACAAGCTACTCGGATGCAACTGAAGTCGCCCCTCAGAAAATAAGGAAAGTCATCTCTGTGCCCAAACACACTCACTAAACGCTCCTGGCTACGATATCATTTCATAATTGACACATTATCCACAAACACCAACAAAATGTCATTTGGTATAAGCCTGCATTACACAGTTGCTTACACCCAGTGTTTTCGCAGTGCCTGCCTTCCCAGTGCTGCACGGTGCTCCCAAACACAAATGACAAATTGATCCTTTCCTATGATAGCTTTTTGAGCATTCAATATTTTTAACAGTAAGAAAATTGCACCCCAACATGGTCTTTAATCTAATCCTTACCCTGAACAATTGAAGTACATCCGTATTAATCTATTAGATGCTTTCCCACACCACACCTATGGCACTGCATAAATTACTGTAATATAAATGAATTACTGCTTGAAAATTCTCATTCTGTAAGGAACATGTGGTGTTACAAGGCACCAGAAAGAAAAATGTGCGCTACGGTAACTAAGTTTTATAACACAGTATATCTAGCTTCTCATAAACCAGCTATTCTAAATTGTTAAAGGACGAGAATATTAGAGCAATCATATAGAACAAACATCAATATGTCTGAGAAGTCAATAATATGAAATTAAATCTACAGTTTATTTAGATACATTTCCATGCTCATATATGCGGAATCCACTTTAAAAATGCCATTAGGCTAGCTGAAGAATATTACTGCTCAAGACATTAACACCAACAGTAATCCTATCTCTGCCCTGGATAACTTGCATTTTTCTCTTTCATCATCTGATCTGCTGAACTGAACAGAGGAAGGAACTTGAAGAAAATAAGCAGTTAAACAAGCACCAAAAACCAGCAGCTATGTTCTTCATGCTGCATAGTGCTCCTGTTTAAGTATGACTTGTTTAAAGCTGCACAATTGCACTACCTAACAGTAAAGAATGAAAAGCTTCTTGCTACAAGCTAAAAAGAAAGTCTTTACCATGCTCCTTGAAGAGCTCATTTTCACATTACTCAGGCTTCATTATGCTGAATCAATATTCGTTTAGTCACTGGGGTTATTGACATATTTTAAAATAAAAGTATACCCTTCAGCTACTGCACTCATTACGGGTAATTTGTCTTGTCAGGGAGCAGGGAATATTATCCCAGTCTTTCAGGGGCTGACAGCCCATGGAAATACCTCCCCTTGGTTACAACTGTAAATAATTTTAAGGTAAAATATTGAAAAATCAATGACTGTTTCCTGCAATCTGTCACAAACAAATCAATCATAATCTCCGCAGCCAGAGAGTATGATTCGAAGGAGATGAGAGCAGATGAAATGAGAGATTCCAGCCAAGAATTACAAAATCACTTCACATAATGGTGTCATCATTTAAACACTTAGCAGCCACTGCAACTGCCACTCATAACCAGTTGGACAGAACCCCAAGGAAGAGGAGGGAAAACGCCACTGCTGTTATGCAAACAAACATTTTATTTAAATGGCTGCACCGTTAGCAAATAGCACAGAAATAACAGTTAGGCTCCTCTTTCCACAAAAGCCCCAAAACGCTTCTCCTTCTCAATGGGAGAGTCTCTATAAATTAGCCTCTCGGAATGCAAAGTGTCTTAAAACAAAAGTAGGCTTCACAAAAGGCACGCAGTGATATCCGGTACTAGCGCTGCTTCTGAAAATATTTCCACCTCCTTCACTCCAAATTGCTCCTAACAGAATTACACATCAAATTCTCCAGAGATTGAGAAAGGAAAATTGTCTGGAGTACCTTTGTCTTTTAAAGACCAATAAGGATTTCAATGCTTCTTTGTCCTCTCCATATCACATTTCACATCTAATTTTCATTAAGCACAGACCAACTCAACTTTAGGGTAGGTAACCACTGCAGAATACAGGCCGAGTGGGGGGGGGGGAAAGAGAGTCATAACCCACATAAATTAATTGACTGTATATTTGCAACTCGCACTCAGAGAGATTAACTGTTGTGTATGGAATTACATTTGTATAACAGATCAATTATACATAAAGAATTAACTACTGCGCGGTCAAAACGCTATAAGCTGCTCTCAGTAAATGTGAATCATTCTATTTTGATAGAATACTGTTGATACGGGGCCGAAATCATTTCCTCGTTCACCCCTAGCCTCAGCCCAGACTGCATTTCCACCCTGACACTGCAGTGCACCAGACACGTCTCTGCAGATCGGTTACGATCAAAAAGCAGCAGACAGGATGCAATCGTTGTTGTGCAACTGCAACCGTGGGCCAAAGCCCCGTGTTCCTTGCACAAACAAAATTCCCAAACGCTCATGGAGTGCTTCACTTCAGAGCCTATAATTTGAGCTCTTAATCTTTGATGTGCAGAGCTCGTTATCACATGTTCATTTTAATCACATTAACCTTACCAACTCGTATTTCCGAATGTTTATCTTGCAACTGTAAGACTAAGGAAAAATTGCAATCAAAAGATGGAATTATTTCCTCTTTCCTTGCAAAGAATATGTGTATGTATGTATATATATATCCCCTTCATAGTCTTTTCAAAATATGAAAGATTAGGGCATATTCTACATCTAAGCAAGCCTCTCCAAGATAGGCATTCCTTTCATGTAGGTTTTAAGTCTTTATCTTCTACATAGAAAACACACATCTCTAAGACTAACTCTTTATTGATACACATCAAAATCAATGCTGTTTATAACAAGCTAGAGAGACTCTTCTGAGCAAAATAAACTATTTAAAAAGAAACTAAATTTTCAGGCCAAAAGAACCTGCCTTCAGGACTAACCAAGTGCAAGCAAACTGCGCGTACCAGCTGAGAAGTCAATCAGCTTCTCCTGGGAAAAGGCTCCTCTGCTGTGAAAGGAAAGCAGGGGGTGGGAAAAAAAAATAAAAATAAAGGAAGAGCAGCTCCTAGAAGTGAACTGCAATACCACACTACGGAGGGCACTGCTTCCCTGAATAAAATCTCAAATGAAGCTATCTGAGAGACAGCCTCAGCACCACCAGCCCTTTTCAATCTCCTCACTGTCCACCAGACCAGAGAGAGACCCCACTCACCACACGCAATGCCTTCAGCACAGCACAGTGCTTCTCTGCCCCAGCGCCGCTCCCCTGAGCCCGCTGTTATTGCTTGTGGCCATTAGCCAATTAGGTGGGTCAAGAATCACAGCAGACAGATGAGATCCATTCCTCCAGCAGCCAGCTCTCCTATTCGCAAAAAAGAATGCAATGACTTTCCCAGCATCGTAAGGCACTTCAATATTAATAATAATTAAGTCAGTCACATCTCCTAGACAACATTATCAAATCCTTTTATGCAATGTTTGAGACTCATTGGGCTCAAGAGGGAGAATTCCCAGGTTCAAAATGGAAAAGACTCACGGATTCCATCTTTGGAGGCAAGGGGTCCCAGAGGGCTGTGGCAGCACACAACAGCTCCCAGCAAAGGATCCCTGAGAAGGAAGAACAGCACATGCTGCAGCACCACAGACAAATGGATATTTCTTAGGTCAGCACTATGAGCGTTATTTTCTGCTGGACAAACTATGAAGTTACTGTAGCAGCTAAGAACTAGGAACGACAGCGTGTATGTCTTTTTGGTCAAGAATAAGAACGATGTATTTAATAAAAAGATATTGTTCTTCATTGTGACTTTCTCAAGCCACATAAGAACTTGCAGACAGCACTGCAGAAAGAAACGATGCTGGCTTAAAGATAAGCTAATAGCACTTCCTCCCAATTCCCCAATTCATTGTTCTTACTCATACTGTTTATTTAAGCCACCAGCCTATGTACATTTATTAAAAGCAGTTCCATATGATCCACGACCAATAACGCGGTGCATAATCACAGATACAGCATTCAGCCTTACTGATAAAATTTAACTCTTAGCAACACTCTCTACCTAATGGCACTAATAAAATCTTCGTGATTCGGTGTTCTGAAACAAGGACTCTTCTTCCATCCAAGAACTTCTGCGCTGCTTAAACCAGTCTCACTGAGCTCATCTAGAGAGAAGAAAAAAGAAAAAAAAGAAAACATAATTATTACAATGTTTGCCATCTGCACCACATGACAGTCTTAAAAGAAACAGGACTAACACTAGAAACATCATTTCTGCTTTTGGTTAGAGACAGAACCCAGTAGCACAAAGGACAGTACCACTACTGCAATGTTTTACTTAATGAATCATTCTGTACACAGAGCAAGTCACTTTGGATTAGCTCTGAATAGGACTTCACACGGCTAAAAACTGCTGCAAGCCCAAGTGTATTCTGGCTGTGTGCAAGTCTCCTCCTGCATTCCAGTGTGCTTGCTGGGGTGGAGTGCTGGATTTGTTCTCCCCATCACAGACCTCTCTGCTTCTCCTCTTGGCTATGCTCTGCCAAGGCAAAACACGGACATTGGGAGAGCAGGGAAACGGAATAAGAACAAAGGAATAAAAGAATTACCTCTCACTGGGACAGATTTCCCTTACAACTTAGCATAAAGGACAGACCAACACTTCATCCACTGATCCAACACGCACGTTAAATCCCATGCACACCCCATTATTACCACATCCCACTGGCTGATGTTGTTTCTGCATTGCCTAAGAGTTGCACCATAAATAAAGCCATTCGGTAACCAAAGGTCTGGGGAATATGGAAACTTATTGGCATTTAATTAATAAATCGGTAATAGCATGAATAATTTGCTTTTACTTGAAAACACAGTCTAATAAGTGTTACGTGTACAGACAACAGCTTCAATCTGAGAATTTCCAGGAAACGCAAAGGGTTCCAGTCAGGCAAACAGCAGCACGGGGGTTACACACACAAACATGTCCCAGCCACATGACGTGCCGCAGGCTGAACGAGGAAACAAGCTAGGATTGCAGACTCCTTGCTCCTTTCCTGCTACCAAGTTTCCCCCATCATCTTCTCGGTCCATCTAAAGCTCCTCAGCTGTCCTGCAGCCTCTCAAATCACCACACGGATTTCCTTGGTGTCAGTTCTACCAGAGGACTCGAAAGCACAGTTTATAGCACAGAGGATATCAGCTGAAGTTTAACTGAAGCAAGAAATTAAATACTGAAATAAACTTAAGAAAAAGCGAAAGAGCAAGCAGAACAAAAGTGCCTTAAAAGTGTCTTTTCCAACCCAGGCTGTACAGGGCTGCCTCCTTCCCAAGAGACATCCATGCATCCTGGAGCACAAGAAGCTGCGTTCCTCCCCAGCCAGGCAGGCAGCACAGAGCAATTCCAGCACTGTTAATATCATAAAGAAGTTGTAGGCATCTTTTTATAATGACAGAGTATTCTTAATAAAAGCTTCAAGCAGGTTTTACAGCTGCATATTATCCAATGAAACCAGTAATAAACAGCACTGTAGCATTATTTAGTGCACCTCCAATACGCCAAGAGTCACAACCTCGGTGTTATTTATCGCGCTGGCTGCAGCGATAGCTCTCAGCTCTGCAGTAGCAGCCATAGCCATGCTGTCCCAGCACACCACCATCTGGATATTGATACTTTGTTATGGGATATGAAAGAAGAGCTTAGTTACCTAATGCAGCTTAATTGAAAACAGAAGACCTAAATACTACGCCATGCATTATTCTGCACAAAATTAAACGTGAAGGGCATGAAAAGTTTCACGGATGCCAGCACAGAAATGTTTCAGAGGTAAACCTCTACATTCTTGATATGTGACAGAAATGCTGAGAAACACTGAAAAAGCTGTGCTTTTGGAAAGAAAAAGCTGTGAAATGCCTCCTTCAGGAAGAGCAGGAGATCAATCGGTCACGAGTTCGTTAGCACAGTGCAATTCCTGTTACCTGGATGCAACCTGCCTCTGTGCTTTGAAACAATGATTTATATGAAGGGAGAGAAAGTGAGAAAAAAAAAAAAAAAGATGATTATGATGATGCTGGTTCTGTGCAGCACACATTAATTTAACCTGCAGAAAACAGCTTCAAGAATCATTTGCATCTGCATTATCCATATGAAGGAAAAGAAAGTAGGGTTGTTCTCTGATTTCTGTTAATGTTCGAACTGCTAAAAGGGATTCTCTGCACCAGGAAGGCTGCCTCACCAGCTGTCACCAATACCAGAACTGCAAAAATACACTCCAGGAAAGGTAAAGGCACAAGCCAGCCCCGGTAAAACACAGAGCTGTGTGAACACAGCGCTGCCATTAGGAGCCTGCTGCCTGCACACAGCTGTGCCCTGGGACAGGTGCCGGCCCCACAGCAGCCCTGTGCAGGTAAGGGCACCCTGCAGGGAGCACAGCCACCCCTCACCTGCAGCTCCTTCGGCACCAGGAGGCAGCTGCCAGCAGAGGTGGCTGCTGGAAGGGAAAACTGGGTGGGTGAGACATAAAGGAGCAGGTTTTCTTCCCCCCCCCCCCCCTTCACTATAGCCAATCACATTTACTGCATATGCCCAAGGAACTGTAAGCAAAACTAACCTTAAAGACATATTTAACTTAGTCAGTATCACACCAGCAAATTCAAGCAAATCGCAGTGTTTGAGTTCGTTACAGGAAACTTCAAGGAAACAGAAACACCAGCTCAGGTTTTCCCGTGGTACTGCTGGGATTGCTGGAGCTGTGTTCTGTACGGCCGCTTTGGGCTCACTGCGCTGCCAGCTGCACTCGTGCACCTTCTTATTGCACACACCAAACAGGTTTTTTGGTGCAATTAAGAAAGGATAAAGAATGATAACCAGGCTTCTAGCAAACAAAAAAGAAGTGATTTTGCCTGCAAAGCTCTGCTGAAAAAGACAAGGCAGAGGTCTGCCTGCCTTGTCCTGTACCTGACTGCCAGCACAATGAAACCGTGCCAGGGTCTGAAGTGGGAGCAGAGCACTGACAAGTAGAGGGCAGGGAGCAGAACTGCAGGGACACGGGGAGAGCTCCCCAAAAACCACGCCATGCTGAGAGCCGTGCAGGATTCACACTGCATGCACAGCCCTGCACCTCCCCACACCCCACCTGGGGCAGCAGCTGTGTGCACAGTACTGCTTGTAGGGCAGCCCACAGCTCACTGCCAGAGCACTGTGTGGGAGGTTTTAGCTCCTGTTCGCCGAGTTCTCTGTTGGTTTAACAGAACAACGTCAGCCCCTCACCACTCTTTGCAGCTAATTACTTTCAGTATTGTAAAGTTTGTTCCATAGGACTGTAGAGGTGAGAAACGTAAAACATTTTTTCTTTACAATTAAAAAAAATATATATATATACACACACACACGCACACACATGTAAGTTTTGTCCTGTCGCTAATGCAAGTTGCTTGTACCTTTAAATGCATGACATAAAACACTCCTAGCTGTCAATTTCTCCTGCAGCCCAAAGTCTTCCGATGTGGCTCACAGTGGCAGCCTCGGACACGAGAGCTTTTCCCAGGGCCTCCAGGCAATGCGTTCCAAACTACGGGGGAAACATCATCCAGCATGAGTCTGGTAGGCGAGGAACTGTGAGACAGAAATACCAGAAAGGGGCTGGGAAATCAACTCCCTCTCCCTGCATAGGGAAGGAGAGAAAAAAAAAAATAATAAAAAAAATAAAAAATGAAATTAAAAAAAAAAACAGGCTGAAATGATCTCCTCGTGCATCTCCCTTCATAATTCATGCTGAAAGATGACGTTTTCTCCAGATCTTAATTAAGATAACGATGCACACCTGTGCCGGCACCCTCTGCCAAGACGGCAGTTACCCATCAGCGTCCTTTAAGCGCATTTCAAGAACAAACAGACAAACGCACGCGGGCAAATAAATAAATAAAAGATCGCGGCGCCTCTTCCTCGCCGCGCTTCACATCCCGGACAGCCGCAGCGGCCAGGGCGGCCACGAGAGCGGGCTGCTCAGATGCCGGCGCCGGGGCAGCGCTCACAGCGAGGCGCTCCGCGTCCCGGTGCCGCCGGCAGGGAAAGCAGCGCCCGGCTGCGTCCGCGCGTCCCGAATGGAGCGGCGGAAAGCAAAGGCGCGGCTCCGGCACCGCGGCGTTTCGACCCCGCGCTCAGCGCCGCCCGGCACGGAAAGTTGAGCGGCCGAGGAACCGCGAGAGCAAACGAACCGCCGGCAAACGACGCGGGCGGGGCGGGACGCGACGGTGCTCGTGGCGCACCTCCACCCAGCGGGCCGCGCAAATGCAGCGGGAAGCGGAGGCGCCTCACCGCAGAACCGCCGCGAACGGAGCGCTCCGCGCGTCCCCGCGCCGCGCGGCCTCACCGCCTCCCGCGAGCCCCGCTCCCCTCAACGCCGGGCAGGGCGGCGGCCGGCACGGAGGCCCCGGAGCGGAGGTCCCGCGTAGCTGCCCGGCCGGCAGAGGGCGCCCCGAGCGCCGGGGCAGCGGGTGGCGGAGGCGCCGCCGCGCCGCTCCTCACCTGCGGCGGGCAGGAGCCGCCCGTCCCGTCCAGCAGCGCCTCCGCGCGCCGCCCTGTCAGCGCCGAGCTCCCGCGTGCCGCCGGCGCCTCGCCACTCCCCCCGCCTCGTTCTACCCCCCTCGGAGCGACGGCTCCGCCGGCCAATGGGAGGAGGAGAGGGACGGACGGCCGTGGGGAGACGGCCAATCGAACGGCGGGAGGGGCGGGGGCGGGCCCGGCGGCAGCGGGGCCCGCCGGGAAGTGTAGTGCCGTCCGCGCCTGCCCCGCCCGCAGCGCCGCCCGGTGCCGCCGGCCGATCCCCGCGATTGCGGTTCGAAGCCCGGACCCGGCGCGGGCCCCAGTCGGGAAGGAGCTGCCGTTAGATTGCGGGGAGGCGGCCGGAGCCCCTGGCCCGGCCCACCCTTGTCAAACATCGCCTCGAGCCGGCGGCGGGGCCCGGGGGGCTCGGGACGAGCACCGAAGTAACGAGTTTCCCCCGGCCGGGGGCCGGGAGAGCAACTAGCGGGGGTAACCCGGGCTGTTCCCGGTGGGAAGGAGATCCGGGCGATCGGAGAGGATCGCAGCCGCCGATCGGCGGGCTGTCGGCGCGGCCCGATCCGCCCCCATTCCCCCGATTCCCGAGGGCTGCCCGTGTCCGTCCCCCCCGCTCCGCCCGGTCTCAGCCCGGCCCGGCCCGGCGGCACCCGACGGCGCGGCTCCGCGGTTGGAGCGCCGCGTGTACCGCGCCGCACGGCCGTCCCACCTTCGGCGGAGGGAGGAGCGGGAGGGGAGCGAGGCGGGCGCGCGATACATCTACTGCCGATCCGCTCCGCTCCGCTCCTACCGCGCCCGACCCGCCGCTCGGCACACGCCGAAAGTTGCGGCCGCGCCCGCACGGCCCCGCGCTGCCCGCGAGCTCGCGCTCGGCGCGGGGAGGGCGGGAGCGCGGAGCCCCGGCGCTGGTTGGGTCCCCGCCGCGGGCCCGGGCCCGGCCCGGCCTCCTGACAACACCCCGCGAAGGAGGAGCCTCGCCGGGCCGCGCAGAAGGCGTCAGGAGCTGCGATTTCCAACTTAGCATCTTGGCAGGACCCTGCGGAAAGCGAGAGCGAGGAGGAAGGGGGAGGGAAGAAAAAAAAAAAAAAGAAAAAAAAGGACCCCCCCTTCTTTCCCCCCCCCCCCCCCCGGTGCGAGGGGCAGAGACAGAGAGGGGAACGCAGCAGAGAGCGGGGGCAGAGCGAGCGGGAAGCGGTGCCCGGCGCGGGGCGCGGAGCGGTGCCGCTGCCCGGCTGGCGAGGGCGGCCAGCCCCGGCCCCAGCCCCGGCCCCAGCCCAGCGCGGCGGCTCCCCCGGGCCCGCGGGTGTATGTGTGCGCGGGGCCATGTCGTATCCTCAGGGCTACTTGTACCAGCCGTCTGCCTCCTTGGCTCTCTACTCGTGCCCGGCGTACAGCACCAGCGTGATTTCCGGACCCAGGACCGATGAACTTGGGAGATCTTCTTCGGGCTCCGCTTTTTCCCCTTATGCCGGATCTACCGCCTTCACCGCCCCGTCCCCGGGTTACAACTCGCACCTCCAGTACGGCACGGACCCGGCCGCCGCCGCCGCCGCCGCCTTCACTTCCTACGTGGTAAGAGCAGCCCCGGGCAGCGGCACCGCGCCGGGCACGGCACCCCCTCCCACGGCCCCGCTTTTTGTTCCCGTTCGATTTCGGGGCTCGCGGGGACAAAAGGCGGCGCGGCCCCCGGCCCCGGCGCGCTCCTCCCGCACCGCGCAGCGCTGCGGACACGGCCCGGGGAGAGCGACCGGGGCCGGGCCGGGCCGGGCGGCATCGCGCGGGGCAGCGACAGCGCCGGAGGGACCGCTCCCGTTTCCCCAACGAGAGAAAAAAATTATCTATTTTTGATTATATAGAAGAACAGACTGAGCGTCTGAAATCCGCAACCGTTTTCTTGTTGCGGTGTAAAGGGGAACGAACAGACAGCGGCCGGAGGTGGGAGAAGTGCGGCCGGTGAGCCCGGCAACTTTCCCCGCTAATTGCGCTCCGATGGGCCCCGGGGCGCTCCGCCGCCGCACCCCAAATAAAGCCGGGGGTCGTGCTCGGCTCCTCCGCTCCGTTCGCGCTCCAGGCGGAGTCTCCTTGAGTTACTTCCCTTATTCTCGTTTATTTTTCATTTTTATTTTCCCGGCCTCTTTTCTTTCCCCTTTCCGTTTGCTCTTTCCTTTTCCCTTTATTCCCGGCCCGGCAGGTTGTCCGCCGCGGCGGCAGCCCTGGGGAAACCGGGAACAGCGGGGAGGTACTGAGAATGCAGCGGGGAAGGCAAGCAGCGGGAAGGCAGCGCCGCGCTCCCGGCCGCGGGGCAGAGGAGCGGGGTTCCCTCGGGGCCGGAGCCTTCCGGCCGTCCCCGGCCCCCCCCCACGGGCCGGAGCGGCGCTGCGGGGCGCTGCGGGGCGCGGGCAGGCCCGGCTGCCCTTGCCGTGTCATTGCCGCCCGCCGCCGCCTCGCCCCGCGCTCACGGCCGCTCCGCGCTCTCTCCGCAGGGCTCTCCCTACGAGCACCCCCCGGCCATGGCGGGCTCCCTGGGCTACCACCCGTACGCGGCGCCGCTCGGCTCCTACCCCTACGGGGATCCCGCGTACCGCAAGAACGCGACGCGGGACGCCACGGCCACGCTCAAGGCCTGGCTCAACGAGCACCGCAAGAACCCGTACCCCACCAAGGGCGAGAAGATCATGCTGGCCATCATCACCAAGATGACCCTCACCCAGGTCTCCACCTGGTTCGCCAACGCGCGGCGGCGGCTCAAGAAGGAGAACAAGATGACCTGGACCCCGCGGAACCGCAGCGAGGACGAAGAAGAGGAGGAGAACATCGACCTGGAAAAGAACGACGAGGACGAGCCGCAGAAGCCGGAGGAGAAGGGGGACCCCGGCTCTCCAGACGCAGGTAGGCGACGGGCCGGGGTCGGGGGGGTACGCGCCCTCGGGGCTGCCCGGTGCGCCCGGGCGGGGGGAGCGGGCGGCGCCGCGCGGGCTTTGGGGGCGGCTGCGGGGCCCTCGGGCCGCCCGCCGAGCCGCCCCCCCACCCCCGTCCTTTCCCCCGCAGGAACGGCGGAACCCAGGGCCGCGCCGGGATGCGAGCGCCTGCAGGAGCCCCCCAGCCCGCGGGAGGCCGAGGCCGGCCTCAGCGACTCGGATTGCAAGGAGCCGCCGGAGGAGCGGCTCGACGGGCCGCCCGCGCCGCCCAAAGCGCCCGGCGCTTCCCCGCTGGGGCCGTGCCCGGGGGGCCGCGGACCGGGCGCCGAGGAGCCCCCGCCGTTCCGGCCGCCCTCCGCCGCCGCGGGGCCGCCGCACGTCGCCGAGCCGCACCCGCTGCCGCCCGCCGCCGCCTCCGTCATCCACTCGCCGCAGCAGGCGGCCCTCGCCAAGCCCAAGCTCTGGTCGCTGGCCGAGATCGCCACCTCGGCGGACAGGGCGAGGGAGGCGGGCGGCGAAACGGCGGCCCCCGGCCCCGCCGTGCTGGGAGGCGGCGGCCCCCCGCGCCCCTCTCCGCCGCGGCCCCGCTCGCCGCCCGCGCAGTGCCCCTTCCCCAACGGGGCGGTCCTGCCGCGGCCGCTCTACTACACGGCGCCCTTCTACCCCGGCTACACGAACTACGGCTCCTTCGGGGCCCTGCACGGGCACCCCGCCGGCGGGCCCGCCGCGCCCGGCGCCGCCTTCAATGGATTAAACCAGACTGTGCTGAGCCGGGCCGAGGGGCTGGGGAAGGAGCCCAAGGCGGCCAGGAGCCAGCCCCAGGCGGAGCTCGGCAAGGACTCGCCTTACGAACTGAAGAAAGGTATGTCCAGCATTTAATGTCGGCTTCCCTCCTTCCCCCGCTGGGACTGTGCTTCGGTTCTTTTTCTTTTTTTTTCTTTTTTTCTTTTTTTTCTTTTTTCTTTTTTTTTTTTTAATTTATTGAAATAAATAAGAAATGCCGCGGCAGTTATTTTTCCACTACCAAAAGAAAGGCAAAAAACGAAACAAACGGCGCCGAGCGGTTCCCCCCCCGCGCCCGCAGCGCTCCCCGCGGCCCCACGGACGTTTGTACGGACCCCTCTGTATATTTAATGTAGCTTTTGTATTTAAATTGATAATACGGTATCTTTGAAGTAAATTATGAAATCGAGACACCTGTACAGGCATTAATGTTGTTTTCGTAATATAAATATATACATTTCTGTGTCTTTTTCCGAATTGTTTCATAGTTTTAAAAAAATATATATACAAGTTTAATTTAATTTTTTATGGCTAGTGTTTTTTTTTTTTATTTTTATTTTCCCCCTTGGGCGTGCGCTAAACTGTAACGAGAAAAAAAAAAAGAAGGGCAAGGAGGAACGGGTCCCACGTCTGGGATCCAGCGCTCGTTGGGAAATGTGCGGGCGGCACAACGCAGCCCCGCTCTCTTCCCGCAGCGGGCGCGGGGCCGATCCCGCACGTAACCTCATTACCCGCAATCAGTGCCGCGTTTCACGCGAAGCGATCCGCCGCTCAACTTCGCTAATGAGTTCGATTTTCTGCCAGATTTCCCCTCGCTGGCGGTGCCCGGGGCCGCGGCCGCGGGGGCAGCGCTCGGGGCCCCCTCCCGGGCCCGCGGTGCTTGCGGGCGGCGGCAGGTAGGGGTCACACTCGGCCCGGCTTTGGCGCCCGCCCGCCGCCGCGGGAGCTCCGCGCCGCCGCCCGCCGTCCCGGAGCGCTCCGAGCGCCGGGGGTCGAGGCGGGGGGCGGCGCCCGGTGCCCGCGGGAGCCGAGCGATCCGGTCCGGCGGAACGCAGCGTCGGGAGAAGGGCGGCCGGGGGCCGGGAAGGGCTCTGCTATGCGCCGGCCGGAGCGGGGGGAGTCGGGCGGAGGCGGGCACGGGGCGAACGTTCCCAGCGGCGGGGAGCCCGCTCCGTTCTGGTCGCGTGGGGTTTGGTTCGGGTTCGTTTCTTGTCGTTTTTTTTTTATTTTGGTGGTGGTGTTTTTTTTTTTTTTTTTTTTTCTTTTTCTGATCCGGATAATTATTCCGTGAGCCCTTCAACTTTGTCGGAGCCGTTCGGTGGCCGGAACGGGTTTATTCACGCGTGTGTGCGTGTTACGGTGGGGTTTAAAAGGTCCTTCGTGTGTCACGTCTGAACACCTGGGTACCCGAGCGGTGCGTGCAGTCTCGTTTGAAATCGAAATTGTTCCGACCCGAATGTGAGAAGACTCGAATTTTCCAGGGACAACAATACGTTCTTTTGTCCCTTTATAAATTATACAAGAATTTTTACTGTCCGCTCCGACCAGCGCTCGGGTCCCGCACTGACAGCGCGGAGCTCCGCGCCGGCCGCGTTCCGCGCAGGAGGAGCGCAGCGGCCGCGTGTGCCGCAGGGACGGGGCTGTGCGGGGCGGCCCGGGGTGGAACTTCCCATGGCCGGAGCCGGCAGTGCGGAACCAACAGGTTCCCAACGGGTCCGACGGAACGGGGTTTCGTTTTTCAGCGAGCGGGGACGGATTTGGTTTAATGCCGCTCTACCTTTTCCCTGCTCACCTCCCTATCTCTGAGAAAGCCGCTCCGCACGGCAGCTCCGGAGCCCCGCTCGTTCGGTAGCCCCGTTCCCTATCACCGGGGCTGCTTTCGGCGGGTCTCTCCGTGGTATCAGTACGATTTTCGTTTGATACATAAATTCCGCCGGGAATTTCCCATTTCCCTCAGGCCGCGGCCCGTCGCCTATTTAAACCATAACCATTCCTGCGGCCCCACCGCTGTTCCCCCCCAGTTTTTCCTTCCCCCCGTCCCTCTGCAGCGGGGGGGCCCGGCGCTGCCGTTCCTCCTTTCTCCTTTCTAACAGCAAGGGGAGGGAAGGGGACAGCCCGCCCTTCCTGCTGTGCTCTGTCAATTTGTTGTTCGAAACCGAACCAAAAAAAAAAAAAAATTGAGGACACTTAAAATACAACTAACGGGAGCCAGTGCGGGTTCCCGGGAGCAGCGTCCGCCGGGCCCTGATCGGGGCCGGGCCGGCAGCCTTAGCAGCAGTAACAGCAGCAGTAACAGCAGCAGTAACAGCAGCAGTAA